>OX451736.1:924773937-925133937 GCA_948472305.1 Vicia faba | reverse complement strand
AGGATATTTTTTTATGCATATAAGCATGCTTTGACACATGCTTCGACACATGATGTCGAAAGATTTGTTTTTTCTCTCTTTTGCGCTGTTTTTTTACATATTTCATATATTTTCTTCATAGCTATTCAATATGGTTTGTAATAGATAATTAGGTTTAATTTCTTGCAATCCCCATTAGTACATTTGTATCCCCCATCCCCCAAATGATGTAATAGCGTAGAACATTTATTTTCCGCAATTTTATCGCTTTCATAAATGTTAGTAATTAGGGTGTGTATGGCAAGATAAAAAAAATCAACCTTAGAAAATCCTAATTCAAGACAAAACAATGCATGAAAAATAAACACTTGCCCACTTACACCTGTAGGATTAACTCCACTTGTTGCCTTAAGAAAAATAGTCATGATGTGCATGTGAGCCATCCTAGCAAAAATAATCAAAATACAAGATCATAGTCCCTCGATGACGCTAAGAATGTTGCCTTACAAATAATCTTAGTCCCTTAAGAGAAATGCTAAGATATCTCATAATATTTCCATTCATGACTATACGATGACCCATGCCTGTCCCTTCACATCCAATGATGGGGCTTATTACCAAATCAATGGTAAGATAGCAACATCAAAAGGAGGAGGAAAAGAACAAAGACCTTTTGAGTAGGTAGGACGCTCGTAGTTGCTTGCTCTCAAACTAAAATCATTTTCACACTCACACTTTCAAAACATCTTCAAAAACAAACATCTATTTGAACTATTTTCAAAACAAACACTTTGTATACATTCTTATAAAGACGAGAATCATTACAAAATTTTCCGAAACAAAGGCGTTTTCAAAATATTTCCAAACTTGCACCCATCACAAAACACATTTTCAAACAAATCATTTTCAAATGATCTAGCAAGCAACTAAGATCCTGTAGATAACTACGGATGAAAAGGGTGCTAACACCTTCCCTTTTCATAACCTACCCCCCGAACTCAAGAAAATATCTCAAAGGTCTTTCCTATTATTTTCATCCTTTCCTTTATTGGATAAAAGAAAAGTCAGTGACGACGCTTGTTATTCACAACAATTGCGATCAAACGCAAAACACCCAAGTCAGTTCTCCCACCGTATGACAGAACTGGCGACTCTGCTGGAGAATTTCTTAAAAGTGGGGTTACCTTAGAGATAGATCACATTTAATTGATTTTATTGTTTGATTTGTTTGCTTTACATTTTAGGATTTTATTTGGGTTTGTTTTTATCCTCTACTCGGATCGGAGAACACCATTAGGCAAGTAGCAATAGATTATGGAAATTATGTGGGGTATACCGACATGGTTGAAGCGATGGCTTCGTTAGTGTGACACATTTGTTGGTACTGGTAGCCCTTGAGTTTAGTCAAGGAGAATACATGGCTGTTGTGTGGTGTCATGAAGCACTAACTGAACTTAGAGCCTTTAATTGAACAACTTGGCCATTAGGAAGTAGTGAGATAGCCGGCTTTGGTGCAGTCCAAAGTTGGTTGATACTCGATACTACGCTTATTGAGATCGTACTTTCGGGATATTTCGGTCGCCAATAAAGAGGCTTGCGTTGAAACAATTCCCAATGAAGAAAGATCGGTGATATTGAGATTCCTTAGAATCCGGTTGCTTTCTAGGGCAGGTTGAACCAACTAAACTTCAAGAGGGTACTTACCTATGAACTCCATGCAAGCCCAAACCTAAGGACTTGTTTACTTTGTGTGTTTATGTTTACTCGTACATAACATCATGACATCATACCATAGCATTTTGCACTAACCATTTCAAGGACCTAGAGATTTATTTTTGTTTTGTTTTGTGGGACATGACTTTCACTCGCAGGAATACTATCCAAGTCAACCTCATGAGAGTTCCTCCTTAACTCAAAGAATTAGCATCAAGAATCCCTGAGAATTCTCCGTTCACCAAGAGACATGGTCGACTTCTCAATATTGTTACCTTAAGCCTTGATGAAGACATGATGAAGGCGCTCTTTCAGTTCTTCGACCCTTTACACCATTGCTTTACCTTTCCTGATTACCAACTTGTGCCTACTATGGAAGAATTCTCTCCACTCTTGGGAATTACCATTCTTGATCAATTACCTTTCAACGGTATTGAAAGAGACCTGAGATCTGAGGAGATTGCTTGAGCTCTACATTTGCAACGATCCAATGTCGTGGCTAACTGGGAACAAGAAGTGGTGTCAAAGGGTTTCTAGCCAAGTTTTTGTTGGATAAGGCTCAAGATTGTTGGGATACTTTGGATTTACAAGACTTTGAAGAATTTCTGTCTCTTCTCATCTATGGGATGATACTGTTTCCTAATCCTGACCAACTTATAGATGTGAACACAGTCAAAAAATTTATAGCTCGCAATCTGGTGCCTACTTTGCTTGGGGATATCTTGCATTCTCTTCACTCTCGCACTATGAAGAGAAGGGGGACCCTTATATGTTGCACTCCTCTTTTGGATAGGTGGTTTATTTTGCACCTACCTCGATTTGTTGTGAAGAACGAACAAGGCATGAGGTGGTCTAAAAGATTAATGTCGCACACACATTCTGATATTCATTGGTGTTCTTGATCCTTGGAGGACGTTACTATTATCGACCGTTGTGGAGAATTCCCTAAGGTCCCTCTACTTGGCATTAAGGGAGGTATTACCTACAATAATTTTTTGGCGTTGCGATAGTTTGGGTATGCTATGAGGGATGGTCCTAATGATGCACTTGTCCAAGGAACTGCATTAGACTATGAGAATAATGTCCAAGGTTATCGTCACAAATTCGTACGAGCTTGGGGCATGGTAAATAAAGTTAATAGAAAAAATTTGGGGCATAAGAACTCCATTCCTTTGGAGCCTTATCTCAAGTGGGTGCGAGCTCGCGCTCAAAATCTCATGATGCCTTATGAGGCCATTCTACCTATCATCATGGAACCTATTTCCGAGGGAGATGTTCCTTACACTATTCTCCATCCTGACATGCCGACTACTCTCGAGGAGTTTCAAAGATCTTGGATTCAACTCAAAGGGGAGAGAGATACACCTTTGAAACCCATTTCTATGCAAGCGAGAAGAAGGTTCTGGAGCTCACGAGACAACTCCAGGAAGAGCAGAGTTTGAATGCCTACATTGCACCGAAGAGGATGCGCTCGTGGGAAGCTTGATTATTTTTTGATACTTTAGGAGTTTATTTTGTATTATCTTTGTTTTTTTTCATTTGTAAGCCCAAGGGGAATTTTTGTAACCATTTGAACTTATTAATGCAATTAATGTTTGTTCTCTCTTTGTCTAAGCAAATTTAAATTCTAGAGGTCCTTGAAATCATTTGCATACGCACTTTCATGCATCATAACATAAACAGGTTTTCCACAACAGGTTTCCTTATCTTTCTGTTATTTATTTCAGTAAGATGGATATCGAACAAACAATGAAGGATCTTCAAGCACAAAATGCTCAATTCCAATAAATGTTCCTGACTCTGGCTAAGGGATAAGAGGACCTGAGGCTCTCATGATCAAAGACAAGAAGAAAAAGATGAAGAAACATGTGGGTGTCTTGAATATGGGAAGGAGATTCAGAGAACCAGCAAAGCAAGCTCTAGAATTCGCAACCCCGTCGAATGAGGGGGACAATCAGGAAGAGATAACAAAAGAAGAAGACCACAGTCCAGGGTCTGATGAAGAAGAGGCTGACTGCGCTGAAGAACAATATCCTCCTGCTGATGACAAATATAAACAACTGGGGGATCGTCTCAACGCCATGGAAATTTAGAGGGTACCTGGTCTGGATTTTTAAGAATTAGGGTTGTTTTCTGGAGTGGTCATTCCCCTGAAGTTCAACGTTCCTGCATTCGCTAAATATGAGGGAGTTTCATGTCCTAAACTGCACCTGAGGTCTTATGTCAGGAAGATCCAACCTCACACCGCTGATAGGAATTTATGGGTGCATTTCTTCCAGGAAAGTTTATCGGAGACTCAATTGGAATGATTCTATCAACTGGAGGGAACCAACATCCACAACTGGGAGGATCTGGCTGCTGCGTTTTACAGGCAACACCAATATAATGCTGAGCTCGCTCTAACTTATACACAACTTCAAATCATGTCTATGGGTTCCAGTGAGGGCTTCAAATATTATGCCCAAAAATGGAGAGATCTTGCAGGAAGAGTCCAGTCTCCTATGTCTGATAGAGAGCTGGTAGATATGTTCTTGGGTACTTTGTCAGGCCCATTCTTATAGCATCTGATCGGAAGCTCTTCAACCGAGTTCACCGAGCTGATATTGACAGGTGAAAGAGTAGAAGCTGGTATCAAGAGCGGTAAGATTCAGAGAGATGCGTCTTCAAGTAAAGTAAAGAAACCATTCTCTGGGAAGAAAGAAGTAAGTGTTGCCTACGGTCAAAAGAATCAAACCAAAGTTGAACACCGTCCAACGGGAGCTGCAATGTTCTCCAAACCTGTATCAACTCAACGAAAGAACAGTCAGCGTAGGCAGGATGCGCCTAGAAGACAGTTCACCCGGCTTAACATGTCCTTATCTCAGGTTTTGCCATACTTGCTGAAGTCTAATCTAGTCACTCTGAGGGAGCCTCCGCAAAATCCAAACACTATATCTCCCTGTTATATTCCAAATGCTCGGTGTTCCTATCATTCCAACAGTACAGGGCATAATACAAATGATTATTGGGATTTGAAGAATAAAGTTCAGGATCTTATTGAGGCAAAGGAGATTGAATTTAACCCTCCCGAGACCCCTAATGTGATAAATGCACCAATTCCCAAGCATGGTCAGAGTGTTAATGTCGTTGATGACGACCTATTTGTTTCTTCTATTGATGAACTAGCTACTCCTTTTCTGATTGTTAAGAAGAATCTCTTGCGAGCCGGTTTATTTCCGGGTTGTGGTGAAGATTGCCACTTGTGTACGTCTCTACCCAATGGTTGCTTGTTGTTGAAGATATGTGTCCAACACCTGATGAACAATAAGGAAACTCCATTTGAGAATACTCCCTCTACGAGAAGTCTATGTGAAGATATATCAATTATTACCATTTCCGAAAATCCTCCCAGGGTCTCCTCCAAAAGACCTGTCAGGATTACATCCACTCTTAAGGTTGCTCCTTTAATTATCACCTTTCCATGGCCAATACCATGTGTCCTACAACAAGGCTGTTACTTGGAATTATGGAGCTGAGTTCTACTACCATGCCGTCAAATAAGACCTCCTGGCCATTAAGAATGAAGTTACTAAAGATATTGATCCTAACATCGACAACATTGTTGGGACCAGTAAAATTACCAGAAGCGGAAGGGTTTTCTCTCCTGAAATCTCCCCAAAGACTGTTGCCACTCCTTTGGTTATTCCTGCTAAAACACTTGTTGCTCCTGTTGTTATTCCTGCTACTGAGTCAGCTGGGACTCGGGGCAAAGAAGTATTGGTTGAGTCTGCCCGGACTGAGGCACCCAAAGAAGCCATTCCTGAAGCCTCCAAACGAGAAATGGAGGAAATTTTGAAAATCATACGAAAGAGTGACTATAATGTTGTGGAACAATTGGAGAAGACACCCTCAAAAATTTCAATGTTTGCCTTGTTATTATGCTTCGAAGCCCATGCTAAGGCTTTGGTGAAGTTCCTGAAGTCGGCTCATGTACTGCAAGAGACTTCTGCCAAACAATTCGAAAACTGTGTTGCTAATCTGACTGCTGACAAGGGACTTGGTTTCTCCGATGCTGATTTGATGTCTAAAGGAAGAAAGCATAATGATGCCCTGCATGTCTCTATTGAGTGCAGGGGAACTACCCTGGCTCACATTCTAGTTGATACAGGTTTGTCGCTAAATGTTCTATCCAAGGGTGCTTTAGACAGATTCGACTGTGAAGGGCTAACTTTGAAGTCCAGTAATATTGTGGTAAGGGCTTTTGATGGTTCTAAGAGAATGGTACACGGGGAGGTGGACATTCTTATTAAACTCGGTTCCATAACTTTTAGCTCCACTTTCTATTTGATGAACATTCTCTTTTCTTACTCTTGTTTGTTGGGATGCCCTTGTATTCATGAGGTCGGCGTTGTCACTTCCATCTTGCATCAGATGTTAAAGTATCCGGTTAACGGAAAGATTGTTACAGTACATGGCGAAGTAGAGTATATGGTGAGCCATCTGAACTCTTTTCGATATGTAAAGATGGACGGCGAGTTCATCGAGACCCCCTGCCAGAATTTTGAAGAGGTTCCTCAGACAATTGTTGTTACTAAAGTTGTTATTGTTGTTCCAGAGATTATTAGAACTCCACTGAAGATGGCTTCTCTAAAAGATGCTAGGGATGTAATTGAAAAAGGTGGGTGTACTATTTGGGGCCAACTACCTGGCATCCTCTATAAGTATGACAAATTTGGTTTGGATTTCACTTCAAGAGTTCAAAAAGTCGTTCATCGTGCTCGCGCCGGAGGACCACCATTACGCATCAGCAACCATGGAGTCAATGTTGTAGAAGACACTGATAGTGACTGCGACCTGGACAATTGGATCTTCCCTGCTACCAATGGTGGACTCAACAATTGGACGACTAGAGACTTTGTTCCCATTACTTTCATCTAGGAGTAATTGTATTTTTGTTTTCTTTTAGGGATATGTAATATTCGAACAATTTAAACTCTAAAGCCTTGTGTCTTACCCAAGGCACAATGGTTTATTTGTGAGGATTATCATTTCACTTTCATATGTCATAAATAAATCATTGGACGTTTTGCATACAAATTTTGCGCTCTTTGCTTTTTTTCTTTTCTGCTTTTACTTTATCAAAATAGATATGCTCTCTTACACACACCCACATATCAAATTGCAGATTCACATCTACTTCGGATCCCATGGATAACGGTTCTACTATTTCCAGTTATGACTTTGAAAATCCAATCTTCCAAGCTGAGAACGAAGGTGAGGAAGATTGTGAAGTACCATGAGAACTTTCCAGACTATTACAACATGAGGAAAGAGCAATACAGTCTCATGAAGAGCCAATCGAGACGGTAAACTTGGGTACTAAAGAGGATAAAAAGGAAGTCAAGATAGGTGCCAACTTGGAGCACAGTGTCAAAGAGAGGTTAATCCAGATGTTACATGACTATATTGAGATGTTTTCCTGGTCATACGAACACATGTCGGGGCTGGACACTGATATTATGGTTCATCGTCTATCAACGAAAGAAGACTGTCCTCTAGTGAAGCAGAAGGTTCATCGTATACAACCTGAAATGTCAGAAAAGATCAAGGTTGAATTTATGAAATAGTTTAACGTCGGGTTCTTAGCTATTACTTCTTATCTATAATGGGTTGCAAACGTGGTACGGGTACCCAAAAAAGACGGTAAGGTGTGCATGTGTGTGGATTACAGAGATTTGAATAGGGCGAGCCCCAGGGATGACTTTTTGCTTCCCCATATTGATGTTCTGGTTGACAACACAATGCAACATAAGGTGTTCTCCTTCATGGATGGTTTTTCCGGGTATAACCAGATTAAAATGGCACCTGAAGATATGGAGAAAACAACTTTTGTCACACAGTGGGGCACCTTCTGCTACAAAGTTATGCCATTTGGATTGAAAAACGCTGGGGGAAACCTATCAGTGTGTTATAGTAGCCTTATTTCATGATATGATCCATCATGAGATATAGTTCTACATCGATGATATGATAGCTAGGTCTCATACTGAAGAAGAACACCTTGGATTTGTTACTTCTCCCTTCCATCCAAAGCCAACAATTGGATGTCATATTTCTCACTTTCATCCAAAGCCAATGTTTGAATGTTATTATTCCTTTTGTTGTCATCCAAAGTCAGTCATTGGATGTCATAATTCCTTTTTTTTCATCCAAAGCCAGTAATTGGAGGTCATAATATTTTTCCTTCATCCAAAGCCAGTGATTGGGTGTTGTGATTCTTTTGTTGCCATCCAGTGCTAGAAATTGAATGTCATACATCTTTTGCTTTCATCCAAAGCTACTGATTAGATGTCATAATTTCTTTTCCTTTATCCAAAACCAGTAATTGGGTGTTAAAACATTTTGCTTTCATCCAAAACCAATAATTAGATGTCATAATTTTGTTTTCTTCATCCAAAGCCAGTAATTGGGTTTCGTAACCTTTTGTTTTCATCCAAAGCCAGTAATTGGATGTCATAATTTCTTTTCCTTCATCCAAAGCTAGTAATTGGGTGTCGTAACCTTTTGTTTTCATCCAAAGCCAGTAATTGGATGTCATATATCTTTTGTTTTCATCCAAAGCCATAAATTGGATGTCATATTCCCTAGTAGAGTGTTTCCCACCTCATTCAATGGTATTCTTGGATGTCATGACGTTTCCTCATCAGTATACTAGTTGATGTAGGTATATTTTGTTGTTTCCTCATCAATATATTAGCTGATGTAGGTTAGTTTTGCTGTTTCTTCATCAGTACATTAGTTGATGTAGGTCGTTTCAGCTTTCCCTCGTCAATATATTAGCTGGTGTGGATTGATCATGCCTTTCCTCGTCAGTATATTAATTGATGTTTATCATTGCTTTACATGCCTCATTAGTACATTATATGATATTTATCATTGCTTTACATCTCTCATTTGTACATTAGCTGATGTAGTTTTGTCTTTATTTTCCTTCATTAGTACACTAGCTAATGTCAGTCATCCTTTATTTTCTTTTATCAACACACTAGTTGAGATTGTTTTGGCAACGCCGTTTCCTTTCCCCAACAAGTTTTCCCACTGGAATTCCTTCGCATTTTCCTCATTGATTCCCATTGAGTTTGTATTTCAGAACATGTCATATAAAAATGTGTAACAAAATAGTCCATTTCACTCGTGCATATCACATCATATCCATTTTGTGGCATCTTTGGGCCAAAAATTATGTTTTATATTATATTTAAATATCTTCATATCTATGATCGAAGAAACTTAAATAGGAGCATTTGTCATACCCTAATTGTTGACTTAAAATCCCATTTTCCATCCATCTACATCATTGCATAGAAAGTGTTCACGAGTGGTTTGACCTATTTTTGCCAATTCTCGAGTCTAATTTAAAAAATTCATTACTTCTTCAAATTTGGACATTTTTTAGTGGTTCTTTTCGCATATGATTCTCCTTGATATCATCTATAACTTTTTTTACAAGTCAAGAGCTGATTATGTTTAAAAAGCCATGAAAAAATTGAAACGTTAGAGGTCACGTTGTGAATTTAGTGAAATTTAACTTTATTTTATTTGTGTTTTACCCGACTTTATCCAATCATGCTTATTGTACTTTTCTTATTCTTTTATTCATTATTATTTTTATATATAAATCCCAAATATACATTAAACATCATTCTATTTTACTTGCAATTTTTATTTCTTTATTCAAAATATCAAAAAATTATAGTTTTTTATTAGTTTCATTTAGATTTATGTTTTTGTATCATTTTTAATCAAAAGTTTATATATATATATATATATATATATATATATATATATATATATATATATATATATATATATATATATATATATATATATATATATATATATATATATATATATATATATATATATTACTACTTTGTCCTTTTGTCTTTTTGTGTCAATAAAGAAAAGTTGAAATCACTATAATATAGTACAAACACTTCACATGGATTGTCAACTAGGATTTATCAATGGCCAAGAATTATTCTCATAAACTCACATGGATTAACACATCAACACTCCCCCATAATTCACACTATAAGTATGACATCTCTTTCTCTCATTTTAGACACTAACAATACACACATACATTCTCAAAACCTTACACATTCATTACACATTCAAATTTTATCCTTTTCTTTTACTTACAAAATACACATAAACATTCATCATCTTCACCATAACAACAACCTCCATCAAAACACATTCACTCCCTTCAACACAACAAACTCAACATTTGCTAGCTTTGGAGTTTGTGAGTATCATTCATCATTTATTTTCGTTCATACTATATATAATTAGTAGTTTAGTTTATATATTTTTTAGTTTGTGAAGTTATATTGTAAAAATGTAATATTTTTATGTTTTCATGTTTTGTTGTTGTTATAGTGTTAGTATAGGTTAGTTTATGATCAATCTTCATGTTAATTCATGTTGTAAGTTTTTTTCTCTTTATTCTCAACAATAAGTTTCACTAAACACAAAAATTATTCTTGCATCTTATTAGAATATTTTAGGATATTAGGATATTTTAGCTTTATTAGGATATTTTAGATTAGTTAGATTAACAAACTTGTACATAATCACTAATTAAAAAGATTAAAAAAAAATTCTTAATCAAATCCAAAAACATTAAAAATATAAAAACACAAAAAACATGTCTTTGTGTCTTTTAGGAATAAATTAGCTTAGCTTAGAATTAATTTAGTAACCTTTGTGAATATTAATATTCTGTTTTTAGTTTAGTTAGCAAATTTTAGTTTATTCGTTTAAGTTATCATTTCTTTTCTTTTATATTTGATTTCATTTGTCTTTTATATTAAATTTCTCAGGGTTTATTTTTTGTCATTATTTCTTTGTTTATTTGGATTTATTTTCTTGTGGTTTTCCTTCTTGTACATCTTTAAGTGCTTATATTTTGGTATTTATCTTATTATATTTGCTTGTGATTAAATCCAAGGGAAGAGATTGTATTTGTTAACTATTTTATCATGTTTTAATCTTGACTTGTATGCTTGATGATTCATTTGCTTCCTTTGACTATTTTGTCATGTTTTAGTATTAACTTGTATGTTTTCCTTTTACCATCCTTGTTTTATGTTTGATCCTTAAATCTCAATCTTTTTTGCAAAGAAACTCTTTTAACAATAAAATAGAGATAATAAGAGGTTCTTATAGAGTACTATAAATATATAGGGTGCTAGTACTTTCTCTTTATATAACCAACCCATGTACCTTAGATCTCTTTAAATGCATTGTTCTTTCTTTACTTTTAGTGTTGCTTTTACTTTGCATATTTATGAGTTTTATTTCACTCTTTTCTCTTTCTCTTGTAAATAATAAAGGGTGGTGGCGACTTTCACTGTATGAGTCAAATTAATCAATGGCTTGATCTCAAATTTTTCACTGCTACACACCCCATTTTGCAAATTTTGGCTAAAATAACCTTTGGAAGATACAACTGGAGATACAAACAAAAACAGAAGCAAAACAATCACAAAATACATGATACATGAACAACATGCATACTTGAAAAATCAGCAAACAAAAACACAAGCAGGTATAGAGAGACTCAACCTCACACACATAGAGAATTAAAAACTCTCACATTCCAGAATACCACAAAAAACCAGATGTCATGACATCCTATCTGACATCACAAAGACAATAGCATCACTGCAACACACCAACTGAGAAAAATAACCTCACAACACAAACAACACCATGCTCCCCTTATAGCACCATGCCCCCTATCTCATGGAATCAAAACACTCTCTATTACATAGATATCAAATATTCCTCATCGGGAGAACGTCCACAAGCATAAAAAATTAACACAACCACATAGATGCTACACAAAAGACATATTCAAGCAGTACATAAAACAACAATAAACAAAGCTATTTCTCCCCCTTTTTAGTCACAATTTTGAATATAGTTAAAGATCTGCCAATAGCAGTAGTAGCTTCTCCACCCTTCACTCCTTCTCCAATATCACCAGACTATTATTCCTCAAGAACGCAGATCCCTAGTTCACTTCTTAATTTTTCAAATTGATTTGCATCCAATGCCTTGGTGAAAAGCCAGATGCTTCTCAATGGCCACATGATCCAAAGTAATAACTTTGTCTTCAACAAGATTCCTAATAAAATGATGATGAATGTTAATATGTTTTATCCTACTATATTGAATGGGATTTTTGGACATGTTGATAGCACTCACATTGTTATAATATAATATCATGACATCTTGCTTAACATTGTACTCTTTTAGCATTTGTTTCATCCAAATCAGCTGAGAACAACTGCTTCCCGCTGTAATATATGATGCTGCAATAGTAGATAGGGACACACAATTTTTCTTCTTGATGAACCTGGATATAAGATTATTTTCTAAAAAGAAATAACCTTCTGAAGTGTTTTTCCTATCATCAGCATTACCTGCCCAATTTGCATCACAATATTCCATAAGCATGGAATCAAAACTATGAGAATATAACGTGCAAATATAACATGCCATAGTCACTAGTATCATTGATGTAATTAAGAATCCTCTTTACTTGGTTGATGTGACTTCATTTAGGCTCAACTTATTATCTTGCAAAAACACCTACAACAAATGTGATATTAGGTCTGCTGGCTGTAAGGTATAACAAGCTATTTATCATGTTTTTGTACAGACTTTAGTCCATATTAACACCTTTTTCATCTTTAGATCATTTCAAATGAGTAGGTTCAGGTGTCCTTTTGTGATACCATTATCCATACCAAACTTATTCATAATGTTCTTGGCATACTTACTTTGAGAGATGAAAATAAAATCATCTATCTGTTTTACTTGAAGTCCCAAAAAGTATATTAATTCACAAGCAAGACTCGTCTCAAATTTAGATTACATTTACTTAAAAAAAATGTTGAACCATCTAGTCAGACATCCCTCCAAACACAATGTCATCCACATATATATGAGCAATCATGAGTTTGCCATCCTTCTCCTTAACAAACAAAGTCTTGTTTATTCCTTTTTTCTTGTAGCCATTGTTAATAAGAAATTTTGTCAGTCTTTCATACCAAGCCCTAGGAGCTTACTTTAGTCCATAAAGAGCCTTCTTCAGTTTAAATACATAATCTGGAAAATTAGGATCAATAAATCCTTTTGTTTTTTCAACATACACCTCGTCATGTAAGTACCCATTCACAAAGGCACTTTTCACATCTATCTAAAACAAATTGAACTTTAGTAAGCATGCAACTTCTAATAGTAGTCTAATGGATAGAAGTCTAGAAATTGGAGCAAAATTCACATCAAAATATACTCCTTCAAATTGAGTGTATCCTTGAGCCACAAGTATAGCTTTGTTTCTGGTTACAACTCCATGTTCATCAGATTTATTCTTGTACACCCATTTTGTACCAATGACATTTGTTCCATATGAAGAAGTTCTAGAACTTTTGAAGTAATCAGATGTTGAATCTTCTGGTGTGACATATTAGTATTCATTCTAATTTGACACTCACCACATATTCTTCCTTCCTCAATTTTGAGCTTAGGAGTACCTCTGATAGCTTCTCTAGACATAATTTTCTTCATACCTTCCAGATGCAAGTGACAAAGTTTTTGATGCAATGACTTAACTTCATCTTCCTTGGACATCATACATGTGGAGGAACAAGTAATTTCTTGAGGTGTCCATAAGTAGAAATTATCCTTATACCTACCTTCTCTCAGCAGTACTACATTCTCCTCATTAGTGACCACACAATTAACTTTAAAGCCTTGATCACATAACTATCTAATTCTTATCAGATTTGTATTAAGTCCCTTCATAAAAAGAACATTATCAAGCTTAGGGGATCCCTCACATGCTAGTATTCCAACTCCTTTTATTTCTCCTTTGGCACCATCTCCAAAAGTGACATAACTAGTGGTGTGATTTTTTATATCCACCAATAAATTCTTCACTTCTGTCATATGATTAACCTTTAGTGACAACATCTTTCACTTTCTATTTCTTTCTAGTTTTAACCTTTACATGATTAACCCTAGGTTGAGATGAATGTTTTGGATAGCCATACAGTATGTAACATAATGGTTTTATATGACCATAATTCCCAAAATGATGACATTTCAAAGACTGGTGCTTGGTCCCGATCTGAGTTTTCTGATGCCTGACTGGATGTTGTAACATTTGTTCAGACATTTTAATCTTATGCTTCGCTTAAGCATAAACAAATTTCATCAGAGTTCTTTTTATTTTTCAAAGTCTGATAATTGAACCCTATACCAGTATACCTTCTACCTCATTCCACATCTTGAAGTATATCATCCAACACATTAGATCCATTGTTCAATATCTTTATGGACTTGGTCATATTTTCAAGTTTTAATGTTAACAAGGTCACTTTATCATATAGATCAGAGATATCTGCTAGGCAATCCTTCTTTTCAGCCTGCAACTGAGCTATGACCTCCTCATGTTTTTCTCCTAGTTAACATACTTATTCATTTTTGATACACGGTTCTTTGTAAGCATCATGCAGTTCATCATAAGACATTTCTTCAACATAGAAGTCTTCATCAGAGTCCCACCTTCCAGTCAAGGCATTAACAAATTTAGCAAATTCACTATCAGGTTCACTTTCAGAGGTATCATTATTTGACCAAGAGATAGATAACCTCTTGTGTTTCTTCTTTAGATATGTATAAAATTTTGTTCTAATATGCCCAAAGCCTTCACAATCAAAACACCGAATACCCCAATATTGATTGGACTTCTCTGTAGTTCTAGTTTTTCTCTAAAAATCATAGTTCTTGCTGATGTCAAATGAGATGTTATTGACATTTGGTCTTGCCCTTTTGTCCATTCTCTTCAGTACTTTGTTGAATTTCCTCCCAAGTAACACAATAGCATATGACATTCCTTCCTCAGTATCCATGTCACATTAGCCCTCTTCATCTTCAGTGTTGGAAACAAAAGCTATGCTTTTGTTCTTCTTTTCAGATTTGTCACTAATAGTGAATTCAAATGTTTGAAGTGACCCAAAATGTTCATCCATTCTCATGTTGCTGATGTCTTGGGCTTATTATATTTTTGTCACTTTCATGTTAAATCTCTACAATAGAGACCTGAGAATTTTTCTAACCAGTTTTTCTTCTGATATCTTCTCTCCCAAGACACTGGTAGAGTAGGCAATATCAAGAATGCTCATGTGGAAGTCATGAATGGATTCATCATCCTTCATCCTGAGATTCTCAAATTGAGTAGTGAGAAGTTAAATTCTTGACATTTTAACTTTGAAGTCCCTTCATGAGTGGTTCTGAGAATTTTCCATGCATCTTTTACCACAGTACAAGTATTTATCAACCAGAACATATTTTTGTCAACACCATTGAATAAGGCATTCAAAGCTTTGAAATTTCCAACAGCAAGATCATCTTCTTCTTTAGACCAGTCCTCTTTGGGTTTCAAATATTCCTTCCCATACTTGTCCTTCATAACATGACAGCTCCAACCTTTTAAAACAGTTTTCCAAGTTTTGTTATCCATAGATTTTAGGAATGCTACCATACGTGTCTTCCAATAGTCATAATTGGTGTTATCCAAGAGTGTTGGTCTGTTATTGGAACCTCATTCCTTGTCCATGGTACCAGAAAATATGTTCCCTGAAGCTCACCTCAAATAGAACAGAGTGCTTGCTCTGATGTCAATTGAAATTATGTCACACATATACCAGATGTTGAACCAGATGTTACGATATTGGGATCAAATCAGTAACAACCATAAAAATAGTTATGCAGATAAAATAAATTGATGGAAATAAACAACATAAGTAAATTGTTAACCCAGTTTGGTGCAACGTTACCTACTCTAGGGGAATCCATGCTAGGAAGGAAATTCACTATAATAATATTAGTTACAAGTCTAAACAACCCATGTTTACAACATCTCTCCTAATCAATACCAATACAACTTCTAGCTAGAAGACTCCTAGATATGAGAACCCCGTCTCACTTCCCAAAATCACACCTCTATGATTTTCAACAAAAATAATAGACCAAAAGTAGAAGACACTCTTCAAAGATAAAACCAGTTCTACTTAAAAGCTTTTGACTGATGAACAATAGACAACTTGACACACAATCCACTCTTGCTTAAAAGCTCATGAGTGATTGAAAATGAACAAACTAAACTCATTCAAACTTTAATATAATAAGATAATATAGTGGATCATAATGAACAAAGAACAAACTAAAAAACCCTAAATCCTTATCTCATGCACACGACTTCTCCAAGTGATTTTAAGATTAGAAAGTCCTTATAAAAAGAATCTTGTGGTATGGGTTTGGACTCTTCACACAAATCCGATCTTCTAGTTGTAAATAATCTGCAAAATCTTCTCCATAAAAATAGGAATAAATCTACAAAGTTTTCTAAAAAATATCCAAGATCCTTTTTATGAAACCAAACCAAATATGTAATGTTCCTAAAATATCCTTCCTTGGATGCGACCATATGAACTAAAATCATTCAGAATATCATATTTTAAAAACAAATCTTCCGAGATTTAAAAATTTGAATTTTATGATGTTCTGGTATAACATGTTACAACATATGTCAGAACATCTGTCTTCACTGACGTCTGATCAATATGTCAAGACATCTATCACAACATCTTGATGTGAACCATATCTTAGCAAAATTGCCGCCAATCATAAAACAATGGATCTAACAAAGCAATTGATCAAATTTTATCATGTACTAAACAACATCGACTACGGGAAATACCAATTACGAGAAGTAACAATTTTAGTTGCCAGGGTATGTGAACTCGACCTCAATGGCTTGGGGTTGATTAAATGTTTCTTTAAATCAAAATACTTTGAGAGATGCTTGCAATAAAATAACCCTGGTAGTCATAATGTTCAAAAATTGACATGATTGATGCCCTAGCTAACTAGATTCGCCTGGGGATTATTAATCATTTATTACAATAAAAAATTGACAAAGTAACAAGTTAAAATGGGTAACTCCCTACATGGTAACTCCCAGACGAACGGATAATCATTCCCAAGGAAATAATCTAGTCGGTTTCCAACATTATTCATATGTAGCATGATCGGAATTAGCAAAGGTAGTTAGGATGAGTCTTACTTAAGCATTTGACACTTACAGGCCTCGTGCTTGGGGAGCATATGGGAACCCCGGTTAGATCATGTCAATCTCAGAGAAATTGATCAAATTTTATCTCGTAATAAACCATATTGACTATGGGAAATACCAATTACAGGAAGTAATGATTTCGGTCACCAGGGTATATGAAGCTGACCTTAATGGCTTATGGCAGATTAAATGTTTCTTTAAATCATAATACATTGAGAGATGCTTGCAATAAAATAATCCGGGTAGTCATAATGTTCAAAAATAGACGTGATTGATGCCCTAGCTAACTAGATTTGCTAGGGGCTTATTAATCAGTTGTTACAGTAAAAAATTGACAAAGTAACAAGATTCATCAAGAAACATAAAACACTACAAGTACGGAAAAACTAAATCTTAATTGAGGGTTGTCATTTAAAACTCTTATTCACAGTTCACTGAACAAGATAAAAATAAACATATCTCTGGTTCGGATCGTTGACTTGTACTGAGGCCTGATGGGATATATCTCTAACATGGGCATAATACATACCTACAAAGGTACTACACCCAAATAGATATACGCATGGGGACATAAATGAATAGCTAAGAGAAAACAAATGCATTTAAAATAATAAAAAGGCCTAAAATGAGCATAAAACATTGCACTGAAAAGAAAGAAATTATCTAATGCATCCTCGAAGGATGATGTTGTACCCCAAAATTTGCCCTCCCATTTCCTCAACATTTTCTCATCACAATACATTTAAAGATCAAGATACAATTAGGGTTTCCTCTGCTCAAGACTTCTCCTTGCACTGTGGACTCAAATTAGGGTTTGTGCTTGCACAAAGATGTTTTGACCTAAAATGCCTAAGATGACTTTCATGCTTCATATTGGACTCCCAAGTTTACCCATACCAAGTTTCAGGTCTTGATTCCAAGTTTTACCCAGTCAATTGGACAGTTGACCTAGAAATCAGCTGTATTGAGGAAAAAGTCAACTGTGGCCAATTGACAGTCAAACCTCATGAAATTTGATCCACATCAACATTTTGAATTCATATGAACCATTTGATCAAGTTTGAATCACAATTCCACAAGAAATTTGATCAGATCACCAAAAGGGCAAAATGGTCATTTTTAGGGTTTTGACTGCACAAAGGCAATTTTTGACTGTTTGACCTAGCCAATGGCAAACCAAGCTCACATATGGACTCAAGGACCCCATGGAATTATCTTGACATGTTCATCAAGCTCAAAAGATCCCAAGTACACAAGATTGACAGTTGAATTTCCCAGTCAATTGATCAATTTTGACTGTATACTGAAAAGTCAA
This sequence comes from Vicia faba, assembly GCA_948472305.1. NCBI lineage: Eukaryota > Viridiplantae > Streptophyta > Magnoliopsida > Fabales > Fabaceae > Vicia > Vicia faba. The sequence continues at coordinate 925,115,734 of OX451736.1, read as the reverse complement.
ACTTTGACTTTTTGGTCAAAATCAAGAGTCAAGATTCATTTTTCATCAAAACATGCCAAATCATGAAACTTGTTCACCAAGAAATCACAAAATGCAAATTAGGGTTTGAAAATGGAATTTTTCATAACTTAGAATTTTTCTAAGTTATGGAAAACCCTAATTTTTTCCCAACTTTGCCCCATCTTTTCACCATGATCCATTTGGATTCAAACAAAAGTCAAAACATGAAAGTTGTAGCTTGTTGCATAATCTACAACTTTGATTCACAAAGTTTTCTCATTTGAAGCTTGAATCTCAAGTTATGATTTTTTGAATAAGGGCACTAAACCATCTTTTAACTTAGTGAAATTTGACCTATTTTGACAAGGTTTTCTACCCTACTTCAAGGCCACTTTTCATACCCTTCCACTTGGAATTTCAAAATTCATTTCAAAGATGGATTGTAGTACACATTCCAAGCTTTCCAAAATGTCCAAGAACTCATCAAACAACCTCATAACTTGAGAGATTCGAATTTCACAAGTTGGCAAAAATTCACTTTTGTTCTTCATCAAGACATGTTCATAACCTTGCCAATTTGAAATCAGTTTGCTTTATGCTTGATTACAGGTCCTTGAACCATTTCATACTCAATAATTTAATGCATATTCAATGTGTTAAGGTCATGTTCTTTGTGTTCTAACATTGCATAATGGTTTAATCCTAAACTAGATAAAGTGGAATTTCCATTTTTGAAAAGTTTAGCTTTATGTCAATTGGTAAATCAAACAAGTACATAGAAGATCTGCTTAGCACAAGATTATGGGCATAACACACTGATCAAGAGGAGTTGATGCAGCACATTAGGGGGTCCTATACTGACCTAGAACACCAATTTGCTTTTGGTAGCTTAAGTGTGAAGAAAGGTCCATAACATATGCTATCTCTCATATCAGTCAAAGAACACAGCACAAAAGATATCAAACACATTCCATAGACCACATTGAAGCTTTTGCACGAGCCATTTCCCTTTCAAACCCTCTCCATCTCAGGATCATCCTCAAACTGCAAAAAACAGGGGTGCCCCTGCAGTTTGAGTGCAATCTCTCAATCCCTTCAAGCATTTCTGTCCAAACCTGTTCCCCTACCTTCCTTACAACATATGCAAGCTATCCAGAAGCTAAGGCACGATCTGTAGTTGCTCTAACCACTTCCACCATTTTCACATCTTTGACTTGCAGGTGAAGTTCTACAGCTTGATACAAGAAGGTTCAAGACAAAGTAAGCATTGAAAAAGCATCCCTGGACCTCAAGGAAGCTTTTCCAATCATTACATTGCACTGAAAGCCTCTCATTCTCCACATAGAAGTTCAACTGCACAGGTAAAAGTTTGAATTCGTATCTCTCTTATTAGGCATCTTTAGTCTTAAGTTTGTGAAGAAACAAAGTCCTACTCATAGCCCTGAACATGTACATAGCTTTACTTTTCATTTCTTTTGCCTGAGTAGAGAGAATTTGAGCTCTGAAAATGGTAGAAAAATTAGGTCAGGAAAGAGGGGGAGAGAAATTCTCCCTCATCTTAGAGAGATAGGACATGTTATTTATATGGTTAGAACCGTCTCTTCATGCTTAACATCTTTTGTGTTGGAAGTTTGTTCAAAAAATCAAGGAATCAGGAGTTAGACATTGAAGCAAGAGGCGCGCGTTTTTTCAAAGTTTGAAGCTGGAGGTTGAAGACAGTGTGTTATTGGGCTGGGCTGTTGTTGTTCTTTCTTTTCACACCATCCTTTTTGGCTTACACCCCCCTGAGCCCATTTGCTTATTTTTAAACATTTTTGACTTTTTTCTTTTTGGTTGACTTCACTTATTTTTTCTCATGCCATTAAAAAATTAAAAATATTTTTTTTCATAATTTTTTGCATTTATTGCATATTTATTTGATTATTTGTTTAGTTTGTACATAAATATATATATATTTGATTATTAGAAAAATGTAAAAATAATGTAAATACATTTTTATTTTTATTTACTTTCTGAAAATATTTCACACAAAAAAACACTCTTTTATTTATTTTATTAAAATATTAAATAAATAAATATTTTTGTATAATACATATCTAGGGCTTAATAATATATATATATATGATTATTAATATATTTAAGACAAAAATATAAAAATATTTGATTTTTTTCATTTTTATTTAATATTTGATACAAAAAAATACCTTTTTCACAATACACTTCATTTTATTTTATTTTTTATAAATAATAAATAAATAGTAAAATTAAATTAGGTAATATTACCTTTTATTTAAAAATTAGGGTTTTTCACCCTAAGTTTCAAAATACTAAAAAATAAATACATTTTTATTTTCTTTTTCCTTTTACATAAATAATATTTTTCTCATACACATAGAAACTTTCTTTCTACATTTCACATATTTGTTTAATTTATATTTAATTATGCATTGCAAAATATCCAATTGTTGTAATAATTTAGATTTAAATTCTTGTCAATATCCCCATTTGAACATTTGTACCCCCCTTCCCATATTTGGTTGTGTAATAGCTTAGTAATTTTAATTTCGCACTTTATTGCTTTCTAAATAATAACATGCTAGAATTAGGGTTTGTATGCGAAAAAACGATAAAAAAATAGTTTGACCTAATACAAGATAAACAAGCATGAAAATGGACACACAAATCACACTCGCACCCCCTAGGGTATTCCACTTGTTGCCTTCAAATAAATGGGCCATATTGTATGTTGAACATCTTTGGGCAAAACAAACAGTTTGAATGATCATAGTCCCTCGATAAAACTTTTTCAAAACAAACAAAACAAATGATCAAGTCCCTTAGAGAAATTGCCCAAAGACATTTAACGTCGTTACAATTATGGTCTAAACGATGACCCGCGCCTGTCCCTTTCACATCCTAACACAAGGTTGCCCACCAACACAATGGTGGTGCAAACTTGTTAAAAGGGTTAGAATATAGCAATAATCTTTTGAGAAATTTAGGAATAGATAACCTCTTAGTTACTTGAACCAACTTGCAAAACAAAACACTTGCCTTCTTTTCTAAAACCACAATCCACTACACTTTCAAAACAACTTTCAAAAACAAATGAAAACCTTTTTTAAAAGACATACATCTTTGTATACATCCCCACATGGATCATTACAAAGGTAGCCACACATTGGCCTCTTTTCAAAAACATTTTCAAAACCCACACACTCAAGCACCATTTAAAACAATTGAAAACAAAAGGCAAGTGATCTAAGCAAGTAACTAAGAGCCCATGGATAACCATGGATAGAAAGGGTGCTAATACCTTCCCTTTCTATAATCTACTCCCCGAACCCAAGAAAACATCTCAAAAGGTTTTTGCTGTGCTTTTTAACCTTTCCTTAGGGTAAAATAAAAAGTCGGTGGCGACTCTTGCTAACCGCAACATTTGCGAATACGAACGCAAACCTCAAGTCAGTTCTCCCACCGTATCACAGAACTGGCGACTCTGCTGGGGAAATACTTAAAAGTGGAGTAACCTTAGGGTTTTAGATCACCTTTGTTTTCAATTGTTTGCTTTGTTTGCTTTTATATTTGTGGGCTTTGCATCGGAGTTTCATAGATCCTAACCCGGATCTGGGAAATACCCTTTTTAGGTAGCATAATCTGTGAGGGACCTGTCCGGCGTAGACCGACATGGGTGAAGCAGTGGCTACGTTGGTGTGGCATCTTAGTCTGTACCTATATCCCTTGTGTTGTAACGGGGAGAATATAGGTCTTCTAAGGGGTTATTAAACACCAACCGACCTTAGAACCCTAAATTGACCAACTTGGCTATTAGGACAGTAGCAGTATGCTACACTCATTGAGGCTAAACTCTCGAGATGGTTCTGGCCGCGAGAAAAGATTGCGATGCTGGAGTTATGACCGATTGAGGGTAGCCAATGATTTGAGATCCCCTAGAACCCGGTTACTTTTGATAGGACAGGTTTTAACCAGCAAAACCAAAAGAGGGTAATACCTGAAACTCATGCTGGCCTGAAACCTAAGGGTGTCTTGTGTGACTTGTGTGCTTTATTCGCCTATGTGAATACTTGTGATGTGCTTCATCATAGCATCATGCCATCATACCATTGCATGCATAAAAGGCTAACCCATTTCAAAGACAAAAAGGTTTCATCTTTGCTCTGTTTTGTAGGACATCATGATGCCCGTGCATAGAAATACTGTCCGGCTCAACTTTGTTCAACCACCAGTTTTACTCAAAGATCTGGTTGAAAGAATTCCAAACACTACCTCCTTCATCAACAGACATGGTTCCCTCCTTGGCTTGATCACTGCAAAATGGGACCAACAACTGATAAGTGTTCTGACCCAGTTTTATGACCCTCTGCATCATTGTTTCACCTTTCAAGACTTCCAGCTGGTTCCTACCCTGGAAGAGTTCTCTTACTTGCTTGGGATTCCTGTCTTGGAACAAACCCCTTTCACTGGTTTGGAAAAGACTCCTAGGCCTGAAGAGATTGCTGCAATTCTCCCCTTGACCAAAGAAGAGGTATTGTCCAACTGGGAAACTAGAAATGGGATCAAGGGCTTTTTGGTCAAATTTCTGGTTGGCAAGGCTAATGATTTCTGGAATGACTTGGACTTCAAAGCATATGAGGATATTCTGGCTCTTTTGATCTATGGTCTGATATTGTTTCCCAACCCTGACACCTTCATCAGTATCCATGTCATAAGAATCTTCATGTCTCAGAATCCGGTACCCACTCTCTTGGGTGACATTCTACAACAACTCTATGCTCGTTCTGCTCGAAAACGGGGGACTCCGTGGTGTTGTGCTCCTTTGCTGGTAAGGTGGTTTATTTCGCACCTTCCTAAGTCCGTGCTGAAGAATGAAGAAGGAAAAGGTTGGGCTCGGAGGTTAATGTCTCTCACAGATAAGGATATCACTTGGACTCTCAGAGGCTTGGATGAGGTAGCTGTTATCGACCGTTGCGGAGAATACCCTAATGTCCCGTTGATTGGTATCCAAGGAGGAATCTCTTACAATCCATGTTTAGCTCTCCGTCAGTTTGGAAGAGCCAGAGGAGATGGGCCCCATGAAATGCTGGTTCCTCACTTCCATTTTGAGTTTCAGGCAGGCAGTGACAAACTACGCCAGGGATTCATTAGAGCTTGGGACAGAATCCACAAAGCTGACCCACATGAGTTAGGACCAAAGACTTCTTTACCATTGGAGCCCTATTGCAAATGGGTCCGCATCCGTGCTCAGAAGTTAGGTATGCCATACGAAGCTGTCAGACCAATCATCCTTGAGACTCCCGATGAAGATGGGGTTCCTCCAACTGTCCTCCCTCCTCAGATACCTACTGATTTTGACACCATGAAGAGATCTTGGACACAGCTAAAGGAAGAACGGGATTTCTATCGGGAGAAGTTCAACGAGCAGGAAAGGAAGGTCCAAAGGCTGACTAAGCAATTGGAGGAAGAACGTGTCCTGAACAACTACATCAGCACTGAAAGGAGGAGGCCATGGGAGCATTGATGAGCTTTGATTGTTTCCTTTTGTAGTTTTATTTCCTTTTCCGTATTTTTCGTTCCTGTAATGCCTAAGGGCAAATTGTTGAACAATTGAAAAATTTTAATCTAATGAAGTGTGTTTCCCCTTTTTTGTCTACAAAGTTGAATCTTATTTGTCTTTGAAAACATAAAACATACGCATTCCATTACACCATATGCATAGCAGGTACCCTATTTCACGGGTTGCTTAATCTTCTTCGCTGTTTGTTTGCACAGTCATCATGAATCCGGAATCATCCAGTGAGCAAGCAATCAAGGCCCTTCAGGCCCAAAGTGCACAGTTTCAAGAGATGGTCCTAAGCCTAGCCCAGGGTCAGAAAGAGTTGAAGACTCTGCTCATGAAGAAGAAGAAGAAAAAGAGGACGGCGATGTTCAACACCGGACGCAGATTTGGGAACACACTCCACAATGAAGCTGATCCAGCCACTTCTTCTGCTGAGAAAAACAGTCCCCAAGGGGGAGGAGCTCCTAGTCCCGCAGTCTCTGACAACGAGACGGACTATAACGAGGAACAATACCCACCTGCTGCTGACAGATACAAACAATTGGAGGACCGCTTGAGCGCTATGGAAATTCAGAACGTGCCGGGACTGGATTTCGGGGATTTGGGATTATCTTATGGAGTAGTAATTCCACACAAGTTTAAGGCGCCTGCCTTCGCCAAGTATGATGGGGTCTCCTGCCCAAAGCTGCATCTGAGGTCGTATGTAAGGAAAATCCAACCTTACACGGCGGATAAAAACCTCTGGATTCACTTCTTCCAAGACAGCCTCTCGGGGTCACAACTTGAATGGTTCTACCAATTAGACGGAGCTAGCATCCGGCACTGGGAGGATTTGGCGACTGCATTCTACAGACAATACCAATATAATTCTGATCTCGCTCCTACGCGTACCCAACTTCAGGGTATGTCTCTAGGGACGGGTGAAGGGTTCAAAGAGTACGCTCAAAAATGGAGAGATTTGGCTGGCAGGGTGCAGCCTCCATTAACTGATCGAGAGCTGGTTGATATGTTTCTGGGAACGTTGTCTGGTCCGTTTTTCAATCATTTGGTTGGTAACTCCTCCGCTGGGTTCACAGATTTGATATTAACGGGAGAGAGAATTGAAGCTGGCATCAGGTCAGGCAAGATACAGAAGGCTGCCTCTACAAGTGCTGAGAAGAGGCCATTTAAGAAGGAAGCAAGCGCCGTCTATGGCCCTAGAAGACAAGTCAAGCCCGAAAGTCGCCAAGCCGTTAATGCTTTGGTCATCTCTAAACCTGTTGCTGCTCCTCAGCAGTACAATCAGCAAAGAAGTGAAAGGCCCAAGAGGCAGTATACCCGATTGAGTATGACATTATCTCAAATTTTACCCCAACTGTTATCCACCAACCTGGTGACCCTCAAAGAAGCTCCTAAGGTCGTCAACACTGCGTCCCCTAAATACAACCCAAATGCCCGGTGTGCTTATCATTCTGATAGTCCCGGGCACACTACTGATGATTGTTGGGCCTTGAGAAACAAAGTGCAAGATCTAATTGACGCAAAAGAAATTCAGTTTGAAGCGCCGGAAAGACCGAATGTTGTAACGGCTCCTATGCCCCAGCATAGGGTGAATGCCATTGAGGAAGAAGTGTACGCTGTTTCGGTAGATGAAGTTGTTACCCCTTTGAAGACTGTTAAGAAGAACCTACTGCGGGCCGGTTTATTTCCGGGTTGCAGCGAAGGTTGCCCATTCTGTGCTATTTCCCTATCTGATTGTCCCTTGCCAAGGTTAGGCATCCAAGGCCTAATGGATAGCAAGGAGATTCTATTCAAAAAGACTGCTGTTCATTTGGTTCCGACAAAAGAAGTGTCCGTGATTACCATCTTCAAAAATCCAACCAAGGCTCCCCCAAAGAAGCCTATTCAAATCTTGACAGTTGCGCCTGTGATCATTACTGTTCCAGGACCCCTCTCCTACGTGTCTGATAAAGCTGTCCCCTGGCATTATGGGGCAGACGTATATGTAAATGGAATCAAGCAAGAATTTGATGCTAGTGCCAGTATCTGCGATATCACCGGTCCAGCTAAAGTCACCCGCAGTGGCAGGCTCTTCTCGCCTGACATTGCGCCGCCCGCTATTCGAAAACCCCTCCTCATAAAACCTGCAAGTTTACCAAGTCCTGTTGCTGATCAAATTGTGTCCCCTGCTGCCGAGTCATCAAATGTTCGGGGCAAAGGGATTGAAGAAGAGCCTGCCCGGATGGAGGCACCCATACCCGTAAATGCTGAGGCCTCCCGACAAGAAATGGAGGAGATTCTGAAAATAATAAAGAAAAGTGATTTTAATGTTGTTGAGCAGTTAGGGCATACACCCTCCAAGATCTCCCTGCTCTCCCTTTTGCTATGTTCCGAGGCTCACGCTAAGGCATTAATCTCATTTCTCAAGACGGCCCATGTGCCGCAGGAGACGTCTGCAGTTCAGTTCACTGACTGCATAGCAAATTTGACGGCGGACAACGGTTTGGGTTTTTCAGATGCTGATCTAACCGCAAAAGGGAGAGACCACAATGATGCCCTGCATGTCTCCATTGAATGCAGGGGCACTACTCTGGCACATGTACTGGTGGACACTGGTTCTTCTTTGAATGTTCTTCCGAAAAAGGCTTTGGATCGTCTGGATTATGAAGGCCTGGAGTTGAAACCCAGCAATATCATCGTCAGGGCCTTTGACGGTTCCAAGAGGATGGTTCATGGAGAGGTTAACATCCCTATTCGTGTGGGCTCTCAAGTGTTTGACTCTACCTTTTACGTGATGGATATACGTCCATCATACTCTTGTTTGTTGGGTCGACCTTGGATCCACAAGGCTGGGGCAGTGACCTCCACCTTGCACCAAAAGCTGAAGTATCCTGTCAGGGGGAAAATCGTCACTGTGCAAGGAGAAGAGGAGTATATGGTGAGCCATTTGAATTCCTTCAGGTACATCGAGATGGACGGAGAATTTATTGAAACTCCCTTCCAACATTTCGAGGAGGTACATCCAATTTCAGCAGCTGCGGAGACAATGGCCGAAGAGAATGATTCCTTGAAGATGGTTTCCCTAGGGGATGCCCGGGCTGTGGTTCAGAAAGGCGATGGTGCACACTGGGGTCAGCTTCCTGACTTCACTCAGAAGAACGACAAGTTTGGGCTAGGCTTTACTGCAGAGGCTCAGAAGGCGGTGCGCAAAGAGAGGATTGGAAAGGCTCCGGTGTTTATTTCCAGCTCAAGGGTGAATGCTATCGAGGAGGATGTGGAGGAAGCTGAGTTTGATAATTGGATCTACCCGACTGCCAGCGACGGACCAAGCAACTGGACAGCAAAGGATTTTACCCCTATCACATTTGTCACGCAGTAATTGATTTCTTTTGATTTCCAAATTTGTAACAAACAATATGTTAAAACTCTGTTGGCTCGGTGTCCTGCCCGGGGCATCGTAGCTCCATTTGTGAGGGCTTTTTGTATGACATTTTCATATATCATCAATCAAAACATTGGACGTTTGTTGCATTTCAAATCTTGTGCTCCTTTTCTTTCTGTGTTATACATATTGCAAAACAGCTATATTTACACACACTCACTTATACAGGTTTCAATCCACTCTGGATCTTACTGGCAACAGCTCTGCTACCGCCAGTTATGACTTCGAAAATCCGATCAACTTGGTTGAAGACGAAGGTGAAGATGATTGCGAAGTGCCTGGCGAACTCGCAAGACTGCTACTACAGGAAGAGAGGGCTATTCAACCACATGAAGAGCCTGTGGAGACAATTAACTTGGGTACTGAGACAGATAGGAAAGAGGTCAAAATTGGTGCCAATCTAGAGCTCAGCGTGAAGCAACGATTGATCCAGATGCTACAAGACTACATGGAGATCTTTGCTTGGTCCTATGAAGATATGCCTGGTTTGGATGCCGACATTGTAGTTCACCATTTGCCGACCAAGGAAGATTGCCCTCCAGTAAAGCAAAAAGTTCGACGAATGCGTCCAGAGATGTCTGAGAAGATTAAAGCTGAGGTGATGAAACAGTTTGATGCGGGTTTCCTTGCAGTAACTTCTTACCCTCAGTGGGTTGCCAATGTTGTGCCAGTGCCGAAGAAGGACGGTAAGGTCAGAATGTGTGTTGACTACAGGGATCTGAACAGGGCCAGCCCCAAGGATGACTTCCCCCTACCTCACATTGATGTCCTTGTTGACAATACAGCTCAACACAAGGTGTTCTCCTTCATGGATGGCTTCTCAGGGTATAATCAGATCAAGATGGCTCCTGAAGATATGGAGAAGACTACATTTGTAACTCAGTGGGGGACCTTCTGTTATAAGGTCATGCCATTCGGATTGAAAAATGCTGGGGCAACCTATCAGCGTGCCATGGTTGCTTTATTTCATGATATGATCCATCATGAGATTGAAGTATACGTTGATGACATGATTGCAAGGTCTCAAACTGAGGAGGAGCACCTTGATCATCTGAGGAAGTTGTTTGACCGACTCAAGTTGTACAAGCTGAGATTGAATCCCAACAAATGCACCTTCGGGGTGAGGTCCGGAAAATTGCTAGGTTTCATTGTAGGTGATAAAGGTATCCAGGTGGACCCTGCCAAGGTTAAAGCTATTCAAGAGATGCCGACCCCAAAAACAGAGAAAGAAGTCAGAGGTTTCCTAGGACGACTGAATTACATTGCCCGATTCATCTCACATCTGACTGCTACTTGTGAGCCAATCTTCAAATTACTGAAGAAAGATCAAGTGGTACGCTGGAATGATGAATGTCAGGCCGCCTTTGAAAGAATAAAGGAATACCTCCAAGAGCCACCCATTCTTATGCCACCGGTGGAAGGAAGACCTCTGATACTTTACTTGACAGTGCTTGATAATTCAATGGGGTGTGTGCTGGGGCAGCATGACGAGTCTGGCCGAAAAGAGCACGCTATTTATTACTTGAGCAAAAAGTTTACCGACTGTGAGTCTCGTTACTCACTGCTTGAGAAAACTTGTTGCGCTCTTGTATGGGCTGCTCGCCGGCTGAGACAGTATATGCTGACTCACACTACTTTATTGATTTCAAAGATGGATCCCATCAAGTACATATTTGAAAAGCCCGCTCTGTCTGGGAGAATAGCGAGATGGCAAATGATCTTAACAGAATATGATATCCAGTATACAACTCAGAAAGCAATTAAGGGAAGTGTACTGGCTGATCATTTGGCACACCAACCTGTGGACGATTATCAATCATTGAACTTTGATTTTCCGGACGAAGACATCATGGTGGTAACTGACTGTGAAGTACCTGGACCGGATGAAGGACCTGAGGAAGGATCCCGATGGTCTATGCATTTTGACGGAGCCTCCAATGCTTTGGGTAACGGCGTCGGCGCTGTAATCATATCTCCCAAGGGGACTCATACTCCACTCACCGCCCGATTATGTTTCAGCTGCACCAACAACATGGCAGAATATGAGGCATGTATCATGGGTTTACAAGCTGCGATCGATTTGAGGATCAAGTTCCTAAGTGTCTTCGGAGATTCCGCTCTCGTGATCAATCAGATCAAAGGCGAGTGGGATACGAAACACCCGAATCTCATTCCTTACAAGGAGTATGTGTCGACCTTGCTCCCTCACTTTGAAGAGATAACTTTTGAGCATTTCCCCAGAGAGGAGAATCAGCTAGCGGACGCACTAGCCACGATGTCTTCAATGTTCAAAGTTAAATGGGACAATGAGGCTCCTCAAATCATAATCTGGAAGTTGGATGAACCGGCATACTGCTGTGAGCTCGAGACTGAGAAGGTAACTGAAAAACCCTGGTATCACGAGGTGAAGAGGTACTTGGAAGCTCAGGAATACCCTGAAGGCGCATCTGTCAATGATAAGAAGTTCATGAGGAGGTTTGCTGCAAAATTCTTCCTCAGCAACGGCATTCTCTACAAACGGAATCATGATTCAACTCTGTTACGTTGTGTGGATAAGGTTGAAGCAGAGAAAATTATGATGGAACTGCATGAAGGAACATTTGGAACCCATTCCAGTGGACACACCATGGCTAAGAAAATCCTTCGGGCAGGATATTTCTGGTCCACAATGGAAGCCGATTGTTACCAGCACTCCCGAACTTGTCATAAATGCCAGATCTATGCTGACAAAGTGCATATCCCTCCGGTTCCTTTGAATGTCCTGACGGCACCTTGGCCTTTCGCAATGTGGGGCATCGATATGATCGGTGAGATCCGACCAACGGCATCCAATGGGCATCGTTTCATCTTGGTGGCGATCGATTACTTCACGAAATGGGTTGAGGCAGCTTCATATGCCACGGTAACCAAGAGCGTCGTGGCGCGTTTCATCCGGCATAATCTGATATGTCGGTACGGTGTCCCGGAAAGAATCATTACGGACAATGGTACCAATCTCAATAACAAAATGATCACCGAACTCTGTGAACAATTCAAGATACAGCACCACAATTCTTCTCCCTATCGGCCGAAGATGAATGGGGCTGTAGAGGCAGCCAATAAAAATATCAAGAAAATTGTGCAGAAGATGACAGTGACCTATAAAGATTGGCATGAGATGTTACCGTTCGCTCTTCATGGGTACCGCACCTCAGCAAGGACATCAACCGGGGCAACTCCCTTCTCCCTAGTCTATGGCATGGAGGCTGTCTTGCCAATTGAAGTCCAGATACCCTCTCTCCGGATAATGAAGGATGCAGATTTGAATGAAGATGATTGGATCCAGACTCGACTTGATCAATTAAATCTGATTGACGAAAAGAGGCTCACTGCTATCTGTCACGGTCAAACGTATCAGAAACGGATGATCAGGGCATTTAACAAGAAAGTCAGACCGCAAGAGTATCAAGTTGGGGACCTGGTAATCAAACGCATCATCCTTCCTCAAAGTGATCCCCGGGGCAAATGGACCCCTACTTATGAAGGGCCATTTGTGGTTAAACGTGTGTTCTCAGGAGGAGCCATGATCCTGACCACCATGGATGGTGACGACCTTCCTCACCCCGCCAATGCAGACATAGTGAAAAAATACTACGCATAAATAAAAGACCCGCTAGGTTGACATACCTAGGCAAAAATAAGGGCTTCCCGGCGAACCAAAAGGGTTCGGGCAAAAATAAGGGATGAAATGAATAAAAATCTGTACACCCGGCAAGTCGAAAACCTGAAAGGGCGACTTGGGCAAAAATGGGTATCCCGGTGGACTGAAAACCCGAAAGGGCGGTCCAGGCAAAAGTTAGGGATAAAAGCGTAACACTATGTCTCATTGGATCACTTCGCATCCGGAATTCGGCATCAACTATCTGGCTCAGATTACGGCATCGACCAATCAGCTTTATCTTCGACCAGGCAGCAAAGCGAATGAGGCGTTCGAAGACATAAAGGCGATAGCGGAGTTGGAACCCAGTAGGATTGTTCACATAGCTGTTTTGTTTTTTCAAATTGTAAATTCTATACTTTTTTGGCGGCGTCCTCTTACTAGGATGTCAGCCTCTTGTACAAAAAACGCCTATTCACAGGCAAAGTTTAAATCAATACAAATTCACTTGTCCATATAAATTGCCATTGTTTTTCTTTTTCTGTTTTGTCTTGCGAAAAACGTCCAATGTTCATTTTTGATATATGCATTTGACATTAAATTGTTGATTCATAAATGTTTGCATATGAAAAAAAGATTAATTACAAGTGATATCAAAGACAGGGGCAATGTGGAGTTGTTTAATGCGGTCTAGTTGTTTTGTCCACCAAGGCACCAAGGTAGGTTCAACTGAAAATGTGGCCAAATCATCTTAGCTCCCCGCGGAGTAAAACAAGGTTCAGCAGCACTTTCCCCAAGCAGGAGTCGATTCCCCGTCGATCCTGAAAAAGGCACAACCTTCCCCGGCAGGTCTTAAAAGCTCATCCCCAGTAGATTCTGCGAGCTTATCCCCGGCGAAGTACGAACGCCTCGCCCAAGTTTTATTTAGAGTTATTTCCTCACGAGGACTTATAACTGGGTTATCCTCAGCTAAAAGACACGGAAGACCGTTCTCGGCAAAAGTTCCTTCAATCCCCAGCGAAGTCTACCTTTGGTATTCCCAGGCAGAGTTTATCTTTGGGGTTTCCCCAGCGGAGTTTATCATCACTATCCTTAGCGGAATCCATCGTTAAAGTCCTCAGCAGGCCTCTCATCAGAGCTTCGGCCAAGTATCTCTTCCGCAAAGCAGCTTCCCGGCCATTCGTCAAGGATTTATTTTCCTAAGATGAAATTACACTCATAAACATTTCACATTTTCATACATCTTGCTTACATACATGATAAGACACATACAACATCAAATGTTGAACATCATGACATCATGCATATCATACATCATGACATTGCATACAGCTTACGTCTTTGCCTTTTCAGGAAAAAGACAATCTCAAAAACGACTACTTTCAACTGTCACAATTCCAGATTCGATACCTGTATCTAGCCAGGGCACATCTGAGAGTGATCAGTTTCCAGACTCGATTCCTGTATCTAGCCAGGGCACGTCTGAAGAGTTCAAAGATTCGACTCCTGTATCCAGCCAGGGCACATCTATCAACTACAACATTTCCAGATTCGATTCCTGTATCCAGCCAGGGCATATCTGTTAACCACATTTCCAGACTCGATTCCTGTATCTAGCCAGGGCACGTCTGCAGAATTCAAAGATTCGACTCTTGTATCCAGCCAGGGCATATCTATTGACGACTATTTCCAGATTCGACTCCTGTATCCAGCCAGGGCACATCTGTGAGCAACCGATTGTAGATTCGATACCTGTATCCAGCCAGGGCATATCTGCATAAGGAGACTGAAGATCAAACACCTGTAACAAGCCAGGAAAACATCTGTCTTTCTTAAACACACAAGTTCTCGCTAAGGAACCTCTTATGCGATCAACACTTCCAAATGGCATCTATAAGCCCATTCCCGACAAAGTTCTGTCACTTTTCCAGATGGCATCTACAAAGCCCATCTCCCTATCCACCATCTCTCCAAATGGCATCTATAAGCCCATTCCCGACACCACATTGTTGAGACTCCAGCATGCGAGTGCAAATTTCCGGGCACTCTAGTGTCCAATCTCCTTTTACCCTCGAGTCACGAAAGGCAAACTTGCCAATCTAACTCTTCAGGTCCAAGAAGATTGAACAGGGGCAACTGTTGTACCCCAAAATTTGCCCTCCCATTTCCTCAACATTTTCTCATCACAAGACATTTAAAGATCAAGATACAATTAGGGTTTCCTCTGCTCAAGACTTCTCCTTGCACTGTGGACTCAAATTAGGGTTTGTGCTTGCACAAAGATGTTTTGACCTAAAATGCCTAAGATGACTTTCATGCTTCATATTGGACTCCCAAGTTTACCCATACCAAGTTTCAGGTCTTGATTCCAAGTTTTACCCAGTCAATTGGACAGTTGACCTAGAAATCAGCTGTATTGAGGAAAAAGTCAACTGTGGCCAATTGACAGTCAAACCTCATGAAATTTGATCCACATCAACATTTTGAATTCATATGAACCATTTGATCAAGTTTGAATCACAATTCCACAAGAAATTTGATCAGATCACCAAAAGGGCAAAATGGTCATTTTTAGGGTTTTGACTGCACAAAGGCAATTTTTGACTGTTTGACCTAGCCAATGGCAAACCAAGCTCACATATGGACTCAAGGACCCCATGGAATTATCTTGACATGTTCATCAAGCTCAAAAGATCCCAAGTACACAAGATTGACAGTTGAATTTCCTAGTCAATTGATCAATTTTGACTGTATACTGAAAAGTCAAACTTTGACTTTTTGGTCAAAATCAAGAGTCAAGATTCATTTTTCATCAAAACATGCCAAATCATGAAACTTGTTCACCAAGAAATCACAAAATGCAAATTAGGGTTTGAAAATGGAATTTTTCATAACTTAGAATTTTTCTAAGTTATGGAAAACCCTAATTTTTTCCCAACTTTGCCCCATCTTTTCACCATGATCCATTTGGATTCAAACAAAAGTCAAAACATGAAAGTTGTAGCTTGTTGCATAATCTACAACTTTGATTCACAAAGTTTTCTCATTTGAAGCTTGAATCTCAAGTTATGATTTTTTGAATAAGGGCACTAAACCATCTTTTAACTTAGTGAAATTTGACCTATTTTGACAAGGTTTTCTACCCTACTTCAAGGCCACTTTTCATACCCTTCCACTTGGAATTTCAAAATGCATTTCAAAGATGGATTGTAGTACACATTCCAAGCTTTCCAAAATGTCCAAGAACTCATCAAACAACCTCATAACTTGAGAGATTCGAATTTCACAAGTTGGCAAAAATTCACTTTTGTTCTTCATCAAGACATGTTCATAACCTTGCCAATTTGAAATCAGTTTGCTTTATGCTTGATTACAGGTCCTTGAACCATTTCATACTCAATAATTTAATGCATATTCAATGTGTTAAGGTCATGTTCTTTGTGTTCTAACATTGCATAATGGTTTAATCCTAAACTAGATAAAGTGGAATTTCCATTTTTGAAAAGTTTAGCTTTATGTCAATTGGTAAATCAAACAAGTACATAGAAGATCTGCTTAGCACAAGATTATGGGCATAACACACTGATCAAGAGGAGTTGATGCAGCACATTAGGGGGTCCTATACTGACCTAGAACACCAATTTGCTTTTGGTAGCTTAAGTGTGAAGAAAGGTCCATAACATATGCTATCTCTCATATCAGTCAAAGAACACAGCACAAAAGATATCAAACACATTCCATAGACCACATTGAAGCTTTTGCACGAGCCATTTCCCTTTCAAACCCTCTCCATCTCAGGATCATCCTCAAACTGCAAAAAACAGGGGTGCCCCTGCAGTTTGAGTGCAATCTCTCAATCCCTTCAAGCATTTCTGTCCAAACCTGTTCCCCTACCTTCCTTACAACATATGCAAGCTATCCAGAAGCTAAGGCACGATCTGTAGTTGCTCTAACCACTTCCACCATTTTCACATCTTTGACTTGCAGGTGAAGTTCTACAGCTTGATACAAGAAGGTTCAAGACAAAGTAAGCATTGAAAAAGCATCCCTGGACCTCAAGGAAGCTTTTCCAATCATTACATTGCACTGAAAGCCTCTCATTCTCCACATAGAAGTTCAACTGCACAGGTAAAAGTTTGAATTCGTATCTCTCTTATTAGGCATCTTTAGTCTTAAGTTTGTGAAGAAACAAAGTCCTACTCATAGCCCTGAACATGTACATAGCTTTACTTTTCATTTCTTTTGCCTGAGTAGAGAGAATTTGAGCTCTGAAAATGGTAGAAAAATTAGGTCAGGAAAGAGGGGGAGAGAAATTCTCCCTCATCTTAGAGAGATAGGACATGTTCTTTATATGGTTAGAACCGTCTCTTCATGCTTAACATCTTTTGTGTTGGAAGTTTGTTCAAAAAATCAAGGAATCAGGAGTTAGACATTGAAGCAAGAGGCGCGCGTTTTTTCAAAGTTTGAAGCTGGAGGTTGAAGACAGTGTGTTATTGGGCTGGGCTGTTGTTGTTCTTTCTTTTCACACCATCCTTTTTGGCTTACACCCCCCTGAGCCCATTTGCTTATTTTTAAACATTTTTGACTTTTTTCTTTTTGGTTGACTTCACTTATTTTTTCTCATGCCATTAAAAAATTAAAAATATTTTTTTTCATAATTTTTTGCATTTATTGCATATTTATTTGATTATTTGTTTAGTTTGTACATAAATATATATATATTTGATTATTAGAAAAATGTAAAAATAATGTAAATACATTTTTATTTTTATTTACTTTCTGAAAATATTTCACACAAAAAAACACTCTTTTATTTATTTTATTAAAATATTAAATAAATAAATATTTTTGTATAATACATATCTAGGGCTTAATAATATATATATATATGATTATTAATATATTTAAGACAAAAATATAAAAATATTTGATTTTTTTCATTTTTATTTAATATTTGATACAAAAAAATACCTTTTTCACAATACACTTCATTTTATTTTATTTTTTATAAATAATAAATAAATAGTAAAATTAAATTAGGTAATAATACCTTTTATTTAAAAATTAGGGTTTTTCACCCTAAGTTTCAAAATACTAAAAAATAAATACATTTTTATTTTCTTTTTCCTTTTACATAAATAATATTTTTCTCATACACATAGAAACTTTCTTTCTACATTTCACATATTTGTTTAATTTATATTTAATTATGCATTGCAAAATATCCAATTGTTGTAATAATTTAGATTTAAATTCTTGTCAATATCCCCATTTGAACATTTGTACCCCCCTTCCCATATTTGGTTGTGTAATAGCTTAGTAATTTTAATTTCGCACTTTATTGCTTTCTAAATAATAACATGCTAGAATTAGGGTTTGTATGCGAAAAAACGATAAAAAAATAGTTTGACCTAATACAAGATAAACAAGCATGAAAATGGACACACAAATCACACTCGCACCCCCTAGGGTATTCCACTTGTTGCCTTCAAATAAATGGGCCATATTGTATGTTGAACATCTTTGGGCAAAACAAACAGTTTGAATGATCATAGTCCCTCGATAAAACTTTTTCAAAACAAACAAAACAAATGATCAAGTCCCTTAGAGAAATTGCCCAAAGACATTTAACGTCGTTACAATTATGGTCTAAACGATGACCCGCGCCTGTCCCTTTCACATCCTAACACAAGGTTGCCCACCAACACAATGGTGGTGCAAACTTGTTAAAAGGGTTAGAATATAGCAATAATCTTTTGAGAAATTTAGGAATAGATAACCTCTTAGTTACTTGAACCAACTTGCAAAACAAAACACTTGCCTTCTTTTCAAAAACCACAATCCACTACACTTTCAAAACAACTTTCAAAAACAAATGAAAACCTTTTTTAAAAGACATACATCTTTGTATACATCCCCACATGGATCATTACAAAGGTAGCCACCACATTGGCCTCTTTTCAAAAACATTTTCAAAACCCACACACTCAAGCACCATTTAAAACAATTGAAAACAAAAGGCAAGTGATCTAAGCAAGTAACTAAGAGCCCATGGATAACCATGGATAGAAAGGGTGCTAATACCTTCCCTTTCTATAATCTACTCCCCGAACCCAAGAAAACATCTCAAAAGGTTTTTGCTGTGCTTTTTAACCTTTCCTTAGGGTAAAATAAAAAGTCGGTGGCGACTCTTGCTAACCGC
Organism: Vicia faba; assembly: GCA_948472305.1. Taxonomy (NCBI): domain Eukaryota; kingdom Viridiplantae; phylum Streptophyta; class Magnoliopsida; order Fabales; family Fabaceae; genus Vicia; species Vicia faba. The sequence continues at coordinate 925,096,896 of OX451736.1, read as the reverse complement.
AACATTTGCGAATACGAACGCAAACCTCAAGTCAGTTCTCCCACTGTATCACAGATGACTAATATGACAAATCAATTGTGAATTGATAAAGAGAGAAGTATGACTTTAAATCATGCCAAAAGTCCTTCGGGGTCATGAGAAAAATGAAGCAAGGTCTACACATGAGTTTCCAACTTGTGAAACGTCTAAAATTTTCCATGATTTTTCTGTTATCAATAGGTCAAGAATCCACTAGAGATCTCTGACCTCTCTGCATCTAGAACCTACCGAGTTCTACAAACCAAAAAGGGTCAAGATATTACCAGGGATCTCCAACTTCTCTATGTCCAGATCCTACATGGGATCTTCGATTTCTATATGTCACAAAAACACTAGGATGAATCCTTCTAGAATTAGTTCATTATTGACCCCTAAGTTCGCAGAAAGTTTACATGAGCCGAGATAAACTCAAAACACCTCACCCTTGCAGACCTCGTGCTCTTATAGGCCTCGTGCTTTGGGGGCTTATGTACATACCAAATTTTTTATGAAGTTGGATGATGACTTATTATCTCATTTGGGGGTTCTAGGGGTCGGGTTCTTAAAGGGTTGTCCAAAATGGAGCAGTTATAAGAAATTAAATGGTCGACTCCTTTACAAAGAATTAATGGTGGGATCCGTTACAAGCAGCTAATAATTGGGACAGTTACGGATGGTTAATGGCTATTAAGATCTGTTAAAACACCATGACTAGACATCCAGGAGTCTGGATGTAAAAGAGGGTTGGAGGTTATTCCAAAAAGGGAGGAGAGACATATAAATAATATAATAAGGAGAAAGAACCTTGAGATCACCAACAATGATGGCCCTTCACCCTTCTCCTAAAATGCCCCAAATACATAACAATTGCGGTCTCACCCAGTTCACATCAGGGAGACTGTCCAAATAATGTTTTAGCAGGAACAATAATCAAATAGTATTATTCTATTAAAAAATCCTTAAATTTTTTTATAAATATATTAGTTATAAAAAGAATTTTATAAAAGTACTATAGAAGTTAAAAAAAATATGTGTCACCGTTTGTGCATTAGGTTAATTTATAATTCGAAGTTGTGTGCTTTGGATGTTCGGTAAGAATTAGAGTGTATCACTCTATTGCTAGAAAAAATGAAAATTATTGAGTTTACATTTAAATTTACTTAGTGTTCTTGTCTAGGACGACGAGCATACTTAGTGGTTTAATAAGGGTGTTGGATCATAATGAACAAATTCAAATTACTCCTTTACTAATTTACAAAGACTGAAAAAGTGTCTTAAGAACAAGATCATCAATATAACATCAAACTAATGATGCCAATGCAAAGACGTCACTCATCGAGCTATGGACCCAAAGGAGGTTCTAGGACCTCGGAAACAAGCACATACATGCCCTAAAAAACACTTATCAAAAGAAAATGATTATAGGAAAATCATGAGAAGACAAAAAGAATAATGTTCTAATATATACCCTTGTGAGTAAGTATTGTACACAATAAGATTCTAGGTCCTCGAAACCTTAGAATCTGATTATAAAAGGAAGATTAATTCATTAAATCAAGGCACACACTTTTTCAAACCTAAAATATGAATTGTATCTGACAGTCACTAACTTAAATATTATATTATTTGTAAGTATCTCACTTACAACCACACATGCTACTTTACCACGGACCCTCAACCGTAGTTATATCTCTTTCACAATCATTATGAAATATATATTTCACAGTAGTGTTTATTCTTAGAACATCAAAGGTTACAAATGTTTAAGAACTTGCGTTCAACAATATTCATCATTAAATAATTAGAGTTCCACGTACTCTCAAACTATCACTACTCAATAAAAATAACATTTTAAGAAAAACAACATTTCTACCAACGTTAAGTGATATGTGGCACCTGTAAGTGTTTAGTTATTGGCATGTATTTTTGGTAAAACCAGGTGTGTGAATGTCATGACTGATGTCATAACATTCTGGGTTATTAGGTACTTTATGCAGAAAAAGAATGGCATACAGTAGCTGTTATTTATGAGTGTGTATCTGAGCATTTTGCAATTATCACATTTATTACTTTCTACCAAAATCAGTAAATAGGATTTTTGTTGTCATAACCAATGTTAAGACATCCTGTACTGATCTAACAGTTATGCAGTTTGGTTAATTCTGAGATTTTTCAGGAATTTGGTTCATACTTTCCAGAACAGAATCTCATGTGGACTTTAGGTTAACCTAGCTCAACCCTAATCTGGTTGATAAAGTCTTGTGACCAAGTCTTGAGGTTAACCCTAATTAACCCTAGCTTTTCATGGAAGCCCTAACTGAAGAAACAGCTGCATATATATTCAACAGGAAAGCTGATTGGAAAATCAACTCTTTGACAGAAGATCAACTAGGGGCTGTATAGTTTTAACTACTGTAATCCAAGCAAGTATCATTGTGATAAGTGACTTGGAGTAGGTTTTGATTGTAAGGGTTGTGTATCACTCAAAGCTTTGAAGCAAGAGTGTTTGTGTCTCTTGACTAAAGCTTTGAAGCAAGGTCAAGTTAGGTTTATGTATCACTCAAAGCTTTGAAGCACGAGTGTTTGTGTTACTTGATTAAAAGCTGTGAAGCATAATCAAGTGTATGTTCTGAAGAGTGTCTTCATTATTTCATTAGTCAATTGTTTAGTATCACTGCTGTGATTGAGGGGGAGTGAGTAGGAACTCAGGTTTAAGTTGAACTTAGATTGAAGTTGCATTGGGTAGGTCTTAAGTGAAGGAGATAAACTGGTTGGTTTATTCCTGAATTAATATCTCTTATAGTGGATTTCCTCCCTGGCTTGGTAGCCCCCAGAGTAGGTGTTGTTTCACACTGAACTGGGTAAACAATTGACTGTGTTCTTTACTGCTTTTTGATTTACTGTCTTATAGAAAGTCAGATACGGTGTCATAACATTCATTGTGACATTGAGTATTTGCTGCCAGAATTTCAATTGGCATCAGAGCAGGCACCCTGCCTGTCTTACTGGGTGAGATCTAGGGATATCACTTTCTGGCGCTATGGACAAAGAAGGAGTTTTTGGAAACAGACCACCCATTCTGGATGGATCAAATTATGACTACTGGAAACCTCGTATGATTTCCTTCTTAAAATCACTAGACAAAAAGGCTTGGAGAGCTGCTGACAAAGGATGGAACCATCCCACCATAACTGAGAAAGATGGGACAATCAGTCTGAAGCCTGGGGAAGAATGGAGCAAAGAAGAAGATGAGTTAGCCTTGGGTAATTCCAAAGCATTAAATGCCTTGTTCAATGGAATTGATAGAAACATATTCAGACTAGTACATCAATGTGAACTGGCCAAGGAAGTCTGGGACACTCTCAAAACTACCCATGAGGGCACATCCAAAGTAAAAATGTCAAGGCTTCAAATGCTGACTACCAAATTTGAGAACCTAAGGATGATGGAAGATGAAACCATTCATGAGTTTCACATGAACATCTTGGAAATTGCCAACACCTCAGGAGCATTGGGAGAAAAGATGTCAGAATAAAAACTGGTGAGAAAGATTCTCAGATCCTTGCCTAAAAGATTTGCAATGAAGGTAACTGCAATAGAGGAAGCCCAGGATATCAGCAAGTTGAAGGTGGATGAACTCATTGGGTCTCTTCATACCTTTGAGATGGGGATCAGTGACAATGTTGACAAGAAAAACAAGAGCATATCACTTGTATCCAACACTGAAGATGAAAACAAGGAGGATGAAGAAGAAAATATTTCAGAAGCTATAGCCATGCTTGGAAGACAATTCAACAAACTCATCAAGAGAATGGATCCAAAGTCAAGGTCAAATGTTAAGAACATTCCTTCTGACATTAACAGATCTTATGACTCCAGCAGAAGACCCAAGTCTGAAGAGAAGGGAAATCAAAGCAGAGGAATCCAATGCCATGGATGTGAAGGATATGGGCACATTCGAGCTGAATGTCCTACCTTTCTTAAGAAACAAAAGAAAGGAATGTCTGTTACTTGGTCTGAATGTGATTCAGAAAGTAATTCTGAAGAAGAATCTGCCAAACTAGTTACTGCACTAACTGGTATTTGTACCTCTGATAGTGACACTAGTGATGAGGAAGTGACATTTGAAGAACTGGCTGATACCTACAAGAAATTATGTATCAGAAGTGCTGAAGTCTGTCAGCAAAATGAGAGACAAACAAAACTCATAATAAAGTTGGAGGCTGAGAAAAGGGCAGACATTGAAACTATAAGTCATCTAGAAGGGGAAGTTCAAATGTTGAACTCAAAACTGGACTAGATGACCAAATCTGTCAAGATGCTGACAAATGGAACTGACAAATTGGAAGAAATCCTTCAGGTTGGACAAAATGTGGGAAACAAGTCTGGTCTAGGATTTGTGGCGGCAAAGAAAACTGGTACAGACAAGAAGATCAGGCCTGATAAACAAATGTCAAAGCAGATGTCACAACATAGCACTCAACATCGGGAACGGAGAAATATGAAGAAAAAGTACCAAAGATGGAGATGTCATCATTGTGGGAGGTTTGGTCACATAAAGCCATTTTGCTTCAGATTGTATGGATACCCTAATCAGAACCCAGGTGTCAAACCTAAGTCTAACAAGGTAGCACATACTCCACAGTGGAAGAAAAAGGCTACTGCCCTGATAGCCCACACTTCCCTTAGAGTCTCTGCAAAGGAAGACTGGTACTTTGACAGTGGATGTTCTAAGCACATGACTGGAATCAAGAACCTTCTAAATAATGTTAAACCTCACACCACTAGTTATGTGACCTTTGGAGATGGTGCTAGAGGAGAAATCAAAGGAGTTGGAAACTTGGACTGCCCTGGAGTTCCAAATCTAAATGAAGTATTACTGGTAAAAGGCCTGACTGCTAATCTCATAAGTATCAGTCAATTATGCGATCTAGGATTCAAGGTCAACTTCTCAAAATCTGAATGTCTTGTAACTAATGAGGAACAAGAAGTTGTAATGAAAGGAGTCAGATCCAAAGACAACTACTACTTGTGGGAGCCTGAGAACACTAATTACTCCACTGTGTGTTCTATTGCCAAAGAAGAAAAAGAAGTGAAAGTGTGGCACCAAAAACTTGGCCATCTACATCTAAGAGGAATGAAAAGGATTATATCCATGGAGGCAGTCAGAGGGATTCCAAGACTGAAAATTGATGAAGGGAGAGTTTGTGGTGAATGTCAGGTTGGTAAGCAGACTAGGTTGTCACATCCAAAGTCAAGACATCTGACCACCTCTAAGGTTCTAGAACTCCTACATATGGATCTGATGGGACCAATGCAGGTGGAAAGTCTTGGTGGAAAAAGATATGCCTATGTTGTTGTGGATGATTTTTCCAGATTCACCTGGATTGACTTCATTAGGGAAAAATCTGATGTATTTGAAGTTTTTAAAGAACTGTGCAAAAGAATTCAAAGAGAAAAAGAAGGGTGCATTGTCAGAATCAGAAGTGATCATGGCAAGGAATTTGAAAACAATAATTTTAATGAGTTCTGTTCCTCAGAAGGAATTAATCATGAATTCTCTTCTCCTATAACTCCTCAACAAAATGGAGTTGTAGAAAGGAAAAACAGGACCATACAGGAATCTTCCAGAGCAATGATACATGCCAAAAGACTTCCTATTCATTTTTGGGCTAAAGCTATGAATACAGCCTGTTATGTCCATAACATAGTCACTTTGAGAAAGGGAACCTCATCCACCATTTATGAACTCTGGAAAGGAAGAAAGCCAACAGTGAAGTACTTCCATGTATTTGGTAGCAAATGCTATATTCTGGCAGATCGTGATCAAAGGAGAAAGCTGGACCCTAAAAGTGATGAAGGAATATTTATAAGATACTCCACCAACAGCAGAGCTTATAGGGTATTCAATTCCAGGACCAAAGTCATGATGGAATCAATAAATGTCATAGTTGATGATTACCATGAGGAAACAGATGTCCCTTGTAATGTTGAGACATTCTTTGAGTCTTCAACTCAACAGAATGACCTACCTAACACCACTGCAGCAGACTCTGAATCCAAGGAAGCTAGCAAAATCCCTTCCATCAGAATTCAGAAAGATCATCCTAAAGAACTCATCATAGGAGATCCCAACAGTGGAGTCATTACAAGATCTAGAGAAATCATCTCAAACTCTTGCTTTGTGTCTAAAATTGAACCAAGAAATGTTAAGGAGGCTTTAACTGATGAATACTGGATTGGTGCAATGCAAGATGAATTGAACCAATTCAAGCAACATGAAGTATGGGAGTTAGTTCCTAGACCAGAGGGAACAAACATCATTGGCACAAAATGGATATACAAGAATAAATCAGATACTGAAGGAGTTGTCACCAGGAATAAGGCAAGACTTGTTGCCCAAGGATACACTCAAGTTGAAGGGGTTGATTTTGATGAGACCTTTGCCCCTGTAGCCAGACTGGAATCTATCAGACTCCTATTGGGAATTGCTTGTCTCCTGAAGTTCAAGTTATTTCAGATGGATGTAAAAAGTGCCTTCCTAAATGGGTACTTAAGTGAGGAAGTCTATGTGGAACAACATAAAGGATTTGTGGATCTAAACTATCTTGATCATGTCTATGGCCTGAAACAAGCTCCTAGAGCATGGTACGAAAGGCTGACAAAATTTCTCTCTGACAAAGGATACAGAAAAGGAGGCTTGGATAAAACCCTTTTTGTCAAAAATGAAGGAGGAAAGATAATGGTAGCTCAAATCTATTTTGATGACATAGTGTTTGGGGGAATGTCAGATCAAATGGTTAAACATTTTGCTGACCAGATGCAGGCTGAATTCGAAATGAGCCTCATGGGAGAATTGACCTACTTTCTTGGACTGCAAGTCACACAGATGGAAGACTCAATTTTTCTATCTCAAAGCAAGTATGCAAAGAACATTGTCAAGAAGTTTGGTATGGAGAATGCCAGTCACAAAAGGACTCCTGCACCTACTCATTTAAATCTATCCAAAGATTCAAGTGGGGTTAAGGTGGACCAAAGCCTGTACAGAAGCATGATAGGAAGTCTGCTGTACTTAACAGCCAGCAGACCTGACATTGCTTTTGCAGTTGGAGTATGTGCAATATACCAAGCTGATCCTAAAGTCAGTCATATCAACCAAGTGAAGAGAATTTTGAAGTATGTAAGTGGAACTTACAACTATGGCTTGCTGTACTCTCATGGTTGTGAACCAACTCTGACTGGTTACTGTGATGCTGATTGGGCTGGAAGTGCTGATGATAGAAAAAGCACCTCTGGAGGATGTTTCTTCTTAGGAAATAATCTGGTCTCCTGGTTCAGCAAGAAACAGAACTGTGTGTCTCTCTCTACTGCTGAAGCTGAATACATTGCAGCTGGTAGTAACTGTTCTCAAATGATCTGGATGAAACAGATGCTTACTGAGTATAATGTCACACAAGATGTTATGACATTGTACTGTGACAATATGAGTACAATCAACATTTCCAAGAACCCTATTCAGCATAGCAGGACCAAGCATATTGACATTAGACATCATTTTATCAGAGATCTTGTAGAGGAGAAAACGATTAAACTGGAACATGTTGCCACTGAACTACAGCTGGCTGACATTTTTACCAAAGCACTTGATGCAAATCAATTTGAAAATTTGAGGGGCAAGTTGGGTATTTGCCAACATGAGGAAATGTAGCAATTAATTTTGCTTAAAACAAGGGATGCAGGAGTTTTTTGTGTTAAGTCTATTTTGATTGGGTTAATCATATGTTTTCCTATTTCTTTCAAAATTATTAAGAAGTTGAATAGACACTCATTTACCTCCTTCCTCTCTCGGCTCTGCAACAATCCCCATTCTATCAATCTAAGATTTCTCTCTCGTTGCTACTGGTTTTCTAAGACTATCAAAATGTCTCAAACATCATCCTCTTCCAAGACGACTGTTTCATATGCATCCTCTGATCGAGATTCTAGGGCAATCACAACATGCATGGATTCTGAAGTCCTGGAGATTACTCCTCTTAGAGAACTGGCAACTAACCCCTCTAAGGTTAAAAAGCTGAGAACAAGGCATGCAGGAAGGTCTCAAGCTACTTCATCCGGTAATCCCTCTCAACCATCATCTTATGTTCCAAATAGGGAAGGCTCAACTTATGTTCATCAAGCAATAGCTAGGCTTGTTACAAGAATTCTGAGTGAGAACCACTCTGTACCTGGCATTTCTGTTCCATTAAATCAAGAATCAGCAAGTCCAAATGTTGAAATAAATCTAGATGTCTCTGAGAATGTTGAGACACCGAATGACAACATTCAGAAATCATCTGAAAATCTTGATGATCTCTAGAACCCTTCAGAGAAGGATGTTGAACCCCCGGTTATTGATGTGGATGAAGACTACTCTGACAATGACCTAATTGCAAATATCAACCCTAGCATAGCTAGGAGAATGATGAACAGAAAAGGCAAGCAGGATGCTGCAAAATGTCTGACCAAAGAGAAGACTGCTGATGTTGCTCACAAGAAAACCAGGTCTGAAGGCAAGACTGGTGTAGAAACTGTGAAGACTGGATTGTCCAAAGGGAAGGTGAAAACCCGAGTACATGCTGGTAGTCTCTCAAAGTCTGTGAGACAACCAATAGCAAAGAAAAGGAAAGAGCCTGAACCTTCTGATTCTGATGAGGAATCAGAATTTGAAGTTGACGCTGAAGACATTCCTATCAGAAGGAAACTCCCTTCAAGCAAAATGACTAAAGTTCCTGAAGTCCCCACTGATAAGATTTCTTTTCACCACCCTGAAAATGCCAACAGATGGAAGTATGTTTGTTTGAAAAGAATAGCCTTGGAAAGAGAACTAAACAATGGTGCCATGGAATGTAAGGAGATCATGGACCTAATCAAAGTTGCTGGACTAATGAATACTGTGGTAAAGTTTACCAACTTCTATGAAAATCTTGTCAAAGAATTCATAGTGAATTTATCTGATGGACGTGCTGATGGAAGGTCAGCTGACTTTAAATCTGTCTATGTGAGAGGAAGAAAGGTTAATTTCTCTCCCTCTGAAATAAAAAAATTACTTGGAAGACCAGATGAGGCTTGCCCTGAACTAGAGGTTACTGACAATCAAGTATGCCAAACCATCACTGCAAATCAAGTCAAGTGCTGGCCCTTAAAAGGCAAGCTGAATGCTAGCAAGCTAAGCATGAAATTTGCCATCCTGCACAAGATTGGTGCAGCCAACTGGGTTCCTACCAACCATAAATCAACCATCTCCACAGGATTGGGAAGATTCATTTTTGCTGTTGGAACCAGGACAGAATTTGACTATGGCAGGTATATCTTTGATCAAACTTTAAAACATACTGGATGATATGATGTTAAAGGCTCTATTGCCTTTCCCTCCCTCCTATGTGGTATTGTCCTTGCTCAGTATCCTGACATTCTAGTGGAAAGAGATACTGTATGCAAAAGAGCCCCTGCTCTTGGGTTGCACTATAAGCTATTTCAGGGAACTCATGTTCCTGACATTGTCATGACATCAGCTGAGACATCAATTGTCAAAACTCAGTCCAAGACATCTGATGTTATAGTTGTGCTGAAGGAAACCTGCAAAGAGATGGAGACAAGGAAAAGGAATCTTGAGAACCTAATTGTCAGATTAGAACAAGAGGAGACTGAAGGACAAAGAAGGGAAGAGGATGCTGCTGAAGATCAGCTTAATGCTGAAGAAAGTGCCTCCTCTGAAGATGACAGTGCTTGAAGATCAGTGGAGTGTCAAGCTTGCTACTAATTCCTGTTGCTGCAAGTGATTTCATTTTTTTTGTTTTTATTACTCATTTTGGTTGTCTGTATAACCTATAAGTACATGTATCTTTGGCCTATTTATGGCTAAAGAGGGGGAGAAGATTTTGTGTTAATTACTTGGTAGACATTATTTTTTTCTGCAGACATATTATTTTTGCTGCTCTCTATTCTCTGATTGTTTAGGGGTTTTAGCCAAAAATTTGCCAAAGGGGGAGTTTGTAAGTGTTTAGTTATTGGCATGTATTTTTGGTAAAACCAGATGTGTGAATGTCATGACTGATGTCATAACATTCTGGGTTATTAGGTACTTTATGCAGAAAAAGAATGGCATACAGTAGCTGCTATTTATGAGTGTGTATCTGAGCATTTTGCAATGATCACATTTATTACTTTCTACCAAAATCAGTAAACAGGATTTCTGTTGTCATAACCAATGTTAAGACATCCTGTACTGATCTAACAGTTATGCAGTTTGGTTAATTCTGAGATTTTTCAGGAATTTGGTTCATACTTTCCAGAACAGAATCTCACGTGGACTTTAGGTTAACCTAGCTCAACCCTAATCTGGTTGATAAAGTCTTGTGACCAAGTCTTGAGGTTAACCCTAATTAACCCTAGCTTTTCATGGAAGCCCTAACTGAAGAAACAGTTGCATATATATTCAACAGGAAAGCTGATTGGAAAATCAACTCTTTGACAGAAGATCAACTAGGGGCTGTATAGTTTTAACTACTGTAATCCAAGCAAGTATCATTGTGATAAGTGACTTGGAGTAGGTTTTGATTGTAAGGGTTGTGTATCACTCAAAGCTTTAAAGCAAGAGTGTTTGTGTCTCTTGACTAAAGCTTTGAAGCAAGGTCAAGTTAGGTTTATGTATCACTCAAAGCTTTGAAGCACGAGTGTTTGTGTTACTTGATTAAAAGCTGTGAAGCATAATCAAGTGTATGTTCTGAAGAGTGTCTTCATTATTTCATTAGTCAATTGTTTAGTATCACTGCTGTGATTGAGGGGGAGTGAGTAGGAACTCAGGTTTAAGTTGAACTTAGATTGAAGTTGCATTGGGTAGGTCTTAAGTGAAGGAGATAAACTGGTTGGTTTATTCCTGAATTAATATCTCTTATAGTGGATTTCCTCTCTGGCTTGGTAGCCCCCAGAGTAGGTGTTGTTTCACACTGAACTGGGTAAACAATTGACTGTGTTCTTTACTGCTTTTTGATTTACTGTCTTATAGAAAGTCAGATACGGTGTCATAACATTCACTGTGACATTGAGTATCTGCTGCCAGAATTTCAGCACCATTTTCGTAAATTAACATTATTCAAGAAAAACAATATTTCATGAAAAACAACATTTCTATCAACATTCACTGATCAACGACGCCATTTTCACAAACAAACATTATTCAAGAAAAATAATATGTGTACTAAAATATAACATTTTTTATCAACATAGTCATAATAGTCTCTCTAAGAAATAAGCAATTCACAACAACAAAAACTGGCATTTCTAAGAGGATAATGGGAGTTATGTGTAAAAAACGTGATGTTGAAACTCCGTTCGAGTTCAATAAGAAGAGGTAATGTTGGAAGAGATGATGAAATATGAGTTTAGTGTGTTTTCATGAAGATCAAAATCACATAGGTTTTTTTTATGAGAATGTGGATGAAACGAGAAGTGTTGATAGGACAATAAGTCAAAGAGTTGAAACAAAAAATTTACCAAGGAGTATGCTTTATACTCCTCCTTGGTTAATTTCTTGTATAATTAGCAGAGGGAATAGCAGAGTGTGTGTATTATGCTATGTACTCCTCCTTGGTTAAACGAGGGAATAGATTAATTTAAAATTAAAAAAATAGAAAAGCATTATATTTTGGAAATTCATGCAAATGATATTCCCTATTGATTGGACAAAATAAGAGAGGGATTAATTTTTTTAAAAATGAAACAAAATTTAATAGAAAAATAAGGATCATTTGAAACAATGAAACATTTAAGTGAATAATTTAAAGATATCTTTATTTTAGATTGTAAATAATTAATTTAAGTTTCTTGTATCATGAGTTTTTTTTTCATCCAACAAATATTAGTTTTGTAGTTCAAAATAAATAAATAAAGGGAAAAGAGAAACGTGTCAACCGAATAAACGCCACGTTTAGTCCTTATACCAATTGAAAAATAAACTAAAAATAGAAAATAGAGTAATAAGGATTTGAAGCGAGGTCTCTAGATCTATTTCCTCAATTTCCCTTGGTGTTTTTAAAAATTGAAGGGATAAGTTGTATTTAAAAAATAATTAAACTTGACGCACCCAGAAAATATATCTCGATTAATTGTTAGAGGAGATAAAAATCTGTCATTGAATATATCATTTGTAGTATTGGCTTGGATTGATATTTCAAGAAACCGATTGCACCCTCTTAAGGTCTTCCACAAATGAGAATAATAGCTCATGCATTCTTTTACCAAGTGAACTGATTCTTCACTTTCCCAATAGAGATTCACTTATTCAAAAATTTATCGCAAATCTCTTTCATATTCAACTGTTTAATTTCTTTTGGCCATATCATATGGTCATACATATTGCTTTTGCACTGTTCAAAACCAACAATATATTCTTCCTCAAAAATGGTGATCACTATTTGATCTCCTTGATCGTGAGTTTAGGCAATTGGCTCATTGAAATGACACATATAGAATTGTTTAGGATTTGCATAAAAGAAGGCTTATTGATTATGTTATCAATAGGTTGAATATTATAAGCATGTGAATATTTGAGTTGAGGAAAAGGATTAGGTGGAGCATATGATATTTCTCAGTTCAGATCTTATCTAGACGATCTGAACTGTAAAAGTGTATAACCATCTTTAATTATTAATGAATACGAAATTTAGATAATCTAAACGATAAAAATATATAATAATATTTAACTATTAAAGGACACGGAATTAATATTTTTCTGAAACTAATTTAAAAAAACATAAATAATATTTCAAAATCATCTTCACTAAAACCTCTCTAAAGATTATTAAAAAAACCTCTCTGAAGATTAAAGAGATTCCATAATTCGTATAGAAACTACTTTAAATAACAAAAACAACAAATCTAAGTGATGAGTAGCATATAATGACTAATTTGAATCTACAATAGTCTAGTATCTCATAAATAATTAATTATTCCTTCTATTTCTTGTGTCACATTTAAAAAAAAAATATTTTTTTAAATGTTACATTTTAAAGTTTAAAATTGATTGTAGTTTTATCAAAATTATTCTTAATTATTATTATAGAAGAAAAAAGTTAAATAAACTATATTAAAAAATTAAGGATATTATAAGAAAAAAATAATTATTATTTAAAAATTATTATTATTATTAATTATGTTGATATGTGTAAAAAATTAAAAAAATGATAATTAAAAAAAACGGAGAATAGAAAAATTTAAGATTTTGTTTAAACTTGTCATAAGAAATTTCATATGTTCAGCTTTGACTATCAGTCATCAGTCGTCCCTGTCCTTGATGTGGTTGCAACTATGACATTTATTTCTCTGAATTGCATCTCGTTCTTTTTTTAACACATTTCTTATGAATATTGGTATGGGTTATGTCAATATATATTTAATAAAGTTATGTCTTGACTTTTCAAAAATATCTTTCACCACCTTTATTTTATAATTAATTAATAGAAGATTAGTGCGTATATACGAAATGACACACACGGATAAATTTATTTTTATTTTAGATTATTCGAAGTGATTTGATTATTATTGATATATAATTTTTATTATGAAATTACTAATAATTATAAATATTAAAAAATAAATATGTAACAAATAATTAAAATGATAAATTCAATATAATTAATAATTATAAATATCACTAATAATTATAATTATTTATATATATTTTATTGATTAAAATACAAAATATACAGTGTTGATAATGACTCGTGAAAATGGTGAATTTCAGTAATAAAATAAATTAATAAAAAGTTTAAATATGTTGTTGATAAATAATGTCGGACATGTTATTAAGTTATTAATTTTAATTAGTTAATTAATTAATAATAAATCATTTTATACTTTTAATTAATTAAGTTAATACATTAATAATTAATTATTTTAATCTTTTAGTTAAATTAAGATATTCTTATTAAATTTTTAATTGAGATTTTTTTAGATTTAAAATTTAATTAGGCTTCAGGTCTATCTATGGAACCTACCAATTGATAGTTAATAGAGTTTGCTTTTAATATTATACATTCAAAATGAATTCATTCCAAACAATATGGGACATGGTATTAATAACAGTTGAGTTTAAGAATTAGGAATGGAGAACTTAAATGATAAAACTTGTTCTCTTTATTTATTTTCTATGAATGAAAGGTGGTTTTTTTAGACAAGTGCAGTGCTTTTAATTTTCCTTCCACCTTGTTTCCAATCCAAATCAGAGTGAGTTTCATTTATTCTAGCACTTCAGTTGATCATTTCAGTCAAATCAGAGTGAGTTTTATTGATATATCTATAAAATATTTCCCCTACAGATCTTCAATAAAAAAATTTTGTTTAGGATTAGCAGAAGGTTGAATGGCACAAGCAAGTTGAGAATGTACAATAACATTAACTTGTTATGATGGAACTTTTTTGTCCATCTCAATCTCTTCAAATTAGAAACTGTTATTGTAATAATCATTTCCATTTTTTGATAAATTTTGGCCTCAGTTTCATGCTTTTTTTTTCATTCTTCTGATTGGTTTTACTACTTAGTTTCTTTGCTCAAAAATTAACTAATATATCAGGGAAAATATGTAATTGATACATGTAATGAAACAGTACTAAATATTGTAGAAAAGATGGAAAGAAAAGTGAGGATAATATTATAGGACTTTAATCAAACAGTAGGCATACAATAAAAATCCAGATGTGAAAAAGAAAGTTTTGAGGGAGAAGAATAACAACTTTACTCATCACATAGCCTACAATTTCTCACTACTGCAGTATAAGTACTGACTCATTCCTTCACGTAGTCCCTCCACATGCTGTGCGGTTTGCGTGGCCTTGCTCCTGTGCGTATGTCCGATATTTCCGCGTTATTGTTAGCCACTTCCTTTCCGTGTGTATTTTGTGGGCCCTCCCTCTGTTTTGCTGACTCATATTCTGCTTCTAGAATCTCTTTCTCTTTTGGCTTCATTACAATACCATCCCCATTAAAAGCAACCTTGTCCTCAAGGTTGAAAGAGGGAAACTTCTGTTGCAAGTCAGTTATTTCTTCCCAAGAAGCATCTGCAACATCATGCTGATCCCATTGAATTAAAACTTGGTGAATTGTTTGGTTGCCTTTGATAACAGTTCTAGCCTGCAACACTTCAATAGGAGTTATAATTGGTCCTTTGTCTGACATAGTCAAAGGTAACGGCAAGTATTGCTCTTGGAAAGTTCCCTTGAATGGTTTAAGCTGAGACACATGGAAAACAGGGTGTATTTTAGCATGATATGGAAGTTTGAGTTTGTAAGCTACCGAACCCACACGAGCTATGATCTCAAAGGGTCCAAAATAGCGCATGCCTAACTTTTGATTCTTCCTCAAGGCCACTGACTGTTGCCGATAAGGTTGGAGCTTTACCAACACTAGCTCTCCCACCTGAAAGGTCACATCCATTCTATGCTTGTCCGCTTGTTTCTTCATGTACTGCTGAGCCTTTTCTAAATTTGCTTTCAACTGCTGTAAAATTCTGTCTCTCTCCATCAGTTGCTCTTGGAGTGCTGGAGGGTCAGTAGCTTGAGGTTCATACCTTAATAAAGCCGGCGGATCTCTCCCGTAAAGAGCCTTGAAGGGTGTCATGCCAATGCTGGTCTGTAAGGCTGTGTTGTACCAGAATTCAGCCCATGATAATGCCTTGTACCATGACTTGGGGTTGTGAAAGGTGAAACACCTAAGAAATAGCTCTACTGCCTTATTAAGCGCCTCAGACTGCCCATCAGATTGGGGATGATACGCCGACGACATTGCCAAACTTGTACCTTGTAGCTTGAACAAATGTTGCCAAAAGGAACTTGTAAACACTTTATCCCTATCAGACACAATGGATTTGGGCATTCCATGTAATTTGACAATATTGTGCATAAAAATTTCAGCCACTGACTTACTAGAGTAATCAGTTTTCATAGGAAAGAAATGAGCATACTTTGATAATCTATCTATGACCACTAAAATAGTAGTGAACCCAAAGGATAAAGGAAGTCCTGTGATAAAATCCATAGCCACATCTTCCCATACTTGTGATGGTATTGGAAGTGGTTGTAATAACCCCGCCGGTACTGTGTTAGCAGTTTTAGCTTGTTGGCACACACCACAACTTTGCACATAGTGATAGATATCCTTCTTCATATTCGGCCAGTAGAATTGGGACTTTATTCTAGCCATAGTTCTAGTAAAACCCGCATGACCACCCAGTGGGGATGTATGTAATTCATATAAGACTTGCTGTACCAATTCAGTGTGTTGAGGAATCACAATTTGTTGCTTCCAATATAACAGTCCATCTCTGAAAGTATATTGGAGATATGAATTACCTTGGCTAATACACTTTTGTATGATGTCACGCCAGTGGTTATCACTTTTCAACACTTCCTTTACTTGTTGAATGAATTGACACTCAGGCTCTGACCATGACAAAGTCATTAACCGCGATAAAGCATCAGCTGCCAGATTCTCTTTGCCCGGCTTGTATTCTATAACAAAATCGTAACCCAAAAACTTATGTAACCATTGCTGCTGCTCGGGTGTCTGGAGGGTTTGGTCCATTAAACTCCGCAAACTCTTTTGATCGGTTCGAATAATGAACCTATGACCCATTAAATAATGTCTGAATTTGGCTATAGCTTCAGATATGGCAAGCATCTCTCGAAAATAAGCCGATTTCTTTTGATTGCGAGGAACTAGTTTCTTGGAGAAATAAGCAATGGGGTGACCATCTTGGTGCAGCACTGCACCAACTCCGACCCCTGAGGCATCTGTTTCCAAAATGAAAGGTTTATTGAAATTCGGCAAAGCCAAAACTGGACCAGAAATCATTGCAAGTTTTAACTGGTGAAATGCCATCTCTGCTTGGTCATTCCACACAAAACTCTCCTTCTTAAGTAATTCAGTCAATGGTGCAGCCACTCTTGCATATGATTTTATAAATCTCCTATAGTAACCCGTGAGACCTAGAAAACCCCTCAATTGCTTCACGTTCTTAGGTACAGGCCAATCCTGTACAGCTTGGATTTTATCTTTGTCCATGGCAACTCCTTGACCTGTAACTCTATGTCCCAAGTACTCAATTTCTGAAACTCCAAATGAACACTTAGATAACTTGACAAACAAAACATTGTCTTGAAGTATTTTTAGAACTGCATCTAAATGGTCCAGATGTGCTTGCCAAGTAGGGCTGTATATGAGAATATCATCAAAGAAAACCAAAACATATTTTCGCAAAGCATGTTGAAAAATATGATTCATTAAGCTTTGAAACGTAGCTGGAGCGTTGGTCAGTCCGAATGGCATGACCAGCCATTCATAATGTCCTTGGTGTGTTCGAAAAGCTGTTTTATACCTGTCTTCGGGTTGGACCAATATTTGATGATAGCCAGACCTGAGATCCAATTTTGAAAAATATTTAGCTCCGAATAACTCATCCAATAGCTCGTCTACTGTAGGAATGGGAAAGGAATCCTTGACAGTGATAGTATTTAATGCCCTGTAATCCGTGCATAACCTCCATGTACCATCTTTCTTTTTCACCAATATGATTGGTGAAGAAAATGGGCTCGTACTTGGTTGTATGATACCTTGATGCAGCATTTCATGGATCATTTGTTCAATTTGTGTCTTTTGGCTATGAGGGTATCGATATGGTTTAACTTTGACAGGATTAGAACCCTCCATTAATGGAATATGATGGTTATGTGACCTATCCGGTGGCAACGCAACGGGTGTGTTAAACACCGCTTTGTATGTATGCAGTAACATATAAATCTCGGGTTTGGTATCAGTAGGTAGCTCCTTGAACATGTCCTCAACAACATTTGATTTGAGCCATTGAATGGTGAAACATTCTGCTATAGCGCCAGTGTTCTGCAGCCTCTTCAAATGGTTGAGTTGAGCAATTGCAGGTCTGGGAACTTTCTCTCCTTCCAGCGTGACAAACTTCCCATTTAGAAAGAATTTCAGTGTGAGTGAAGCATAATCAGCCACATGCGGTCCTAGAGTTGCTAGCCACGATGCACCCAAAATCATATCTGCCCCAGCCACTGGTAACAAAAACACAGGAACCTTCAGTTCATGACCCTGTATCTTAACTGACAAGTCTGAAATGACCCCTTCTGCATTCATAATTTCCCCATTGCCAACCAGAACTCTGAACGCTGGACCGGGTTCTATGGGCAGTTTCAGAAATTTAGCTATTCTTGGCTGCAAAAAATTGTCGGAACTACCACCATCAATCAATACTTGCACTTTAATGTTCTCAATTAACCCAGAAAATCTTAGCACACCCATATTAGAATCTCCTTTCATTGCATTTAATGACAAATGATGCTCCGGCTCGACGGTGGGAATGCTGTCTGTGCTGAAATCAGATGGATTCAGGATATCCCCACTGAGTTGATCATCCTCAGTGTCATCATAATGTAATAGCATAAGTTGTCTGTTAGGGCATTTATGAGTAAATGAAAATTTGTCATCACACCAATAACAAAGTCCTTTGTCCCGTCTGAGTTGCATCTCTGCAGGGGAAATGCGTTTGATATTGGGATTCTTTTGGAACTGACTCATAGGTCTGGTGGGGGGTGTGTTGAGGATGGGGGCCGTGTTTCTCTGGTTAATTTCTAGTTTGGATGAATTGAAGGGTGGTTTGATATATGTGGATGGGTTGGCTCTTTGTGGTTTATGTGTTTGAGTGTATTTTTCCTCATAGACTTTGGCTAAAGATACCGCTTTCACAATGGAGGTGGGTGTGTGAATTAACACGTCACGACGGATCTCGGAATTGAGACCACTTATAAAACAGTCAATTAAAGCATCATTACTTAGGCCGTAAACTCTATTAGCTAATGATGTAAATTGTAGATAATACTCAGAAACAGTTCCAGTTTGAGTCAATTTAAACAGGGTAGCACGGGGACATTCATAGATGGATGGACCAAAATCCAATTCTAAAGCACGAGTAAAATCTAACCAAGAATGAAACGGATTAGAACGTTGTAACATTTGAAACCAAGGAACCACATCCTTATCCAGATGCACAGATGCAATAGTTAATCTATCAGGATCAGGGGTATCGTAATAACCAAAAAATTGCTCAGCTCGAAAGATCCACTCATGCACGTTAGTGCCATCGAAACGAGGAAATTCGAGTTTGACATTTCTCACCTGAAACGGAGGCCTGTTGTTGAGTTCTGCACCATGGCGATGCTTCGACGGTGTCTGCTGAATGAGGATGTCAAGCGCTGCATGGATATCATTAAACTTTGATGTGTTACCAGCTTCTAATCGTTCCATACGCTCAAGGATTTCAGTCTGAAACAACCGCATCTCTTCATTAGTGCGCTTGATCTCAGCTTGCAGCTCTTTGTTTTGGGGTTCGGCCATGGTGTGATGAAAGCACCAATGAAACAGTACTAAATATTGTAGAAAAGATGGAAAGAAAAGTGAGGATAATATTATAGGACTTTAATCAAACAGTAGGCATACAATAAAAATCCAGATGTGAAAAAGAAAGTTTTGAGGGAGAAGAATAACAACTTTACTCATCACATAGCCTACAATTTCTCACTACTGCAGTATAAGTACTGACTCATTCCTTCACGTAGTCCCTCCACATGCTGTGCGGTTTGCGTGGCCTTGCTCCTGTGCGTATGTCCGATATTTCCGCGTTATTGTTAGCCACTTCCTTTCCGTGTGTATTTTGTGGGCCCTCCCTCTGTTTTGCTGACTCATATTCTGCTTCTAGAATCTCTTTCTCTTTTGGCTTCATTACATGTAACTAAGAGCAATTAAATAGAGCTGGAAAAAATCCTTATGGTTGTGTATTGCAGATGCAGTATAACTCATTTAAACAAACACCGGCAAAAATGACAACTCTCATGATATATAATTTCTAACATAAAAAAAGCTTCATATGATTCAAAGTGAAACACATAGTTAAATATGGATTATTTAAGAATGATAATCCTTACTTAAATAATAATCTATTGTTGCGACTGAATTTAAAATCAGAATCGCCACTATTAATTTTTATCTTAAAGAAGTGCATCTAATAGAAAATCCTAAATTGTAAAACAGAGTTTTTAAGTTTCGAACCTCTTTAGACGAAAGGAATGTGTTAGGCACCTTTCATCTACCATATTCTTAATGATACTAGGTTTAGGTTTCGGGTTAAACAGAGTTTTAATTTTTTATAGGGGAACTCGCCACGATTTTAATCGTATGCCTACGTATCCTCTTATGAGAAATCAGAGTCTCAATTCGTAGTTCGTATGAGTTTGTGTTTTTTAGGGGTTGCAAAAGTATTTTGAATTGTCTCGCATTTTGACCAAGTGTAAATATTGCGGAATTTTTGAATTAAATGTGCGATTAATCAAAATATATTTGAAACGCTTTTGAAAAAAAATGTTTGTCTAGATTAGTTTATTGTAAAAAAGAATTTAATGTTTGTTAGATATTTTTTATAATATTAATTATGAAATTTCTTAATTAATGCATGATATAAAGATATTTTAATACAATAATATAAAAAATAATATATGCATGAGAAAACATAATATTTAAATGTGATAATAAATAATATATAAAAATAAAATATTAATAATTATTATTATAAAAAGAAATAAATAATATAAAAAGAAAATAGAAAAAATATAAGAATTATATTAAAAAAATAAAAAATAAATTAATTAGTTTTCACGGGGGTGCGTTTTAAGTTGGTAAATAAAAAGGGTGGGGTGTGAAGAGTCAGAGCCTAAATTCAGATATTGAATTCAGGCCCAATAAGCCTGGGAGTTTATTATTGCAACTAATGAGTAAATAGGGGGTACGAGCAGTAATTGGGCTAGGCCCAAATGCATTTGGCAATGGTCTGATGGGTTGGGTGTGTGAGGGTGTATAGGTCTTAGAGTGAGACTTGGTCTTACGACCGTCTGATGAAGGTCACTCGGATGAAATTGAGGAAATACGATGATATTATAGGCGCACAGGTATATGGTTAAAACAGAGCATAATATTGTTTTCTTTACATTCCATTTCATTATTCATTTTTACAGTACCTTTCGTCTCTCTCTTTCTTCTTCTTACAACCCTTTCTCTAACCCCAAATCCCTACCCAACCAACAAATATAAGAACAATAAAACAATAAAGTTGAGTTTAAGTTTACCCTTCTCGCGATTTCTTTTCTTCGGCTTTGAATGCTCGGTTAAGGCTAATCCCTCCCTGTCTCTTTGATTCGCAGGTCACGGCAGAGCTTGAAGATGGTGGCCGATGATGGTGAAGGCGACGACAACGGCAATAGCGATTAGGGATTCAGTTGTTGAAACCCTAATCGCTCCTTTCTTCTTAGTCTTCAACAACTCGATATCAAGCTTCTTCCTCTTTGGTTTCTGGATTCAAGGCTCTTTCAGTTCTTCAATTTCTTCTTTTTCGTTCTTCGAATCTCCTTTTTCTGTATTCCGTCATTTAGTATTTATAGGGTTCGATTTAGGGTTTTGTAGAATTTGTTGTTACAATAGTTTATCACGGATTAGGGATTTAGATTCGTTTTTAATTGATTCAAAATTTATTTCTAATTGATTTTTGGATTTTGGTTTTGTAATAGAGATTGATTAATTCGAGATTTTGGGCCTTGTTTGTATTGCTTCTGTTTATTTAAGATTTGATCCAATTTTAGTTTTGGAGATTCTGTACAATTTTTAGTTTTAACTGGGATTTTATTCAATCTTAGAAATTTTGTACAATATTATGAATTTGTTTTGTTGTAATCTACAAGATTAGGTTTGGTAATTTAAACAGTAAATGTTAATTGAAAAAAACATGCGTAATCTTCTCATTGAGTGAAGCAGTGCTAATTATTTCATTTGGGCTTTCGCTAATTTCTCTTCTATTGTCCAGCACACCTAACCACTCTTTGGGCCTTGGAAACAACGTTTCTGCCCAATATTCAATAACAAATTTGGGCTTCAATAATCTATTTCTGCCCAACAACCATTTTTTTCTAAAACATTTTTTTCTTTATATGGACTGGACCCAGTGGTCTGTTACGCATATTTTTTTGCCATCATTAACAAAAACTCTTACTAACTAATAACATATTTAATGAAATGATAAAATACTTTGGTAATAAAAATAATCAGTTATGATAACTCTTTTAAGATTTTGTAAAAATATTTTATAAATAAATATGAATAGAAGAAATTTAATGATAACGTTTTAAAACAGAAATGACAAAAACGTCAAGTGGACTTGGCTAAAAAAAACTCAATGGGTCTGTAATTTTTATAAACATACCCCCTCTTTGCTATTTAATGTCCAAACGAGATTAGGCCATACGAAATGGACTTATATATTGCAATTTCAACCTCGTTCTCTTACTAAGACAACAATACGCCAACATACTTCGTAAATGGAACTACAGATACATGGGTCTTTCTGATTTAGAAAGTCCCATTCTCCTGAATTAAAATACACCCCCTGGTTGACTTGGATTTAAGAATGAGCCATCAAATATTACTGGACCATCCTTAATTAACACATTTCTCTTGGATTTTTAATCTTGAAAATACGATCATAAAGGTAGGGCAAATTTGGAGTACGACACCAATTATGCAATAAAACAATATTAACTATTCATTCCAACATCTAATCATGCAAATATCACATAACTACTACAAGAGTACAATATATGCATTATAACTACAGCAGGACAACTACTATTATTTCTCAAGAATATAAAACTGACTATGGTTAGGCCAAGTCAAGAGTTTCGTAACATGAGGATTCTTTCATCACACAACATTATTTGTCTCGAGTAAAATTTGATTTTTCCACACCAAGTTCAATCAATGTGAATGAACTATTAGAGTTAATATCGTACAAACTACTATTGTTCAAACCATATTGATCTTCCTCTATCTCAATAACAGAACTTGTTTTGGTCTGGCCAAATGTCTAGGCATGACCCAATCCACTTCTACATCCAAGATGACCCAATAGCTTTGGTTCAATCAATTGGAGCAAAAAGATAAATTTCCCTTTTGCCCCTCAGCCGGGAACACGTGGTCGGTTGCCCCCCCCCCCCCCCCCCCAAGGACCAAAGAGACCACATCTGCTCTCAATGAAACTCCTTCCCCTCAGTCGAGGACACATGGTCGGTTGCCCCCAAAGGACCAAAGAGACCACATCTGCCCTGAGCAGCACTTCTTCCCCTCAGTCGGGGACATGTAGTCAGTTGTCCCCCCAGGACCAACGAGACCATAAATTTCCGCTCAAACAGGCTAGTCCTCATCTTGCCAACCACACGAAGACAATGATCTAGGAATGGCAAGAATCACGCTTTCCCGTGAACACTTCTCTACCTGTTACGACTAATTCCTGGCATCCCCACGCCTGCTCACATCGGCCACCTCCAGGTCTGCTTAACAAGCATGGAGCAGACAACCAGAGAACGTCCAAGACACATATGTCTGCAGCGGCAGCTTCCTCCATGTCTGCCCGACACGAGTCGGGCATACAACCAGGAAATGCTCAGAACGAACATCTGCCCGTAATCCACCTTCTCCTCAGAACCAACGGCTAGTTATGGACACGACTACCCATTTTGACCAAGTCCTAGCAGTTACCTATTTTTGCGGATCCACATATCTAGGCTCAAAAATAGGAACCAATGGCCAAGCGTCGGGGGAATTATATAAACCCTCACACGTGTGAGGGACAGGTATTCAATGTTTATTACATACTTCTATAATCCTAGACTTTCTATCTTGTATCTCTTTGTGCTCCTATTGACTTTAGCATTGGAGTGCCTTGTAGGTACATCCCCTCCTCCTCCATTCCAGTATTAAAGTCGAAGTCTCTGGCCCATTTCAGGTTCTGGTCAACCGGTAAGATCAGTGGCGCCGTCTGTGGGAAACCTGCTCTCCCCATCTTTCTTTCCCCGGAAACCAAGGATCAAAGCAGATATTTAAGATTCCAATCATGGCCAGTCATGAAGATGATAATGCTCACAGACATATCATTTTTCATGCCTACAAGATAGATCATTGGGGTAAGATGCCTTTTCTTGAAGATGACGTCCCACTGAGGGACAGTCTCACCGCCTCCCAATCCTTTGATGAGGCTGAAGACGTCGACATCGAAAATCATAAGATCAAGAAGTCTCAAGAAGGAGCATTAGAGAACACGTAGGCAATCTCTTCTCTTCCCAACACTGACCCTACTATGGCTTCCCTACTCGCAGATCTCAACCAGACCAAGTCCCTAATCTGCCAAAAAAATGAGAGGATGTGGGTGTTGGAAAATTCTCACCGATCAAAGTCTCCCCCACGAGCACACCAGACTGGCAGGCATCCGCTCCCTGCGAGCACATCAATCGAGCAGGCATTCGCTCCCTGCAAACATATCAATCGAGCAGGCATCCGCTCCCCGTGAGCACACCAGCCTGGCCAGCATCTGCTCCCCGCGAGAACATTAGACTAGAAGGCATCTGCTCCCTGCGAGCACACCAGCATAACAGGCATATGTTCCCCCGCGAACGCGATACCCGAGCAGACATCCTGTCTAAGCTCACGAGCACAAAGAAGAAAGGCGGAACAAGTTCTTCATCCAAGAGATACTATTACACCCGAGAAAAAACATAAATGGGGCATACTATCTCAAAAACCTACACAGGGAACAACTTGCTCGACTTTGGAACACCGAAAAACTAAGGCAATATTATGTTAGAACATAGTTTGATTCTAAAACCCTTAGTCAGAGTTTTGATGATAACAAATACAAAGAACAAATATGCACCCTAAAAATTATGTTATTGTGTATGCAAAAGTTCTGACCAAAGTAGCATCAGAAGATAAGCTATAGAAGTTACACGCTGAAGCAATCAGAATTTGCGTTGAAGATTGATGACCAGAACCTGTGCTTAAGTGAAGTAAACTTTGGTTCTGAACAAGAGCATAATAAACTAAGTCATCAATGTGCTGAAGCATCAGCACCAGGCAAGGATGAAAGATTTTGAAGCGTTACTATTCATTCAAGACAGCATCAATTACAACGGCTTCATTCAGACAGGATCTTCTCCATATGGAAACTGAGTTAATGGCATTTATCACGCTTAATGTTCAACAGGAATCCATTGCCTATATAAAAAAGCTCATTGTTCAAGTCGTTTACGATTTTCCAAGACTACTCACGAGAATTCAAAAACGTAAAAAGCTTACTCATCCTTTCACGCTCCAAATCTGTGTAAATTATCACAGTTGTGATAACTGTTTTTGTAACGAAAAACATCTGTACACACATTCTTGTATCCTTGTTTAAGACAGTGTTCCTTGAGATTAACCGGATTATGGTTGTACTCAAGAAGACTTTAACAGTTGTTAAAGTAGTGATTGTAATTCTTTTGAGATTGGTGGATTAAGACCTTGTTGGAGAGAGGCAAAATCACCTTGACGGATGGACTGGAGTAGTTTGAGATCAAACGAACCAGGATAAAAATACAGTGTCATTGCGCATTTGATTTCAAGTTTTCAATTCAACCCCCCCCCCCCCCCCCCCCCCCTTCTTGTGTTTTTCACTTCTTCAATTGGAATCAGAGCGCCTGGTTCTGAGCTTAAACACTTAACCGTGTCAGTACAAGATCCAAGCTTTAGAAAAACACTATGGTGGGACTAAGCCAAAACATCAACAATGACTACCATGAAGACACAAACAGATTCAGTGGCAAACCTCCAGTCTTTGATGGAGAAAACTTTGACTACTGGAAAGATAGAATTGAGAGTTTCTTTCTGGCCCATGATGATGATCTGTGGGACATGGTGATTGACGGATACACACACCCAGTGGATGGAAGTGGTCAGAAGATAGACACAAAAATGATGTCTGACCAGCAAAAGCGTGATTTCAGAAACCACCACAAGGCTAGAACAATAATCCTCAGCGCTATCTCATACTCAGAATATGAGAAAATCTCAAACAGAGAGACAACAAAGAACATGTTTGACTCTCTAAGAATGACGCATGAAGGCAACATTCAAGTCAAAGAAACCAAGGCCCTTGCGCTCATTCAAAAGTATGAGGCATTCAAGATGGAAGATAGTGAATCCATAGAAGCTATGTTTTCAAGATTCCAAATCCTTGTTGCTAGACTGAAGGTTCTTGACAAATGGTATTCTACTGTTGATCACGTTAAGAAGATTATCAGAAGCTTACCCAAGAAATGGAGGCCAATGGTCATAACACTTAAGCTAGCCAAAGATCTCAACAAAATATCTATGGAGGAACTTGTTAGCTCCCTCAGAAGTCACGAGATAGAGCTAGAAGAAGATGAACCTCAAAAGCAAGGTAAGCCACTAGCTTTAAAATCTAACAGAAAATCTGACTCTAAGGTTTTGCAGGTTGTGGAAGAAACTTCTGATGGATCCTCATTAGAAGAAGATGAATTGTCTCTCCTTTCCAGAAGGGTGAATCAACTGCGGAAGAAGAGACAAAGGAAATTTATAAATCCTAGAAGATCAGATAATCAAAATGAATCCTCCTCTACATACAGAAAGTCTGAGTCTTCCTTTGGACACAGAAGATCTGAAGGTTCTTCAGGATATAGAAATCCAAATAACAAGGACATCATCTGCTATGAATGTAATGAGCAAGAGCATTACAAAAGTGACTGCCCAAGGCTACAAAAGGAGAAGCCCAAAAAGAAGTTCTTCAAGGAAAAGAAGAAAATCCTCATGGCAACATGGGATGATTCGGACACCTCTGAAGCTGACTCAGAGTCAAATGATGAAAGAGAAAACATAGCTCTCATGGAAAATGTGTCAGAAGACAGTGAAGCTTCTGGTTCAGACTCGGAATTAGACACTGAAGTGGTATTTCCTGACTTTACCGTTAATTTTACTAAGGCTGAACTTGCAGAAAGTCTAAATGAAATTCTGGAAAGGTATCAACAAATCAGAGTCAAATTCATGAACCTGAAAAGGGATCTTGCCTATGACTCTGAAAAGTCTAAGAGTCTCAGATTAGAGAATTCTGAGTTAAAAGAAAAAATTTCAAAATTAAAAAATTATTTGCAAAATTCTCAGAAGGAAACAATCTTAGAGACTCCCAGTAATGCTGATGAGATCATCAAAGAGTATGATCACAGCTTTCAGAAGTTTCTAGCTAAAACCATATATAGAAGCAAGATGTCTTCAATGATCTATGGAGTTAGCAGAAATGGAAGAAAAGGGATAGGATATCAAGGTAAAGTATCTACACCTAAACAGGCCATGGACTTAGTCATAAAACACACACCACTCAAATCACATTTTATATATGGGCACACACATGACATAAAATACACAAGTAGTGATTATTCTGTCAAACCAAAATTTAATCAGAATTTTGGTAAAACTAACAAACCAGGACCCAAGAAGATATGGGTACCTAAGGATAAAATTGTATATGTAGCAAATATCTTTAGCAGCAAGGCTAAAACACCAGTCATGGTACCTGGACTCTGGCTACTCGCGACACATGACGGGAAGAAGGCATATGTTACAAAGCCTGGAACTTAAGCCTAGAGGCTACGTGGGCTTTGGAGGCAACCAAAGAGGAAAGATCATTGGCTCTGGAACAGTAGGTAATGGAAATATTCCCTCTATAAATAATGTATTATTAGTTGATGGATTAATGCATAACCTGTTATCCATAAGTCAATTAAGTGATAACGGTTATGATATAATCTTTAATCAAAATTCATGCAAAGTTCTTAGTCAGAAAGATGGGACTATCCTATTTAATGGAAAGAGGAAAAACAACATTTATAAAATAAAACTTTCTGAACTAAAGAGTCAAAATGTAAAATGCCTACTTTCTATTAACAACGAGCAATGGATCTAGCACAGAAGATTGGGGCATGTTAGTATGAGAAGAATATCTCAGATTAACAAACTCAATCTGGTCAGAGGACTTCCTAACTTGAAGTTCAGCTCAGATGCTCTGTGTGAAGCATGTCAGAAAGGGAAATTTGCAAAACCTGCTTTTAAATCCAAAAATGTTGTTTCCACCTCTAAGCCATTAGAACTTCTGCACATTGACTTATTTGGACCAGTAAAAATTGCGTCTGTCAGTGGCAAGAAGTATGGGTTAGTAATCATAGATGACTATAGCAGATGGACATGGGTAAAGTTCTTAAGACACAAGGACGAGTCACACTCTGTGTTCGTTACCTTCTGTAACCAAGTTCAGAATGAAAAGGATCTTAGAATTGTCAAAGTCAGAAGTGATCATGGTGGGGAATTTGAAAATAAAAATTTTGAATTATTTTTAATAAAAAAGGCATCTTGCATGACTTCTCTTGTCCTAGAACTCCCCGACAAAATGGAACTGTAGAATGAAAGAACAGAACATTGCAAGAAATGGCCAGAACCATGATCAATGAGAGTAACATTGCTAAGAACTACTGGGCAGAGGCAATCAACACAGCGTGTTACAGTCAGAATAGAATCTCCATAAGACCTATTCTAGAAAAGACTCCATATGAATTGTGGAAGAACAAAAAGCCCAACATTTCTTATTTTCATCCATTTGGATGCACTTGCTTTATTCTAAATACAAAAAATTATTTGAACAAATTTGACTCTAAAGCACAAAAGTGTATCATGTTAGGATACTCTGAACGCTCAAGAGGGTATGGAGTATACAATACAGAAACACAGATTGTTGAAGAGTCAATCAGTGTTAGATTTGATGATAAGCTTGACTCTCAAGAGTCAGAGCAGAATGAATTCCTTGCAGGTATGGAAGTTAAACTCATAGGTACTGAAGAAAACTCGTCAGAAGTTATCGACAGAGATGCTACCACAACATCAGAAAGAGTTATTGAAAGCAATCCAGCACCTTTAGTTGATCAACTTCAGAAAAGGCTATCCAGAAGCAGCATTGCTCACCCAGAAGATAAAATACTTGGAAAGAAGGATGATCCAATCAGGACAAGATCAACATTCAGAAACTCTGAAGAATCCCTCATGGGACTGGTCTCTCTGATTGAACCAACAACAATTGATGAAGCGCTTCTGGACAATGACTGGATTTTGGCAATGCAGGAGGAATTGAATCAGTTCACCAGAAATGACGTATGGGATCTGGTTCCCAAACCAAAAGGATTCGACGTCATTGGAACAAAGTGGGTGTTCAGAAACAAACTGAACGAGCAAGGAGAATTCATCAGAAACAAAGCACGACTGGTAGCACAAGGTTATAGTAAGAAATAGGGGATAGACTATACAAAAACCTTTGCTCCAGTCACCAAGTTAGAATCTATCAGACTTTTAATATCATTTGCTGTAAACAATGGCATCACTCTGTATCAGATGGATGTCAAAAGTGCATTCTTAAATGGCTATATAGATGAAGAGGTATATGTGCACCAACCCCCTGGTTTTGAGAATTCCAAACACCCAGAATATGTTTTCAAACTAAAGAAGTCACTCTATGGTCTGAAACAAGCTCCCAGAGCTTGGTGTGAACGACTAAGTAACTTCCTGTTAGAAAAGGAATTCACCAGAGGGGAAGTGGAAACAACCTTGTTCTGTAAGACATTTAAGAATGACATTTTAGTATGTCAGATTTATGTTGATGACATCATCTTTGGATCTACTAAACCCTCTCTGAGAAGAGAGTTTTCTAAATGCATGCAGGCAGAGTTTGAGATGAGCTTAATGGGGGAACTCAAATTCTTTCGGGGCATTCAGATAAACCAAACTCCAGAAGGAACTTACATTCATCAGAGCAAATATGTCAGAGAACTTCTGAAAAAATTTGATCTCTCAGAATGTAAGCCCTCAAAGACTCCAATGCACCCCACGTGCATTATAGAAAAGGAAGAGGTAAGTAAAAAGGTAGAACAGAAAGTCTACAGAGGTATGATCGGTTCTCTCCTTTATCTGACGGCTTCAAGGCCTGACATTTTATTTAGTGTTTGCTTATGTGCTAGATTCCAATCAGATCCTAGAGAAACTCACTTAACAACAGTTAAGCAAATTTTCAAGTATCTGAAAGGTACTACTAATCTGGGTTTGTTTTATAGAAAATCAACTGATTACAACTTAGTAAGATATTGTGACGCTGACTTTGCTGGAGACAGAGTAGAACGTAAAAGTACTTCTGGAAGATGCCAGTTTCTGGGAGAAAATCTGATCTCATGGACCAGCAAGAGACAGTCCATAATAGCACTATCAACAGCAGAAGCTGAATACATAGCAACTGTTGGATGTAGCATGCAAATGCTCTGGATGAAAAGTCAACTTGAAGACTTCAACATTTTTTAGAATAACATTCCCATCCTCTGTGACAATACTTCTGCTATATGTCTCAGTAATAATCCTATATTGCATTCTAGGGCTAAGCATATAGAAATAAAACATCATTTTATTAGGGACTATATTCAGAAAGGAATTCTTAGCTTAAAATTTATTAACACAGACCATCAATGGGCTGATGTATTTACAAAACCTCTTTCTGAAGATAGGTTTAACTTCATTCTGAAACATCTCAGCATGAAGCTATGCCCAGAATAAAATGTTTTATATCTTAACCCTCAGAACTTTATTATTTTATTATTTTCTGTGAACAACTGATAAACCTATCTTCAGAGTTTAGAAGTACAGATTTCATCAGAATCTATCCATGAAGATCTGAACGTTTCATTTCAAGGATAAAGGCGTGCAGTTCACATCATCAAACAGTTGTCATCCTCTCATCAGCTACTTTCTGAGGCTGAACACGCATTCAATTTTTGAAAGGTCAAAGGCACTGATTGGATGCATTGAGACACTTGTCAAGGGTAACCGTTCAGTATCTTTCTAAATCCCCTAATTTCAGGTGTCATTAATTCATATAATCATGACTAATTTTTTTTCTTTTTCTTACTGCTTAAGTTTTCAAGAAACCTATTTAAACTCAAAATTACTTTTTACATTCATTCACTTTTACTCTCATCAATATTTTCTCTCGTTTCAAGTTCTTGCTTTCAAAAACCCTCTTCATCTTCCTCAAAAACCCGTGTGAACAATGGCTTCATCAAGTCTCAAAAATGTCAGTGCTCATGAATCTGCTTCAACGGAACAGTATGAAGAACCCCAAAGAACACTCCTCACACCTATTGACAATCAGAAAGTCTCTCTCTGACTATTGCTCTAGAAGACATGATTACAGCAGAAGAAATGGTTCATTCAGAAGAAGTTGCAGAATGTTCTGAGCAACATCCAACTCCTGAAGAGACACCAGCTTCCTCCTTAGTCATGTAAACTATGGAAGAGTTGAAGAAAGAAAATGCTTTAATCCATGCAATATTGGATAAGCAAGAGGATACGAACAAAGAGATTAAAAGTATTCTGGGTAAAAAAGAAGACATTACAAAGGAAATCAGAGGAATTCTGGACAAGCAAGAAGAGTCAAATACTTTGATCAAGAGCTTGTTGGAAGCGTTGTTCACACGTCTTCCCCCTCCTTCTTAGATTTTCTTTTAAAATTGTTTATCTGTAATTTTTATCTTTACCTCTTTGCTTCTGAAACTTGTCATTGCATTATCTTTTAAATATAATTCATCTATTTTAGCTCTAACTATATTGCCTTTTTGATACTTGACAAAAAAGGGGGAGAAAGTAAGATATTTTCAATAATGGTTTACCGGGACAAAAGTCTCAAACATTCTGAATTATTTAACCTCTACTTTCTGAAAAGTTTGAACAGGAACAAATTCTGATAAAAGATGAGCTAAAACTCTGATGAGAAGGAACTTAAGGGAAGTAATCAACTCAGGGGGAGTTTCTCTTAAACCTTTTGTTCTTTATTTTTCATTGAAAATTCTAGTTTTTTCCATCATCAAAAAGGGGGAGATTGTTAGAACATAGTTTGATTCTACAACCCTTAGTTAGAGTTTTGATGATAACAAATACAAAGAACAAATATGCACCCTAAAAATTATGTTATTGTGTATGCAGAAGTTCTGACCAAAGCAGCATCAGAAGATAAGTTATAGAAGCTACACGCTGAACAAGAGCATAATAAACTAAGTCATCAATGTGTTGAAGCATCAGCAGCAGGAAAGGATGAAAGATTCTGAAGCATTACTATTCATTCAAGACAACATCAATTATAACAACTTCATTCAGACAGGATCTTCTCCATATGGAAACTGAGTTAATGGCATTTATCACGCTTAATGTTTGTGATACGGTGTCAGAACCGACTTGTTTGAAATGTTGGTTTGCGTTTTGTGTTTCGCAAAATGTCGCGGTAAGCAAGAGTCGCAACCGATTTTTATTTCATCCAACCGGAAAGGAAAAAAGTACAGAAAAAAATCCTTTTTCGAGATATTCTGAGTACGAGGGGTAGATTATAGAAAGAGAAGGTATTAACACTCTTTATATCCATGGTTTTCCATGGGCTCTTAGGTACTTGCTCATCTTTTTTTAAAATTTCTTGTGTATGTGCTTTGTTTTTGAAAAATGTTTGACTTCGTGATAACCCTTGTATCAGTCCTCAATGGTGTGACGAAGTTTGTTTTGAAAGTTTGTTTGAAAAGTGTAAGTGTGAAAAGTTTTTATTTGAGCAAGTACCTACTAGCATCTACCTACTCGAGAAAGGATCGTTTCTATTCTCGTTTCCTTTAGACAGCGTTATCCTACTATTGAGAAATAGGTAGCACCGTCGTTGGAGTTGTAAGGGTCAATTCGAAAGGGACGTATGATCACTAAAGCAATGTTAGGACGACTTAGTAATAACCCTAAAGTCTTAAGATCATATTCTAGGCAACATTTCCGAGGCAACATTCGAATGGGACATTTGATCTTTGTTAGACAGGAGGGCAACCACTAAGACACCCTATACTTAATGATTATTTACCGAAGGCAACCGAAGTGAGAGTATACCCTAAGAGTGATATGTGCGAGTGATTGGTTTCAATCGTTTATCTTTACACATTAGGGTTTTCTAAACATTGAAATATTTGCGAGAATTAAAATGCGAGAAAGTAAATCTAAGCTATTACAAGGCTTCGGGAGAGGGATTAATTACATAGCCAAAAACTCGAGAAGAAAGCGATAAGTAAGAAAACCTAGATTAAACTATTACAAACCATGAACAGTTACAACAATATTGGCAAAAATAAATAACACGCGCGCGATGAATCGAATACGAGATAATTAGGGTTTTGACCCCTTGCCTAAACCTAATTGTGATTGATTGAAAAATGTTTTTTGTTATTTAAGAAAGTAATGAAATAGTTAAATTAAGAAGAAAATCCTAAGTTCTAGTTAATTTTAAATTTAAAAAAATAAATAAATTCATTCTAAAACCTATTTTTGTATTTTTATTTTATTTGAGAAAGAAAGAAAAATTAAATCAAGAATTAACCTAATTTTCTAATTGAATTTTAATTATGAATGAAATTAAAGTTGCCCTAAATTAATTAAACTAATTAATTAGAAAAAACATTTATTAAGAAAATAAGTCTTTTTTTTGTGATTTTTGGTTGGTTAATTTTAGAAAGTAATTTTGGTGTTGAAAAAAAAAATAGAATAATTAAAGAAAAGAAATTAAAGAAAAATAATGAAATAACCGAGTGGGCCTATTGTCAGCAGATCTGGGGGGCGTTGGATCTGATCCTGGCTGGTGGATCAGAAGATGGGGGGCGTTAGATCTGATCCTGGCTGGTGGATCAGAAGATGAGGTGCACTGGATTTGATTCTGGCTGATGGATCCAAAAGGTGATGCGCTGGATCTGGTCCTGGCTAGTGGATCAGAAGATGCTGCTCCTCAGAAGATGAGGCGCTAGATCTGATTCTGGCTGATGGATCCAGAAGATGATGCACTGGATCTGGTGAAAACAAAGGAGAAAATACTAAAAGCTCACGCCTGAGATCGAACCCAGAAAAATGAGCTTCTGACTTCCTTCTTCTGACCAACTGCGCTGGATGTCAACTTCTTAATATAATAAAAACAAATAATATATCAGAATAATAGGTTTCTGGCCAGAATAACGTGCTAGAATTTGAATCAGCCAATCAGGTTGTGACACGATGTTGTCTTCTTCCCTGGAACCGTGGTTTTAGGTTCTGAACCTTTACCTACAGACACAGACCTGTTGCTGGAACCTGTTTTATTCAAGAATTAAGCATATGCAATATAAATTCAGTTAGGGACCATGGATCAGCTGGGTTTGAAATTCTGATCATCATGGTACCCATTATCCTGTCTGTGATGCGGTGGGAGAGAACTGACTGTTTTTGGAATGCTGGTTCGTGTTTTGCGTTTGTTTTGGCAAATGTCGCGGTAAGCAAGAGTCGCCACCGTCTTTTATTTTATCCAACAAGGAAAGGAAAAAAGCACAGAAAAATTCCTTTTTCGAGATTTTTCTCGGGTCCGGGGGGTAGATTATAGAAAGGGAAGGTGTTAGCACCCTTTCTATCTGTGGTTATCCACGGGCTCTTAGGTACTTGCTCAAAGTGTTTTCAAAATTTGCTTTTCTTTGTGTTTGTGGGTTTGAAAAGAGTTTTTGTTTAAAAAGTGTAAGTGCGAAAAGTTTTGTTTTGTTTTGAGAGAGCAAGTACTTAAGAACCATCTACCTACTCGAAAAAGGAATTAATCTGTACAAATGTCCTTTAGACAATGCTATCCCACTATGAGTGAGTAGGTAGCATCATCGTTGGAGTTTTAAGGGTCAATTCGATTAAGGGACGTGTGGTTACTAAAGCAATGTTAGAACGCCTTAGCGGTAACCCTAATGTCTTAGATCATTTTTCTGAGGCAACCGTTTCGAGGAAACTATGATCTTTGGACAAGAGGACGACCTTTAAAACTTCCTATACTTAATGACCACGTTCGAAGGCAACCAAGCGAGGTGTACCCTAAGAGTGCGCATGTGCAAGTGTGTTGTTTTTCAGTTATTTATCTTTGTACATGTCATGAGCGAGCTATGTTGATTTTAGGCTTAACATTTGATCTTGTCATGCATTCCCTATTATCAAACATCTAACAATGTATAGTTTACGGAAATTAAATTGTGGAAATTAAATCTAAACTATTACAAGGCGTCGGGTATTTACATCGCCAAAAACAACCCTTGAAATTAAAATACAGAAAGTAAATAAAGCGATAAAATAATTTAAAATCCTATTAAACTATTACATTCTGAGAAACAATTACAATATTGAGTAAATATGGATCGCGTGCGAGAAAATTAAATCGAACGAGTTTTTTAGGGTTTTGACCCTTTTTGAAAGAAAGTGATTTTTTTGGTTATTTTTGGATTAAAAGAAATTAAATTAAGTTAACAATTAAATAAATAAATTAATTAATTAAAAAAAATATATTTTTGGATTTTTGGATATTTAAAGAAATAAAAATAAATTTGATTAATGTTAATGAAACCTAATCGTCTAAATTAATTTTTAATTATTGCAAAATTATTAATGTTTTTTCCTAATTAAACTAAATTAATTGAATTAATATTTATTTACAAAAATAAAGTGTTGAATTTAATTTTAATAAATAAAATATATTATTTTGGTTTTTTTTATTTTATTAAGAAAAAGATTAATTGGTTAGTGATAATAAAAATAATTAATAAAACAAATAAATAAGTAAAATGAAAAGAAAGAAAAAGAAATAACCAAAGGGGGTGTGGGCCTGATCAGGGGTGAGACTAGCAGTTTCAAGGCCCATTTATGCAAGCCTGCTTTGACTTTTGCAATTCCACGCGTGTGCATTGACTTTGGCATATGGTGCACATTCAATCTTGGCTACCAGATCTGGCCTGGGGCCATCTGGCATTTGGAGATTTGAGAGAGTATGGTGCGTTACAAGGCATGAGATACACTGGAACACCTGAAAGAAAATAATAACAAACATGTGGGGGACCTGGGGTTCGAACCCAGGTCCCATTGGATTTTGTACTAGCGCCCTTACCAACTCAACCAACGTGCTTAATTGTTAGTGGAATACAAACTAATTATAATATATGAAAAAGCGTAATTATGCCAGAAATCAAAAAATAAGTGCGAAAATTTGAAGGAGCGAATTGGATGGGGACACGTTGTCGTCCCTGTCCTCGGAATTATACAGGGATTACCTGCGGATTTAAATCCGCAGCAAAAGGCATAGGTCCATTCCAAAATTCATCCCAAGTTATATAAATTCCATCTGTTGTACCCCAAAATTTGCCCTCCTATTTCCTCAACATTTTCTCATCACAAAACCCTTGGAACTCAAGATCCAGTTAGGGTTTTCTCTACTCAAGACTTCTCCTTGCACTGTTGACCCAAATTAGGGTTTGTGTTTGCACAAAGATATTTTGACCTAAAATGCCTAAGATGACTTTCATGCTTCATGTTGGACTCCCAAGTTTATCCATATCAAGTTTCAAGCCTTGATTCCAATCTTTGCCCAGTCAATTGGACAGTTGACCTAGAAATCAGCTGTATTGGAGAAAAAGTCAACTGTGGCCAATTGACAGTCAAACCTCATGAAAATTGACCCACATCAACATTATGAACTCACATGGACCATTTGATCAAGTTTGGATCACAATTCCACAAGAAATTTGATCAGATCACCAAAAGGGCAAAATGGTCATTTTTAGGGTTTTGACTGCACAAAGGCAATTTTTGACTGTTTGACCTAGCCAATGGCAAGCCAAGCTCACATATGGACTCAAGAACCCAATTGAATTGTCTTGACATGCTCAACAAGTTCAAAAGATCCCAAATGCACAAGATTGACAGTTGAATTTCCCAGTCAATTGATCAATTTTGACTGTATACTGAAAAGTCAAACTTTGACTTTTTGGTCAAAATCAAGTGTCAAGATTCATTTTTTATCAAAACATGCCAAATCATGAAACTTGTTCATCAAGAAATCAAGAATTGCAAATTAGGGTTTGAAATGAAGATTTTTCATAACTTAGAATTTTTCTAAGTTATGAAAAACCCTTATTTTTTCCTAACTTTGTCTCACTTTCTCACCAAGATTCATTTGGATTCAAGCAAAATTCAAAACATGAAAGTTGTAGCCTATTGCAAAATCTACAACTTTGATTCACAAAGTTTTCCCAAAAGAAGCTTGTAGCTCAAGTTACAATTTTTGGAACAAGGGTGCCAAACCATTCTTAACTTAGAGAAAATTTGACCTATTTTAGGCAAGGTTTTTACCTAACTTCAAGACCATTTTTCATATACTTCCACTTGGAATTTCAATTTTCATTTCAAAGATGGATTGTAGTACACATTCCAAGATTTCCAAAATGTCCAAGAACTTATCAAACAACCTCATGGTTAGGGAGAATCGAATTTGGCAAGTTGGAAAAAACTCACTTTGTTCATGACCAAATTACATGTCCATACACTTAGGCAATTTTGAACTCAGCTTGCATTTCTTGATTACAGGCCCTAAATCCATTTTGCACTCATAAATTTAATGCAAACTCATTGTGCCAAGACCATATTTTATGTGTTCAAGCATTACATAGAGGTTTAGTCCCAAAGTGGAAAAAGCATAATGACCATTTTTGCAAAAGTGGAACTTTATGTCAATTAGCAATCCAAGCAAGTACAGTGCATATCCTTTTGGCACAAGTTATTAGACTAATTACACTGATCAAGACTAAGTGGTGCAGCACATTAGGGGGGCCTCTATCAGCCTAGAACTCAAGTGGACATTTTCTTGCTTAAGTGTGAAGAAACATAGCATAACAAGACACAACTCTCATCTCAGCAAAAACCAGCTTAGGCAAACTTGTCAAACACATTCCAAACCTCCATCCTGACCTGAGACACAAGCCTATCACCTCCAATACCTCTCCATTCACAGAATCACCATTGAACTGCACAAAAACAGGGCATCCCTGCAGTTTGAGTGGCATAGTTCATTTCTATCGTGCATCTTGGCCAAAACCAGTTCAAACACTCTCCTTACCATCAATCCAAACTATCCAAAGCATTATAAGTAGACTATAACTCCTCTAATCAGTTTGGCCATTTTCATTTCTTCCTCTTGCAGGTTGACTTCTGCAGCTTAATATAGAAGGTTTCAAAGCATACCAAGTATTGGAATAGCATCCTCACACTTCAAGCAAGTTGTACAAACCATCATCTTGCCCTGAAAGCTCCTCCATTGCCAGACACGATTCCAACTAAACAGGTATATTCATGAACTTCTATCTCTCAATGTAGGCATTATTAGCTCTAAGTTTGTGAATGAAAAATGTCATGCTCATGTCCCTGAAACTATACATGTCTTTACTTTCCATTTATTTTGCCTGTGCTATGAGAATTTGAGGTCTGAACATTGATAAAAAGTTAGGTTAAGATTTGGGAATGGAGAAATTCTCTCTCATTTCTGAGAGTTAGGATGAGTTCTTTACATGTCCAGAATCGTGGCTTGATGCTTAACATTTCTTATGTTGTAAGTTTGTGCTAAAAGTCCAGGAATCCAGATGTTTGAATCAGTGTACAAGCGCGCGTTTTTTGACAAAGTTTCTGGCCAGAGGTTAAAGAAGGTCCTTTGGGCTGGGCTTGTTCTATCTTTTCTTATTTGCACCCTATTTTTACTTTTACACCTCTTTGGCCCATTATGCTTATTTTCATAATTTTTTGACTTTTTCTTTTTTGTTCTGACTTATTTATTTTCTCTCATAATATTAAAAATATAAAAAATATTTTTTACACCATTTTTGAATTTATTAGGCATTTATTTGTTTAAATAGGTATTTGTACATAAATAAATATATAGATATACTTTTATTCAAAATACTAAAAAATAATGCAAACACATTTATTTTCTGATCTTTATTTTATTTTATCTTCTGAAAATATTTTATATAA
This sequence comes from Vicia faba, assembly GCA_948472305.1. NCBI lineage: Eukaryota > Viridiplantae > Streptophyta > Magnoliopsida > Fabales > Fabaceae > Vicia > Vicia faba. The sequence goes on along the minus strand of OX451736.1, from coordinate 925,057,961 downwards.
AATATACTTTTTTTTATAAATATTAAATACTATTATTTTGTATATATAATATATATTTAGTAAATAATACAAATACATACATATTTATTAGAATATTTAGGACAAAAATACAAAAATATATACATTTTTATTTTATTAATATTTGACATTAAAAATACCTTTTTTACAAATATACTTCATTTTTATTTTTGTATATAATTGATAAATATTTGTATATATTAAATAATTAACATCTTTTATTTAATAAATTAGGGTTTTGCCCTAAATACATAAAAACTCCAAAAAATAATACTTTTTATTTTGTTTATTTGACATATAAAAAATACCTTTTTTCATACATATAAAAAACATTTTTGCATCTTGCATATTTATTCCATTTTTATTTAATTATTGTATATTAAATGATTTGATAATTCCCAATTTGATGTAATAGTCTAGGTTTAAATTCCTTGTCAAATACCCCCCCATTTGAACATTTGTACCCCCCTTCCCATATATTGTGTTGTAATAGTTTAGGACTTTAAATTTCGCACTTTAATGCTTTCTAAATATACCATGTTAGAATTAGGGTTTGTATGCGAATCAAAAACAACAAAAATAGTTTGACCTAATTTCAAGATAAACAAGCATGAAAATGGACAATACTAATCACACTTGCACCCCTAGGGTATTCCACTTGTTGCCTTCAATAAATGGGCCATATTGCATGTTAGGTCTCTTTGGGCAAAACAAAACAATCAAATGATCATAGTCCCTCGATGACGCTTTTGAAAGTTGCCTAAAAATGATCAAGTCCCTCCAAGGAAAAATTGCCCAAAGATACTTGGCACCATTGCAATTATGGTCTAAACGATGACCCGCGCCCGTCCCTTTCACATCCTAACATAAAATTGTCCACCAAATGCAATGGTGGAACAAAATTGTTAAAAGGGTTAAAACATAGCAAAAATCTTTGAGAACTTTAGGGTAGATAGCTCTTAAGTACTTGTCAACTTGCAAAACAAAAACACTTGCCTATTTTTCAAACCACACTTCACAAACACTTTCAAAACAAACTTTCAAAAAACCTTGAAACATCTTTTCAAAAAGACAAACACCTTTTGTAAAACATTCGAGTAAAGAATTGTTACAAGGGTAGCCTAGACAAGGCATCTTTTTCAAAACATTTTCAAAACCACGCACAAAGCACCATTTCAAACAATTGAAAATCAAGGCAAGTTGATCTAAGCAAGTAACTAAGAGCCCATGGATAACCATGGATAGAAAGGGTGCTAATACCTTCCCTTTCTATAATCTACTCCCCGAACCCACGAAATATCTCAAAGGTTTTTACTGTGCTTTTTAAACCTTTCCTTAGGATAAAATAAAAAGTCGGTGGCGACTCTTGCTCAACCGGAACATTTGCAAAAACAAACGCAAAACCCTAGTCAGTTCTCCCACCGTATCACAGAACTGGCGACTCTGCTGGGGAGAAATTTAAAAGTGGAGTAACCTTAGGGCTTAGATCACCCTCTTGCATGATTAATTGTTTGTTTTGATTGCTTTATATCTTGGCTCTTTTGTTTGGGTTTGCAATCCTACACCCGGATTTTGGGAAACATTCATAGATAGTAATACGTTGTGGAAACTGTATGGGGTATACCGACACGGTTGAAGCAATAGCTATATTAGTGCGACATATTTGTGAGTACCGGTAACCCTTGAGTTCAATCAAGGAGAGTACGGGGCCGCTGAGTGATGTCACTAAGCACTAATGACCTAGAACCTTACTTGACCATCTTGGCCTTTTAATAGGGGTAGTGAGATGACCGGCTTTGGTGCAGTCCGAAGTTGGTAGATACTCGATACTACACTCATTTAGGGTTGTTTTCTTGGAATATTTTGGTCGCTAGTTAAGTGGCTAAACCAAAACCATGAACGATGAAAACAATCCAATGATATTGAGCTCCTTAGAACCCGGTTACTATTTATAGGACAGGTTTTTAAGCCAACTACACTCAAGAGGGTACTTACCTATGAAACCTCATGCAAGCTTGAAACTAGGGTTTGGTGTGAATTGCTTGTACATATGTTTTGTGCATACATCATAAACATCATAAAGCATCATATGCATTCACTAACCATTTCAAGGGTTTAGATCTTCATCTTTGTTCTTGTTTTGTAGGTCATGGAAATTCTTCGAAGAAAAACCATCCAAGTTAACCTTGTGAGAATCCCTCCTCAACTCAAGGAGCTCACATCAAGGATTCCGGAAAGCTCACCCTTCAGTGAAAGACATGGTAGACTGCTCAGCCTAGTCAACACCAACATTGAAGAGGATATGATGAAAGTGCTATTCCAGTTCTTTGACCCTCTTCACCACTGTTTCACTTTCCCTGACTACCAGTTGGTACCCACTTTGGAGGAATTTTCTCAACTCTTGAGAATTCCTATCCTTAATCAACTACCTTTCAACGGTACGGAAAAGGAACCAAAGCCTGAAGATGTTGCTCGAGCATTACATCTACAGCCTTCTGACATCAAGGGGCATTGGGAAACCAGAAGCGGCGTCAAAGGATTCTTAGCAAAATTCTTGTTTGAGAAGGCACAAGAATGTTGGAATTCATTGGACCTACAAGCCTTTGAAGAAATTGTGGCACTCCTTATCTATGGGTTGGTCTTGTTCCCAAATCCTGACCAGCTGGTAGATGTCAATGCCGTCAAAATCTACTTATCCAGAAATCCAATACCAACATTGCTTGGGGACATTCTTCACTCATTTTACACACGAACAATGAGAAAGAGGGGTGTTCTCATGTGTTGTACTCCTCTCCTTGCAAGGTGGTTTATTTCGCACCTTCCACAATCTGTCTTGAAGAATGACCAAGGCTCAAGGTGGTCCCAACGGTTGATGACTCTTACTCACTCTGATGTACATTGGTGTTCTCGGTCCAGAGAAAATGTCATCATCGTCGACCGTTGTGGAGAGTTTTCTAATGTTCCTTTACTTGGAATCAGAGGAGGTATCACCTACAACCCTTGCCTAGCTTTGAGGCAATTTGGATATGCACAGAGGGATGGCCCTCATGACATGTTGATTCCTGACCTAGTTTTTGACTTCGACAACGATGCGCAAGGAATTCGCCAAAGATTCATCAGAGCTTGGGGGAGGCCCAACAAGGTTGATAGTAAGACTCTGGGACACAAGAACTCCATCCCTCTTGAGCCTTATCTCAAATGGGTACGAGCCCGAGCCCAGAGTCTAATGATGCCTTATCCTCATGTTCTCCCTGTGATTAAAGATCCCGTCAAGGAAGGAGAGGTTCCCTACACCATCCTATATCTTGACATGCCTACATCGTGGGAGGAAATGCAGAAGAGTTAGATTCAGCTCAAGGAGGAACGAAACACTTTTGAAGCCAGCTTCTATGCCAGCGAGAAGAAGGTTCTAGAGCTTACCCGCCGACTCCATGAGGAAGAGACCCTCAACACCTACATCGCACCAAAGAGGATGCGCAATGTCTTTTTACCTTGAGAAGTTGTTTTTGTAATATTTGGCCCATGGGGCATTTATGTACTAACAAATCTTTTCTTATTAATATGACGTGAGTTCTTTTTTGTCTGCAACAAGTCTGAATATTCTAAATCCTTGAATGCATTGCATACATAAGCATACCATTCATCATGTGCATAAGCAGGTCTCACGCCAGGTTTCCTTATCTATCTGCTGTTTATTTCAGTAGGATGGATCTCGAGTAAACAGTCAAAGAATTGCAGGCTCAAAATGCACAGTTTCAGCAACTCCTGATGACCTTGGCTAAGGGTCAGGAGGATCTAAAGACCTTGCTGGGGAATAAAGACCCAGTAAAAAAGAAGAAAAAGAGACTCGGGGTGGCTACTTTAGGGAGAAGATTTGAAGGAGAGGCCAGGAGAGTGCTTGAATTTCCTCCTACTTCTGAGGAGGGAACCAGTAAAGGAGGTGGGGCTGCGGTACCTTCCGAGTCCGATGTGGAAGAAGAGGAGGCCGAAGAGGATGAAGACTATTCTGATCAACAATACCCTCCGGCTGATGATAAATACAAAGGTTTAGAAGACAGGTTGGCAGCCATGGAACTACAGAGGGTGTCGGGTTTGGATTTCGAAGACTTGGGTTTAGTTGCCGGGATTGTGATTCCCCCAAAGTTCAAAGTGCCAGTTTTTGTGAGGTATGACGGGCTGTCCTGTCCAAAAATGCATCTCAGGTCCTACGTAAGGAAGATCCAACCTTATACGACAGATAAGAACCTTTGGATCCATTTCTTTCAAGACAGCCTTTCTGGGGCTCAACTGGAGTGGTTCTATCAGCTAGAGGGAACCAGCGTCCGAAATTGGGAAGACTTGGCCACCGCCTTTTACAAACAATATCAATATAATTCTGACCTTGCTCCCACGCGTACCCAACTTCAGGGTATGTCACTGGGAACAGGCGAAGGATTCAAAGAATATGCACAAAAATGGAGGGATTTGGCTGGCAGGGTGCAGCCTCCTTTAACCGACCGTGAACTTGTTGACATGTTTCTAGGGACCCTGTCTGGTCCATTTTTCAACCATCTAATTGGTAATTCTTCCGCGGGGTTTACCAATTTGATCTTAACAGGCGAAAGAATAGAAGCTGGCATCAAGTCAGGGAAAATTCAGAAGGGTGCCGCTGCAAGTGTTGAGAAGAAACCTTTCAAGAAGGAAACGGCTGTGGTATACTCTCAGAGAAGAGCAGGGAAGACTGAGCGCCGGCCGACCGTGGGGGCCGTAATGATTCAAAACCCTTCAAGTGAGCAGCCTCGCTATAACCAGTCCAGACCAAATCAACAACGGGTGGAACGGCCACAACGGCAGTTCACCCGCATTAATATGATACCAGCGCAAGTGCTTCCCCATCTGTTAAAGTTGAATCTCGCCACTATCAAAGAGGCACCAAAAAATGTGAATACGTCCTCTCCGCATTATCATCCTAATGCTAAATGCGCCTACCATTCTGACAGTGTCGGGCACGACACCAACGATTGTTGGGCACTCAAGCATAAAATCCAAGACCTGATAGAGGCGAAGGAGGTGGAGTTCGACGCTCCAGAGAAGCCGAACGTGATATCTGCTCCAATGCCGAAGCACGGCCGAAATGTCAATGCCAATGAAGAAGATTTGTATGTCGCTGATGTCAATGATCTGATAACTCCGTTGCTAACCATCAAGTTGAATCTGTTAAAGGCCGGGATTTTCCCGAGATGTAAAGAAGATTGCTACTGCTGTCACTCTCTGCCGTTTGATTGTCCGTTACTAAAGAAAGGCATCCAAGGCCTAATAGACAGTCGACAAATTTTGTTTGAAAAAGTTTCTGCTATTCCAACCCATACTGAAGATGTCTCAATCATAACCATTCACGCCAATCTTTCCAAGGCCGTCAAAAAGCCTGTTAAGATTACACCAGCTACGAAGTCTGTTCCTTTGAAGATAACAATGCCAGGGCCTGTCCCCTGTATTTCCGAGAGGTCAATACCATGGAACTACGGCGGTGACGTCTACTACCATGGTATTAAACAAATTGAAATAACTGAAGAAAGTTCGGATGAAGAAGAAGCCAGCATTGGAAACATTGCAGGCACGAGCAAAATCACCCGGAGCGGGAGAATATTTTCTCCAGAGATTGCCCCTCCAAGAGCAATCTTTGGACCCTCATCTGCTGACAAAGTTATCCCTGCACCAATAAAACTCTCCGCCAGAACCCCATTGATCGAAGATGTTGTAGTTCCTAGTATTGTCCCTCCTACCGCTGCTGATAAAGGTAAGGGAACCCAAGTTGAGCTCGTCAGGACGAGGGCTCAACCCTTGGTCATCCCGGAAACCTCCAAGAAAGAAATTGAGGAGATCTTGAAGATAATCAAAAGGAGTGATTACGATGTGGTAGAACAACTGGGGCAAACCCCCTCAAAGATCTCCATGTTGGCACTACTACTTTGCTCAGAAGCGCACGCTAAGGCTCTGATAAAATTCCTGAAGGCAGCCCATGTGCCCCAGGAAACCTCTGCAGATCAATTCCAAAATTGCGTGGCCAACCTTACTGCGGACAATGGATTAGGTTTCTCTGATGCCGACCTAACTCCTAAAGGTAGAAACCACAATGATGCTTTGCACATTTCAGTCGAGTGCCGAGGAACTACTCTCGCACATGTTTTGGTCGACACGGGTTCTTCGCTGAATGTACTGCCCAAGAAAGCTTTGGACCGACTAGATTGTGAAGGGTTAGAGTTGAAGCCGAGTGATATTGTTGTCAGAGCTTTCGATGGTTCGAAGAGGATGATCCATGCGGAGGTTGATATTCCCATCAAGATAGGCACTGAGGTGTTTAAATCTACTTTCTATGTGATGGACATCCGTCCGTCATACTCTTGCTTGTTGGGTAGGCCTTGGATACACCATGCCGGGGAAGTCACCTCCTCCTTACATCAGATGTTAAAGTATCCTGTCAAGGGGAAGATCATTACCGTCCATGGTGAAGAGGAGTACATGATCAGCCACCTGAACTCCTTTCGGTATGTAGAGGTAGAGGGTGAGTTCATTGAGACGCCTTTCCAGCATTTCGAAGAAGTCCCTCCTGAGATAACAGTAGCAAAGTTGGCAGCTGAAGCACCGAGGCAGATGGCCAGGATGGCATCTCTGGAAGACGCAAAGGCCGCAATGAAGGAGGGGAAGAATTCAGCATGGGGGAAGTTGCCTGATATTCCACATAAAACAGACAAATTTGGATTAGGGTTCACCGCCGTGGGCCAGAAAGCTATGCGCCGTTCGAAGATTGAAAGAGCGCCAATCAAAATTTCTCCCTACGGAATCAACGCTTTGGAGGACGAAGACAAAGAGAGCAGCATCGAAGAGTGGATTTACCCAACTATCAAAGGAGGATTATGCAACTGGGAGGCAAAAGACTTTGTCCCCATCACTTTTATTCATCAGTAATTTATCTGTCAAACATTTCCCATTGGTCTGTAATATTTATTTCCGAACAATCCGTACACTATCTTTTTACCTCATGCCTTGCCCGGGGCATGTAGGTCCATTTGTAAGGGTTTTGATTATTTTCATATCCATATGCCATGTTTAATGATTCATTGGACGTTTTTCATTTGATAAACTGCTGTGTTCATTTCCTTTCCTTTTGCATTTTTTGTTTAAGGATGGCTATCCCTTACACACACCCACACTCACAAATGGAGGTACCCATCCACTCTGGATTCCATGGGTGACTATTCTGCTACATCCTTCAATAACTCTGAAGATCTGGTCAATCAAGCCGAGTATGAAGATGACGAAGGTTATGAAGTACCAGGGGAACTAGCCAGACTTCTACAGCAAGAGGAAAGGGCCATCTTACCTCATGAAGAGTTGTTGGAGACTGTCAACTTAGGAACCGAGGAAGACCGGAAGGAGGTGCAAGTGGGTGCCAATCTGGAACCAAGTGTCAAGGAGCGCCTGATACAATTGTTAAATGAGTATGTTGAAATCTTCGCTTGGTCTTATGAAGACATGTCGGGTTTAGACACAGACATCGTAGTTCACCGTCTCCCCACAAGAGAGGATTGTCCACCGATCAAGCAAAAAGTCCGTCGAATGAGGCCTGACATGTCTGAAAAGATCAAAGCAAAAGTGATGAAGCAATTCGACGCTGGCTTTCTGGTTGTTACGTCCTATCCTCAATGGGTCGCTAACATCGTGCCAGTACCTAAAAAAGATGGCAAAGTCAGGATGTGTGTGGACTACCGGGATTTGAATAGGGCCAGCCCCAAAGATGATTTTCCACTTCCACACATTGACATTTTGATCGACAACACAGCTCAGCATAAGGTGTTTTCCTTCATGGATGGATTCTCGGGTTACAATCAAATCAAAATGGCCCCCGAGGATATGGAGAAAACAACTTTTGTCACGCAATGGGGCACTTTCTGTAACAAGGTGATGCCGTTCGGGCTGAAGAACGCAGGGGCGACTTATCAACGCGCCATGGTAGCTTTGTTTCATGATATGATACATCATGAGATTGAAGTTTACATAGACGATATGATAGCACGGTCGCAAACAGAGGAGGAGCACCTTGAACATCTAGAAAAGTTGTTTGCCAGGTTGAAAAAATACAAACTCAGGCTGAATCCAAGTAAGTGCACTTTTGGAGTTAGGTCTGGTAAACTTCTAGGATTCATTGTAAGCAACAAAGGCATTGAAGTCGATCCAGCAAAAGTAAAAGCAATACAAGAGATGCCTGCTCCCCGTACTGAAAAGGAGGTTAGAGGGTTCTTGGGGCGCCTGAACTATATTGCCAGATTCATCTCTCATCTGACTTCTACCTGTGAGCCAATTTTCAAACTCTTGAAGAAAGATCAGGTAGTCGAATGGAACGACGATTGCCAAGCTGCTTTTGATAAGATCAAGGAGTATTTGCTAGAACCTCCTATTCTGATTCCACCCGTCGAAGGAAGACCATTGATCATGTATCTGACCGTCTTGGATAACTCAATGGGGTGTGTTTTGGGCCAGCATGACGAGTCTGGTCGAAAAGAGCATGCTATTTATTACCTTAGCAAAAAGTTTACCGACTGTGAGACTCGCTACTCACTGCTCGAGAAAACTTGCTGCGCTTTGGTATGGGCTGCTCGCCGACTAAGGCAGTATATGTTGACTCATACTACCTTGTTGATTTCCAAAATGGATCCTATCAAGTATATCTTCGAAAAGCCTGCTTTATCTGGAAGGATAGCTAGATGGCAAATGATCCTAACTGAGTATGACATCCAGTACACCAACCCATGAGATTTGACTTCCCAGACGAGGACATCATGAATTTGGACAACATTGAAGATAACGGACCGTATGACGGACCCGAAAAGGGATCCCGATGGACCCTGTACTTTGATGGTGCTTCAAATGCACTTGGAAACGATATCGGCGCAGTACTCATTTCTCCGGAAGGTTGTCACACACCTTTCACGGCCCGACTTTGTTTCAGCTGCACAAACAACATGGCTGAGTATGAAGCTTGCATATTTGGTCTCAAGGCTGCTATAGACTTGGGGATCAAATCTTTGACCGTATTTGGGGACTCGACTTTGGTTATCAGTCAAATCAAAGGAGAGTGGGATACCAAGCATCCTAATCTTATCCCACACAAAGAACATGTCTTGACATTGTTGCCTCATTTTGAGCAAATTACCTTCGAGCATTTCCCGCGAGAAGAAAATCAGCTAGCAGATGCTCTAGCTACAATGTCCTCCATGTTTAAACTCAACTGGGATAACGAGGCTCCCCAAATCACCATCGAGCGAATGGATGAACCCGCACATTGTCACGAGATTAATACCGAAGAAGTAGTGGAACAACCCTGGTTCCATGAAATCAAAAGGTATCTCCAGACTAGAGATTATCCCGAAGGAGCTTCCGTAAATGACAAGAAGTTCTTAAGGAAATTTGCTGCCAAATTCTTCCTGAGCAACGACATTCTTTACAAACGAAGCCATGATTGTGTATTACTCCGATGCATAGACAAAGCTGAAGCAGAGTTGATCATGACTGAGATACACAGCAGTACATTTGGCACTCACTTGAGCGGGCATACAATGGCCAAGAAGATCCTAAGGGCAGGCTATTACTGGTCTACCATGGAAGTTGACTGTCATCAACATTCCCGTACTTGCCACAAGTGTCAAGTCTACGCTGACAAAGTTCATATCCCTCCGGTTCCTCTCAACATTCTGACTTCTCCTTGGCCATTTGCAATGTGGGGCACTGACATGATTGGAGAGATCAAGCCCACGGCTTCCAACGAACATCGTTTCATCCTGGTTGCCATCGACTATTTCACCAAGTGGGTCGAAGCGGATTCCTTCGCCTCTGTTACTAAAAATGTGGTTGCCCGCTTCATCAAGCAAAATCTCATATGCCGATATGGTGTTCCAGACAGGATCATCACGGACAACGGTACAAATCTGAATAACACGCTGATCACCGCTTTGTGTGAACAGTTCAAGATTTATCATCACAATTCATCTCCCTATCAGCCGAAGATGAACGGTGCTGTTGAAGCTGCGAACAAAAACATTAAGAAGATCATTCAGAAAATGATTGTCACTTACAAACACTGGCATGAGATGTTACCGTTTGCTCTGCATGGATACCGTACGATGGCACGTACTTCAACCGGGGCAACCCCATTTTCTTTGGTATATGGCATGGAGGCTGTCCTGCCCATGGAGGTTCAGATCCCTTCTCTAAGGATTATGAAGGACGCATGTTTGAATGAAGATGATTGGATTCAGACCCGACTTGATCAACTCAATTTGATCGACGAGAAGCGAATCGCTGCTGTATGCCATGGTCAGACGTATCAAAAGCGGATGTTCAAGGCCTTCAATAAGAAAGTCAGACGTCAAGTGTATCAAGTCGGAGATCTCGTAATCAAGCGGATTATCTTGCCGCAGAGTGATCCCAGTGGCAAATGGACTCCTACGTATTAAGGACCATTTGTGATCAAGAGCATATTTTCTGGTGGTGCAATGATTCTGACCACCATGGACGACGATGATTTACCGCACCCTGCGAACGCAGACATAGTCAAAAGATACTACGCATAGAATAACCCAACAAGTCGAAAATCCGAAAGGGCGGCTTGGACAAAAATGGGCATCCCGGTGAACCAAAAACCCGAAAGGGCGGTTCAGGCAAAAGTTAGGGATAAAAACAAAAAAAATCTGTACACCCGGCAAGTTGAAAACCCGAAAGGGCGGCTTGGGCAAAAAGGGGTTTCCCGGTGGATCGAAAACCCGAAAGGGCGATTCAGGCAAAAGTTAGGGAATTAAAGCGTATGACTATGTCTCGTCGGATCACTTCAAAGACAATCTCTTCATCAACCAGTTCCAGGCTTCTGATCAATCCAGTCATCGGCAGACGGAGCATTGAATGGACAGATATTCAGAGTTGTGAAGGCTATAGCGGAATGGAATCCCATGGAATTATTTCACATGGCCATCTTTATTTTGTATAAATCTTTCAATATTTACGACAAAATCCTCTTACTAGGATGATTGTCTCCTTTGTACAAATATACTCATAGAAAGTTAATACAAATACTTTTCCCAGAAATTTGTGTCGTTTCCTTTTTCTTTTCTCTTGCACTAATTGTTTTATTTTGAGAAACGTCCAATGTTTTGTTAAATAAGCATATGCATTTGAACATAATCATTTCCTTATGAATCAAGAAAGAGGATTACTGATAGGTTGAAGGTGCAGTTGGATATCTTGTTACCCTTTCAAAGGAAATCCCGAGCAGATTTGAAATCCACATTCCTCGGTCAGAACTTAATTCCCTAAGCAGAGTCAGGCTTCAGGAAGAGTTTTCTCAAAACTGATTTCCACAGCCAGAGAATCCTCCAGAATTCCATTCCCCTCAGAGTTTAAGTTTCAGTATCCCCAGCAGAGCTAAAACTTCAGGCTATCAATCCCCAGTGGAACCAGACTAGTGAACCTTCTCCCCACAGAAATGCTTCTCACTAGACTAAGGATTCTCAGTCTTACCTCCCCAGCATGAGTCTATTAGGTTTGAACTCCCCAGTAGAAGTCATCAGGAATTCTCTTACCCCGCAAGTCACCAAGGAAATTCTAAGTCCCCGCAAGTGGTTCTAAGTCCCCTCGACGTTTGAAGGTCTGGTATTCCCCAAGCAAATCTGAAGACTTTCGTGTTTGGTTCATCATTGAACATTCGAAGATTCTCCAATGAAGATCTCCGCAAGACAGGAATTCACCAGAAGATTGGTATACAACCCAAGCTCCTTATTCCCCAGCAACAGCCAAGAAATTATTCTTCCCAGCAGCAGTCAAGATGCTTTTATCTTCAGCCATCTCGGGTTCATCTATACTCCGCAAGACAGCTCTCCAGCTTACATGCGCATTCATTTACAAATCATATCATATAACATACATTGCATCATGCATCATGACATTGCATACAACTAACCCTCTATCGTTTCAGGCAAGATCAGTCGACAGACAAAGATCATCTTCCGAGATTCATCCAGAAATAGTTCAGATGTGACCCGGACAAGGCGACATTCTGATACTTATTCCAGATTCACTCAGATGCAGTTTTACACGGACGCATCATCAGGAAACCCTTGCACCGGTTCCTCCTCCACTTTCAAGACTTCTGAAAACAGTTCACGGGTTCTCCAGTAACGGATGTTAACCTATCGCTTGTTCAGATTCTTCTCAAGACTTCTGAAAACAGTTTATGGATTCTTCCCAACAACAGATGTTAATCTATCAACTTGTTCAGATGCAATTTCTGAAAACAGCTTACGGACGCTTCCCAACAACGGATGTTGCTCTATTGCTTATTCAACTTCAAGATTTCTGAAAATAGTTCACGGGTTCTCCAAGTAACGGATGTTTACCTATCGCTTGTTCAGATTCTTCTCAAGACTTCTGAAAACAGTTTATGGATTCTTCCCAACAACGGATGTTAATCTATCAACTTGTTCAGATGCAATTTCTGAAAACAGCTTACGGACGCTTCCCAACAACGGATGTTGCTCTATTGCTTATTCAACTTCAAGATTTCTGAAAACAGTTCACGGGTTCTCCAAGTAACGGATGTTAACCTATCGCTTGTTCATATTCTTCTCAAGACTTCTGAAAACAGTTTATGGATTCTTCCCAACAACGGATGTTAATCTATCGCTTGTTCAGATGCAACTTTTGAAAACATTTTACGGACGCTTCCCAACAACGGACGCTGCTCTATTGCTTATTCAACTTCAAGATTTCTGAAAATAGTTCACGGGTTCTCCAAGTAACGGATGTTAACCTATCGCTTGTTCAGATTCTTCTCAAGACTTCTGAAAACAGTTTATGGATTCTTCCCCACAACGGATGTCAATCTATTGCTTATTCAGACCCCCAGTTCGGAGATGATCCAAAGCATGGACACCTTTCCGATACTCATTCCAGATGGCATCTTTAAGCCCATCCCCGACAAGTTTCTGTCACCCTTCCAGATGGAATCTTTAAGCCCATCCCCGAAAAGTTTTTGTCACCCTTCCAGATGGCATCTTTAAGCCCATCTCCAAATGGCATCTCTAAGCCCATTCCCGCATCCATTGCTTTGATGAGTGCAAATTTCCGGGCACTCTAGTGTCCAATCTCCTTTTACCTTCGAGTCACGAAAGGCAAAACTTGCCAATCTAACTCTTCAGGTTCAAGAAGATTGAACAGGGGCAACTGTTGTACCCCAAAATTTGCCCTCCTATTTCCTCAACATTTTCTCATCACAAAACCCTTGGAGCTCAAGATCCAGTTAGGGTTTTCTCTGCTTAAGACTTCTCCTTGCACTGTTGACCCAAATTAGGGTTTGTGTTTGCACAAAGATATTTTGACCTAAAATGCCTAAGATGACTTTCATGCTTCATGTTGGACTCCCAAGTTTATCCATATCAAGTTTCAAGCCTTGATTCCAATCTTTGCCCAGTCAATTGGACAGTTGACCTAGAAATCAGCTGTATTGGAGAAAAAGTCAATTGTGGCCAATTGACAGTCAAACCTCATGAAAATTGACCCACATCAACATTATGAACTCACATGGACCATTTGATCAAGTTTGGATCACAATTCCACAAGAAATTTGATCAGATCACCAAAAGGGCAAAATGGTCATTTTTAGGGTTTTGACTGCACAAAGGCAATTTTTGACTGTTTGACCTAGCCAATGGCAAGCCAAGCTCACATATGGACTCAAGAACCCAATTGAATTGTCTTGACATGCTCAACAAGTTCAAAAGATCCCAAATGCACAAGATTGACAGTTGAATTTCCCAGTCAATTGATCAATTTTGACTGTATACTGAAAAGTCAAACTTTGACTTTTTGGTCAAAATCAAGTGTCAAGATTCATTTTTTATCAAAACATGCCAAATCATGAAACTTGTTCATCAAGAAATCAAGAATTGCAAATTAGGGTTTGAAATGAAGATTTTTCATAACTTAGAATTTTTCTAAGTTATGAAAAACCCTAATTTTTTCCTAACTTTGTCCCACTTTCTCACCAAGATTCATTTGGATTCAAGCAAAAGTCAAAACATGAAAGTTGTAGCCTATTGCAAAATCTACAACTTTGATTCACAAAGTTTTCCCAAAAGAAGATTGTAGCTCAAGTTACAATTTTTGGAACAAGGGTGCCAAACCATTCTTAACTTAGAGAAAATTTGACCTATTTTAGGCAAGGTTTTTACCTAACTTCAAGACCATTTTTCATATATTTCCACTTGGAATTTCAATTTGAATTTCAAAGATGGATTTTATAACACATTCCAAGCTTTCCAAAATGTCCAAGAACTCATCAAACAACCTCATGGTTAGGGAGAATCGAATTTGGCAAGTTGGAAAAAACTCACTTTGTTCATGACCAAATTACATGTCCATACACTTTGGCAATTTTGAACTCAGCTTGCATTTCTTGATTACAGGCCCTAAATCCCTTTTGCACTCATAAATTTAATGCAAACTCATTGTGTCAAGACCATATTTTATGTGTTCAAGCATTACATAGAGGTTTAGTCCCAAAGTGGTAAAAGAATAATGGCCATTTTTGCAAAAGTGGAACTTTATGTCAATTAGCAATCCAAGCAAGTACAGTGCATATCCTTTTGGCACGAGTTATTAGACTAATTACACTGATCAAGACTAAGTGGTGCAGCACATTAGGGGGGCCTCTATCAGCCTAGAACTCAAGTGGACATTTTCTTGCTTAAGTGTGAAGAACCATAGCATAACAAGACACAACTCTCATCTCAGCAAAAACCAGCTTAGGCAAACTTGTCAAACACATTCCAAACCTCCATCCTGACCTGAGACACAAGCCTATCAGCTCCAATACCTCTCCATTCACAGAATCACCATTGAACTGCACAAAAATAGGGCATCCCTGCAGTTTGAGTGGCATAGTTCATTTCCATCGTGCATCTTGGCCAAAACCAGTTCAAACACTCTCCTTACCATCAATCCAAACTATCCAAAGCATTAGAAGTAGACTGTAACTCCTCTAATCAGTTTGTCCATTTTCATTTCTTCCTCTTGCAGGTTGACTTCTGCAGCTTGATATAGAAGGTTTCAAAGCATACCAAGTATTGGAATAGCATCCTTACACTTCAAGCAAGCTGTACAAACCATCATCTTGCCCTGAAAGCTCCTCCATTGCCAGACACGATTCCAACTGAACAGGTATATTCATGAACTTCTATCTCACAATGTAGGCATTATTAGCTCTAAGTTTGTGAATGAAAAATGTCATGCTCATGTCCCTGAAACTATACATGTCTTTACTTTCCATTTATTTTGCCTGTGCTATGAGAATTTGAGGTCTGAACATTGATAAAAAGTTAGGTTAAGATTTGGGAATGGAGAAATTCTCTCTCATTTCTGAGAGTTAGGATGAGTTCTTTACATGTCCAGAATCGTGGCTTGATGCTTAACATTTCTTATGTTGTAAGTTTGTGCTAAAAGTCCAGGAATCCAGATGTTTGAATCAGTGTACAAGCGCGCGTTTTTTGACAAAGTTTCTGGCCAGAGGTTGAAGAAGGGGTCCTTTGGGCTGGGCATGTTCTATCTTTTCTTATTTGCACCCTATTTTTACTTTTACACCTCTTTGGCCCATTATGCCTATTTTCATGATTTTTTGACTTTTTCTTTTTTGTTCTGACTTATTTATTTTCTCTCATAATATTAAAAATATAAAAAATATTTTTTACACCATTTTTGAATTTATTAGGCATTTATTTGTTTAAATAGGTATTTGTACATAAATAAATATATAGATATACTTTTATTCAAAATACTAAAAAATAATGCAAACACATTTATTTTCTAATCTTTATTTTATTTTATCTTCTGAAAATATTTTAGATAAAATATACTTTTTTTTATAAATATTAAATACTATTATTTTGTATATATAATATATATTTAGTAAATAATACAAATACATACATATTTATTAGAATATTTAGGACAAAAATACAAAAATATATACATTTTTATTTTATTAATATTTGACATTAAAAATACTTTTTTTACAAATATACTTCATTTTTATTTTTGTATATAATTGATAAATATTTGTATATATTAAATAATTAACATCTTTTATTTAATAAATTAGGGTTTTGCCCTAAATACATAAAAACTCCAAAAAATAATACTTTTTATTTTGTTTATTTGACATATAAAAAATACCTTTTTTCATACATATAAAAAACATTTTTGCATCTTGCATATTTATTCCATTTTTATTTAATTATTGTATATTAAATGATTTGATAATTCCCAATTTGATGTAATAGTCTAGGTTTAAATTCCTTGTCAAATACCCCCCATTTGAACATTTGTACCCCCTTCCCATATATTGTGTTGTAATAGTTTAGGACTTTAAATTTCGCACTTTAATGCTTTCTAAATATACCATGTTAGAATTAGGGTTTGTATGCGAATCAAAAACAACAAAAATAGTTTGACCTAATTTCAAGATAAACAAGCATGAAAATGGACAATACTAATCACACTTGCACCCCTAGGGTATTCCACTTGTTGCCTTCAATAAATGGGCCATATTGCATGTTAGGTATCTTTGGGCAAAACAAAACAATCAAATGATCATAGTCCCTCGATGACGCTTTCGAAAGTTGCCTAAAAATGATCAAGTCCCTCCAAGGAAAAATTGCCCAAAGATACTTGGCACCATTGCAATTATGGTCTAAACGATGACCCGCACCCGTCCCTTTCACATCCTAACACAAAATTGTCCACGAAATGCAATGGTGGAACAAAATTGTTAAAAGGGTTAAAACATAGCAAAAATCTTTGAGAACTTTAGGATAGATAACTCTTAAGTACTTGTCAACTTGCAAAACAAAAACACTTGCCTATTTTTCAAACCACACTTCACAAACACTTTCAAAACAAACTTTCAAAAAACCTTGAAACATCTTTTCAAAAAGACAAACACCTTTTGTAAAACATTCGAGTAAAGATTGTTACAAGGGTAGCCTAGACAAGGCATCTTTTTCAAAACATTTTCAAAACCACGCACAAAGCACCATTTCAAACAATTGAAAATCAAGGCAAGTTGATCTAAGCAAGTAACTAAGAGCCCATGGATAACCATGGATAGAAAGGGTGCTAATACCTTCCCTTTCTATAATCTACTCCCCGAACCCACGAAATATCTCAAAGGTTTTTGCTGTGCTTTTTAAACCTTTCCTTAGGATAAAATAAAAAGTCGGTGGCGACTCTTGCTCAACCGAAACATTTGCGAAAACAAACGCAAAACCCTAGTCAGTTCTCCCACCGTATCACACCATCCAATGCCATGGTTGTGATTGCCTCTTCATCCCGATCTCAACCATATCCATCAATAGGCCTAATTTCACCTGCATCAAAAACCCCTAAAAAAGACCTAGGAAACCCTACAATGGTGTTTCTCGATACAAAGCATGAAAACAAAATTGGTTATTGCAGAAAGTTCATAAATGATATGAGGAATCTGAATATGCAATCGTTTTTGAGAATGGATGCAAGAATAGAGATTTAAGAATCCATGAACATGGCGGATCCGAGGGATGCTTACAGTGCTTTAGGGCGCGTATGAAGGCTGGTTAGGAGTTGGTTTCGCTTCAGTGGATGTCCAGCAACTGATTCACATTGAGATTTGGTTATGAGTTGGCCTCTAAGAGTGATTTTGATTCCACACTTTTTTGCAATTTTATCAAGTTTGGTTCTTGTGATTTGGCAGCCTCTCACCTCCAATTCTCATGCCTTTAGCTTGTATAAGTAACATGGAGTGAATTAGGTCAAGTTTTTTGGGTTGAATCCTTATGCATTGATGTTTGGAGATATGATTTGATTCTCCATTGAAAAGCTTCCAAATTTGCCAAAAATTCAACTTTTTGTTCATGATATGGTGAGATACGAGTTTGATCATGTCCATGATGACAATTAAGGCTTGTATCAATCAAAAAGATACTAAATGATCAATATTTAGATTTTATTTGGATTTAAATTGATTTAAAATGAATTAATTCAATAAAAATCAAATAAAATAGAAAAATTAATAAATGGACACAAGGCTGAAGCTAGCACACTTGTGTAGTGTGACAAGATCAAATCAAGTGGAAAAAGTGAGCCCATTTGGCAAAATTTAAAGTTTTGGGGATAGTTGACTTTTGGCAATTTTGGAAAAATGTCCAACTTCAACAATGCATAACTTCTTCCATTTGGAACTTTTGGAGGTGTTCCTTTACTTTTTATAAACCTTGAGATGTCCTCTAACCAACCCTTTTGGTCTCATCTGATTTTGATTTTCCATGCTCAAGTTATAAGCTTTGGCAAAAAAGGTGTTTTTGTTGACTTTCAAAAATGACCTATAATGTCCAAATTTGTAACTTCTTGTGAGTGCATTTCTTGATCTTGGGGTATGAAGATGGATTGTAGGAAATTGCATCCTCTCCAAGATGAGCTTTTTATGGGTCATTTCTCATAAAGTATGATAAAGTTATGCTTGGTCAAAGTTGAGTTGACTTTTCCTACAAAACCCTAATTTAGCAACTTTTGAATCTTGATGAATTTTGAGCAAGCCTTGATGAATCATGATCAACCTTTGATCAAATGATGAATTATCCTTCAAAATGAGAATGTTGACAAAAAATCTTGAAGTTTGACTGTATTTGGGTCACAGTTGACTTTTGCCCTAGCACAGTCGATTTTTGGACCTCTTGAGCAATTGACTAACCAAACTTCCTCTGCAAGGCTTGAAATTTGACATGGATGAACTTGAGAAAATATTAGGACATTGGGGAGAACTTGAGGTCATTTAGATGCAAGGACCTTGATGCAACACAAAACCCTAATTTGAGATTGACTGCCTTAGGAGACAGCTTGACTGTCCAACTCTTGAGCAATCTTGAGCCACTTGGAGATTTCTCTTGAAATGTCTTGAGAAATATGAGAGGGAAAATTTTTGGATACAACAGCTGCCCCTGTTCAATCTTCTTAAACCTGAGGATATAGATTGGCTTTCGGGCCTTTCGTGATCCGAAGGTGGAAGATGATTGAACACTAGAGTGCCCAGAAATTTGCACTCGCATGAAGTGGTATCAGCCTGATGATATCGGGAATGGGATTACAGATGCCATTTGGAGACTGTTGATAGGTGGTCTGAACTTCGACTGGAATATGAATCAGGGAGATCTTCGCGTTGATCTGACTGAACCAGAGGAGGTCTTGGACTAACTTTTACTGGATCGACATCAGAAATATCTTTAGGAATCGATTTAACTGGACCAGACAAAGGTCTTGGAAAATTTTGACTGGATCGGCATCAGAAAAATCTTTAGGAATCGATTTAACTGGACCAGAGGAGGTCTTGGATTAACTTCAACTGGATCGGCATCAGAAAAATCTTTAGGAATCGATTTAACTGGACCAGAGGAGGTCTTGGATTACCTTTGACTGGATCGGCATCAGAAAAATCTTTAGGAATCGATTTAACTGGACCAGACAAGGTCTAATGACTTCAACTAGATCGACATCAGAAAAATCTTTAGGAATCGATTTAACTGGACCAGAGGAGGTCTTGGAATAACTTTGACTGGATCGGCATCAGAAAAATCTTTAGGAATCGATTTAATTGGACCGGACAAGGTCTAATAACTTCAACTGGATCGGGATCAGAAAAATCTTTAGGAATCGATTTAACTGGACCAGAGGAGGTCTTGGAATAACTTTGACTGGATCGGCATCAGAAAAATCTTTAGGAATCGATTTAACTGTACCAGACAAGGTCTAATGACTTCAACTGGATCGGCATCAGAAAAATCTTTAGGAATCGATTTAACTGGACCAGAGGAGGTCTTGGAATAACTTTGACTGGATCGGCATCAGAAAAATCTTTAGGAATCGATTTAACTAGACCAGACAAAAGTCTTTGACATAGCTGAGAACTTAACTGCATCTTTCCTGAAAGGTAAAGGTCAGTCATATGCAATGCATGATATGGATCAAGCAATGATGTTCTCAAAATAAATGAGATTGTGTGGTATGATGCGTATATGCATGTATTATGATGTATGAAAATGTAATGTTTTAGCTGGGGAAAATAAATCCCGGATAGCTGTTGGAGACAAGAGTTGAATTCTTCGCTTCCGCCGGGGATGATGAACGTAGGTGATTGCGAGAATAAACCTGCGGGAGAAGATAACTCCGTTGGGGAATAAACCGATGAGGAGATTACTCTGTGGGAAAGAGATGCTCTGCTGAGGATTCCATTGATAAACTCCGCTGGGGATGGATTACCGTTGCTGGTGATACTGAATCCTGTTGGGGATTGAATTCTTGTTTGTGAAAGGAAAGAACTTCGCTGGGGATGATCTTTCAGTTGCAACTTACTGGGGATAAACCTTTAGACTCTTATGGGGATAATCCTTTGAGTTTGCTGGGAATGATCTTTTGAACTTGGCTGGGGAGATTTATTTTTGTACTCCGCTGGGGGTAAACTTCCGGAGTCTACTGGGGATGATGCCTTAACTCCGTTGGGGAAGCTTTTTTCAGATCGTGCTGGGGAAATATTGACTCCACTGGGGGTATCTTGTATTCTGCCGGGGAGCATTCTTATACTCCGTTGAGGAATATTAAGACTGCCGGGGATAGAAATCCTTTCTAGTACTGATGGTAGATCAACTCTGCTTGGGGATAGTATTGCTGATTCCTTCACAGTTGCAAGTCTCAGCTGGGGAGATCTACCATTACTGTCTTACTTTGCAGGGAGTGAAGATATCTTGGTCATATTCTTCAGCTGAATCTACCTGGTACCCGGTGGACAGAGCAACTATACAGCTTGGACACCTCTTATTGCCCCTGTTTCTGATATTACCCATAATCGTCCTTTGTTTCGCATGTAAATATTTATGAGTAGCAATTAATGTCAAGTGCATATATCAAAAATGAACATTGGACGTTCTTTGCAAAACAAAAACAGATAAAGGAAAAACAGTTTGAAATTTCTTTGAAAATGAATTGTATTGATTTTGAAGTTTGACCTGTAAATAGGCGTTTTTGTACAAGAGGCTGACGTCCTAGTAAGAGAACGCCGCCGAACAAATAGAATTTACATAATTTGTGAAAAGTAAACAAAACAGCTATGTGAATGATCCCACTGGGTTCCAACTCTGCTATTGCCTTTATGTCCTCGAGCATCTCATCACTTTGCTACTTGGTTGATGGTAGATCAGATTGATTAGTGTCGTCCGAGCTTGATAGTCGATACCAAAGTCTGGATGCCAGATGACCCAATGAGACATAGTGTTACGCTTTGATCCCTAATTTTTTCCTGGACTGCCCTTTCGGGTTTTCAGTCCACCGGGATACCCATTTTTGCCCAAGTCGCCTTTTCAGGTTTTCAACTTGTCGGGTGTACAGATTTTTTCCATTTTCATCCCTTATTTTTGCCCGAACCCTTTTGGTTCGCCGGGAAGCCCTTATTTTTGCCTAGGCTAGTCAACCTAGCGGGTCTTTGATTATGCGTAGTATCTTTTCACTATGTCTGCATTGACGGGGTGAGGAAGGTCGTCACCATCCATGGTGGTTAGAATCATAGCTCCTCCTGAGAAAATGTTCTTGACCACAAATGGCCCTTCGTAAGTAGGGGTCCATTTGCCCCTGGGATCACCTTGAGGTAGAATAATGCTCTTGATTACCAGATCCCCAACTTGATACTCTTATCGTCTAACTTTCTTGTTAAATGCCTTGATCATCCGTTTTTGGTACGTCTGACCATGACAAATAGCAGTAAGTCTCTTTTCGTCGATTAGGTTCAGCTGATCAAGCTGGGTCTGAATCCAGTCATCTTCACTCAAACCTGCATCCTTCATGATCCGAAGAGAGGGTATCTGAACTTCAATGGGCAAGACTGCCTCCATGCCATATACCAAGGAATATGGTGTTTCCCCTGTTGACGTCCGTGTTGAGGTACGGTACCCATGAAGAGCAAACGGTAACATCTAGTGCCAGTCTTTGTATGTCCCCATCATCTTCTGCACAATCTTCTTAATGTTCTTATTAGCTGCTTCTACCGCCCCATTCATCTTCGTCCGGTAGGGAGAAGAGTTGTGATGCTGTATCTTGAACTGCTCGCAGAGCTTGGTGATCATCTTGTTGTTGAGATTCGTACCATTGTCCGTAATGATCCTCTCGGGTACACTGTATCGACAAATCATATTGTGCCGAATGAACCGTGCCACGATGTTCTTGGTCACAGTAGCAAAGGAAGCTGCTTCAACCCACTTTGTAAAGTAATCAATCGCTACCAGGATGAAACGATGCCTGTTGGATGTCGTAGGTCTGATCTCGCCGATCATATCAATGCCCCACATTGCAAAAGGCCAAGGTGCCATCAAGATGTTCATAGGAACAGGAGGTATGTGCACCTTATCAGCATAGACTTGACACTTATGACATGTCCGAGAATACTGATAATAGTCGGCTTCCATTGTGGACCAATAGTATCCTTCCCGTAGGATTTTCTTTGCCATGGTGTGTCCACTGGAGTGAGTTCCGAAGGTACCTTCATGTAATTCCGTCATGATCCTTTCTGCTTCATTCTTATCCACAAAACGTAGTAAGGCCGAATCATGGTTACGCTTGTAAAGAATGCCATTGCTGATGAAGAACTTCGCTGCGAACCTCCTCAGAAACTTCTTGTCATTAACAGATGCACCCTCAGGGTACTCCTGAACCTCAAGATACCTTCTTACTTTGTGAAACCAAGGCTTTTTAGTTACTTCTTCAGTCTCAATGTCACAACAGTGTGCAGGTTCGTCCAGTCTTTCAATGATGATCCGGGGAGTTTCGTTGTCCCAATTGACTTTGAACATGGAAGACATTGTATCCAGCGCGTCCGCCAACTGATTCTCCTCTCTAGGGAAGTGTTCAAAGGTTATCTCCTCGAAATGGGGAAGCAACGTCAATACATACTCCTTGTAAGGAATAAGATTTGGGTGTTTCGTATCCCACTCGCCTTTGATCTGACTGATCACGAGAGCGGAATCTCCGAAGACAATTAGAAATTTAATCCTTAAGTCAATTGCTGCTCGAAGATCCATGATGCATGCTTCATACTCCGCCATATTGTTGGTGCAGTTGAAACATAGTCGGGCGGCGAACGGAGTATGAGAGCCTTTAGGAGATATGATCACGGCGCCAATGTTGTTACCCAAAGCGTTCGAAGCTCCATCAAAGTACATAGACCATCAGGATCCTTCCTCAGGTCCTTCATCCGGTCCAGATGTCTCACAATCAGTCACTAACATGATATTCTCGTCCGGAAATTCAAAGTTCATAGACTGGTAATCATCCACTGCCTGATGTGCCAAATGGTCTGCTAACACACTTCCCTTGATTGCCTTTTGGGTCGTGTATTATATGTCGTACTCAGTCAAGACCATCTTCCATCTTGCTATTCTTCCGGACAAGGCAGGCTTTTCGAAGATATACTTGATTGGATCCATCTTTGATATCAACAAAGTAGTGTAAGTCAGCATATACTGTCTCAGCCGGCGAGCATCCCATGCCAAAGTGCAACAAGTTTTCTCGAGCAGTGAGTATCGGGTCTTACAGTCGGTAAACTTTTTGCTAAGGTAATAAATAGCATGCTCTTTTAGGCCAGACTCGTCATGCTGCCCCAGCACACACCCCATTGAGTTGTCGAGTACTGTCAAGTATAAGATCTGAGGTCTCCCTTCAACTGGAGGCATCAGAGTAGGTGGCTCTTGGAGATACTCTTTGATCCTTTCGAAAGCGGCCTGACATTCATCGTTCCAACGTACTACTTGATCTTTCTTCAGCAGCTTGAAGATTGGCTCACAAGTAGCAGTTAGGTGCGAGATGAATCGGGCAATGTAATTCAGTCTTCCCAGAAAGCCTCTGACTTCTTTCTCTATTCTGGGAGCTGGCATTTCCTGTATGGCTTTCACCTTTGTTGGATCCACTTGAATACCTTTGTCGCTTACGACGAAACCCAGTAGTTTACCAGATCTCACCCCGAAGGTGCACTTGTTCGGGTTTAACCTCAACTTGTACAATTTCAACCTGTCAAACAGCTTCTGCAGATGGTCAAGGTGTTCTTCCTCAGTTTGAGATCTTGCAATCATGTCATCGACGTATACTTCAATCTCATGATGGATCATGTCATGAAAACAAGCAACCATGGCCCGCTGATACGTTGCTTCAGCATTCTTCAGTCCAAAAGGCATGACCTTGTAGCAAAAGGTACCCCACTGAGTAACAAAAGTTGTCTTCTCCATGTCTTCGGGAGCCATTTTAATCTGATTATAACCGGAGAAACCATCCATGAAGGAGAAGACTTTATGCTGAGCGGTGTTGTCGACCAGAACATCAATATGAGGTAGAGGGAAGTCATCCTTGGGGCTTGCCCTGTTCAGATCCCTATAGTCGACACACATTCGGACCTTACCATCCTTCTTCGGTACAGGAACCACGTTGGCCACCTACTGAGGGTAAGAAGTGACTGCTAGAAAACCGGCGTCAAACTGTTTCATAACTTCAGCCTTGATTTTCTCAGACATCTCTGGGCACATTCAGCGGACCTTCTGTTTCACTGGAGGACAATCTTCCTTGGTAGGCAGGCGATGAACCACAATATCAGTATCCAACCCAGGCATATCTTTGTAAGACTAAGCAAAGATCTCAACATAGTCACGCAGGATCTGAATCAACTGTTGCTTCACACTAAGCTTCAGATTTGCATCGGTCTTAACTTCCTTCTTGTCTGTCTCTGTACCCAGATTTACTGATTCCACCGGCTCTTCATGCGGCTGAATAGCCCTCTCTTCTTAGAGTAACAATCTTGCAAGTTCACCAGGCACTTCGCAATCATCTTCACCTTCGTCTTCGGCTAAGTTGATCAGATTTTCGAAGTCATAATCGGAAGTAGCAGAGTCGTTACCAGTGAGATCCAGAATGGATGTAGACCTGTATATGTGAGTGTGTGTAAAATAGATGTTTTGCAATATATAATAAAGAAAAACAAGGAGCGCAAAATTTGAAATGCAAGAAAACATCCAATGCTTTTATTAATGATATATGTAGATGACACACAAAAGCCCTCACAAATGAAGCCACAGTGCCTCGGGTAAGACACCGGGCCGTCAAGTTTAAAACATTATCTGTTACATATTCAAAACAAAAAGTCTTTATTACTGGGTAACAAAAGTAATAGGGATGAAGTCCTTTGTTGTCCAGTTTCTTGGTCCACCGTCGGTCGTAGGATAGATCCAGCTGTCGAACTCAGACTCTTCCACATCATCTTCAATGGCATTTACTCCCGAGTTGCTGATGAACACGGTAGGTCTTCCAATCCGTGCATTCCGAACATCCCTTTGAGCTTCTGCAGTGAAACCCAAACCAAACTTGTTAGTCTTCTGTGTAAAATCAGGGAGTTGTCCCCAATTCGCACACCCACCTTTCTCGACAACAGCCCGGGCATCATTAAAGGAAGCCATCTTCATAGGAGAATCTTCAACAACAGTCTCAGCTGACGCCAGCGTCTGGGGAACTTCTTTAAAATGATGGAATGGGGTCTCAATGAACTCCTCATCCATATCTACATATCGGAAAGAGTTGAGGTGGCTCACCATGTACTCTTCCTCTCCTTGTACTGTCACAATCTTCCCTTTGACCGGGTGCTTCAGCTTCTGGTGGAGCGTTGAGGTTACGGCCCCAGCTTTGTGGATCCATGGGCGACCCAGTAAACAAGAATAAGATGGCCGAATGTCCATCACATAGAATGTAGAATTGAAAACCTGAGAACCTACCTTGATCGGGATATCAACTTCTCCGTGCACCATCCTCTTAGACCCATCAAAGGCCCTGACGACAATGTTGCTTGGTTTCAACTCCAACCCTTCACAGTCCAACCGGTCTAGAGCTTTCTTAGGCAAGACGTTCAATGAGGAACCAGTGTCCACCAATACATGAGCAAGAGTAGTGCCTCTGCATTCAATAGAGACATGCAGGGAATAATTGTGATTCTTCCCTTTAGCAGTCAAGTCGGCGTCAGAGAAACCCAACCCATTATCAGCAGTCAAATTGGCCACACAATCTGTGAACTGATCAGCTGATGTCTCTTGTGGTACGGGGGCAGTCTTCAGGAAGGTAATCAGAGCCTTGGCATGGGCCTCTGAGCATAGAAACAGTGACAACATAGAAATCTTGGACGGGGTTTACCCTAGCTGTTCAACTACATTATAGTCACTCTTTTTGATGATTTTCAGAATCTCTTCCATCTCTTGTTTAGAAGCCTCAACAGTAATCGTCTTTGGCGCCTCCGTCTGGGCAGGCTCACTGTTGGTCCCTTTGCCCCGAGTGTCAGATGACTCGGCGACAGGGGTAAGAATAGGAACTTGAACAAGAATGGTAGCAGGTACACTGGCAGGTGTAATAACAATAGGTTTTCGGGCAGTTGGTGGAGAGATATCAGGTGAGAAAAGTCTTCCACTGCGAGTGACTTTAGCAGGTCCAACAATGTTGCTGACGTCAGTATCAGCATCCAACTCTTGTTTAACTCCGTGAAAATAAACATCAGCCCCATAGTGCCAAGGGACAGCTTTATCAGAGGTATAGGGGATGGGCCCCGGAACAGTGATGATCACAGGTGCGATTCTTGGAACAGATGTAATTCTAACAGGCTTCCTCGAGGGAGCCTTGGAAGAATTTTCGAAAATGGTAATAATGGCAACTTCTTCAGTATGAGCCAAAGGAACAACAGTCTTCTCAAACAAAATTTCTTTACTATCCATCAGGCGCTGGACACCTGATTTCAAAAGATGGCAACCGGTAGGTAGGGCAGAACACATACGGCAACCTTCGTCACAGCCTGGAAATAAACCGGCTAGCAAAAGGTTCTTCTTCACAGTCATCAAAGGGGTAACAATATCATTCACAGAAACCACGAACGAGTCTTCATCTATAGCATTCACTCCATGCTTGGGCATAGGAGCAGTCACAACATTAGGTCTTTCGGGCGCCTCGAACTCAATCTCCTTTGCATCAATTAAGTCTTGTATCTTATTCTTCAAAGTCCAACAATCATTTGTATTATGCCCCAGGCTATCAGAGTGATAAGCACAACGGGAATTAGGGTTATACTTTGGTGATGTTGTATTTGGATTCTTCGGGGCTTCCCTTGGAATCACCAGATTGGTCTTCAGCAATTGTGGCAGAATCTGAGATAAGGTCATGTTGAGACGGGTGAATTGCCTTCGAGGTCTCTCGTCCTTTTTTTGATTGTTGTGCTGAGGAGCACCAGCAGGTCTTGAAATAACAACCGCATTAACAGCTTGGCGGTGTTCAGGTCTGTTCTGTCTTTTCGAACTGTAGATAGCACTGGACTCTTTCTTAAAAGGCTTTTTCTCGGTTCTTGATGAGGCACCCTTTTGTATCTTACCAGCCTTAATACCAGCCTCAATCCTTTCACCGGTCATAATTAGCTCCGTAAACCCAGACGAAGAGCTTCCAATCAGATGGTTGAAAAATGGACCAGACAAGGTCCCCAGAAACATATCCACAAGCTCCCGATCAGCCAAGGGTGGTTGTACTCTTCCAGAGAGGTCCCTCCACTTCTGGGCATAATCTTTGAAACCTTCACCCGTTACCATTGACATACCCTGGAGTTGGGTACGCGTGGGAGCGAGGTCGGAATTGTATTGGTACTGCCTATAGAAAGAAGTAGCCAAATCTTCCCAACTACGGATACTGGCTCCGTCCAACTGATAAAACCACTTAAGCTGAGTCCCTGAGAGACTGTCTTGAAAGAAGTGGATCCATAGGTTCTTATCAGCGGTGTACGGTTGAATCTTCCTCACATATGACCGGAGATGCAGCTTCGGACAAGAAACTCCGTCATACTTAGTAAAGGCTGGTGCCTTGAATTTGTGGGGAATCACCACCCCAAATGATAGACCTAGATCACCAAAGTCCAGAACAAGCACTTTCTGAACTTCCATCGCACTCAACCGGTATTCCAATTGCTTGTATATATCCTCAGCAGGAGGATACTGGTCTTCATCGAAATCTGTCTCATTGTCGGAGACCACAGGGCTAGGAGCCCTCCTTTCTTCTTGACTATCTTTTCCTCCAGATGAGGTGGTCAAATCAACTTCATTATGTAGCCTGTTTGCAAATCGGTGACCTGTGTTAAACAGGATTGTCCTCTTCTTCTTCTTCTTCTCTTTCAGAATCAAGGTCTTCAGATCTTGCTGACCCTTAGCTAGATTCATGAACAGCTCTTGGAATTGGGCATTCTGGGCCTTTAGGGCCTTAATTGCTTGCTCAGTTGAAGGTTCAGCAGACATGATGCTGAAATAAACAGCGAAGAAGATAAGAGACCTGTAATGGGTACCTGTTATGGAGTGCATGGGATGAAATGCGTATGATATGATTTCAAAGACAATCGGGAGATTCAAATTTGTAAACAAGAAATGAAACACACTTTATTAGATAAACTTTGAAATTCAAATTGTTCAACTGATGCCATTAAGGCGTTACAAGAAGGGAAATACTGAAAAGTAAATAAAAACTGGAAAGGAAATCATCAAAGGCCAATCAGTGCTCCCATGGTCTCTTCTTCTCAGTGCGGACATAGTCATTAAGAATCCGCTCGTTCTCCAGCTTCCTAGTCAACTTCTGGATCTTCTGCTCTTGCTCGTTGAACTTTTCTCGGTAAGAATCCCGTTCCTCTCTCAGCTGCATCCAAGACCTTTTCAGTGCCCCAATGTCAGTGGGCATATGAGGATGGAGGATGGTCGGAAGAACCCATTCTTCATTAGCAACTTCAACAATGATAGGTCGGACGACTTCATAAGGCATACCCAGCTTTTGGGCACGGATACGGACCCATCTGAGATATGGCTCCATCGGAAGTGAAGTCTTTGGGCCCAACTCGTGTGGATCAGATTGGTGAACTCTATCCCAAGCCCTTATGAATCTGCGACGTTTCTCGTCGCTATCCCCTTGAAAATCAAAGATGATACTAGGCATTAACAACTCATGTGGTCCTTCTCTTCTGGCTCGCCCAAACTGATGTAAGGCCAAGCACGGATTGTAAGAAATTCCTCCACGAGTTCCTATCAGTGGAACATTGGGGTACTCCCCACATCGATCAATAATAGTCACCTCGTCCATACCCTTGAGAGTCCAGATGATGTCATTATGCGAGAGAGACATAACCCTATAAGCCCAGCCCATGCCTTCTTTATACTTCAGCACTGATTTGGGGAAGTGCGAAATAAACCACCTCGACAATAATGGAGCACAACACATCAAGGTTCCCCGCCTTCGAGCAGTACAAGCATAGAGCTGATGAAGGATGTCACCCAAGAGAGTGGGTACAGGATTACGAGAGATGAATATTTTCACCGCATTCACATCAACAAAGGAGTCAGAGTTTGGAAACAATACCAAACCATATATCAGAAGAGCCAGAATATCCTCGAATGCCTTGAAGTCTAGACTATCCCAGAAATAGTTAGCCTTACCAACCAAGAACTTAGTCAGAAAGCCCTTTACTCCACTTCTAGTCTCCCAATTAGCCATTACCTCTTCCTTTGTCAAATGAAGGGCTGAAGCAATCTCTTCAGGCCTAAGGATCTTCTCCCAACCAGTAAACGGGGTCTACTCCAAAACAGAGATACCGAGCAGCTCAGAGAACTCTTCTAGGGTGGGAACCAACTGGTAGTCCTGAAAAGTAAAGCAATGGTACATCGGATCATAGAACTGGACTAGGACACTCATCATCTGCTCGTCCAATTTGGAGGTGAACAAACTGAGAAGATAACCATGTCTTCTGATGAAGGAAGTAGTATCAGGCATCTTTGCAACCAACTCTTTAAGCATAGTGGGAACTTGGACAAAGTTGATCCGGATGGTATTCCTACGCATGGGCATCATGATGACCTACAAAACAGAACAAAGATGAATCCCTCCTGTCTTTGAAATAGGTTAGTCCAATGCGAGATGTATGCAATGTTATGATGTCATGATGTCATGATAGTAAGCACACCACAAGTATCCACAAATAGCAAACATGGTAAAGGCACACAAGTCACACAGAGAGCCCTTAGATCTCACGCTGGCAAGGAGCTTAGGTACTACCCTCTTTTAGTTCAGTTGGTTTAAACATGTCCTAAAAATAGTAACCGGGTTCTAGAGGATCTCAATATCACTGACTACCCTCGATCGGTCATAATTCCAGTTTAGCAACCTTTTCTTGCAGCCGAAATTATCGCGAGAGTTTAGTCTCAATGAGTGTAGCATACTGCTACTGTTCTATGGCCAAGTTGATCAATTTAAAGGTTCTAAGGTCAGTTGGTGCTTAATGACCCCTTAGAAGACCCATATTCTCCTCGTTCCAACACAAGGGATATTGGTACAGACTAAAGTTCCACACCAACATAGCTACTGCTTCAACCGTATCGGTCTACGTCGTACAGTTCCCTCACAGTTTATTGCTACTTACCTAAAGGGTATCCCCCAGATTCAGGTTAGGATCCATAGTAACTCTGATACAAGCCCACAAATATAAAGCATACAAAGCAAACAATTGAAAACACAATGATCTAATCCTAAGGTACACCTCACTTATTAAACATCCCCAGCAGAGTCGCAAGTTCTGTGATACGGTGGGAGAGAACTGACTATTTTTAACATGCTGGTTCGCGTTTTGCGTTTGTTTTTGCAAAATGTTGCGGTAAGCAAGAGTCGCCACCGTCTTTTATTTTATCCAACAAGGAAAGGAAAAAAGCACAGAAAAATTCCTTTTTCGAGATGTTCCTCGGGTACGGGGGGTAGATTATAGAAAGGGAAGGTGTTAGCACCCTTTCTATCCGTGGTTATCCACGGGCTCATAGGTACTTGCTCAAAGTGTTTTCAAAATTTGCTTTTCTTTGTGTTTGTGAGTTTGAAAAGAGTTTTTGTTTAAAAAGTGTAAGTGTGAAAGTTTTGTTTTGTTTTGAGAGAGCAAGTACTTAAGAACCATCTACCTACTCGAAAAAGGAATTAATCTGTACAAATGTCCTTTAGACAATGCTATCCCACTATGAATGAGTAGGTAGCATCGTCGTTGGAGTTTTAAGGGTCAATTCGATTAAGGGACGTGTGGTCACTAAATCAATGTTAGGACGCCTTAGCGGTAACCCTAATGTCTTAGATCATTTTTCTGAGGAAACCGTTTCGAGGCAACTATGATCTTTGGACAACAGGACGACCTCTAAAACTTCCTATACTTAATGACCACGTTCGAAGGCAACCAAGCGAGGTGTACCCTAAGAGTGCGCATGTGCAAGTGTGTTGATTTTCAGTTATTTATCTTTGTACATGTCATGAGCGAGCTATGTTGATTTTAGGTTTAACATTTGATCTTGTCATGCATTCCCTATTATCAAACATCTAACAGTGTATAGTTTATGGAAATTAAATTGCGGAAATTAAATCTAAACTATTACAAGGCGTCGGGTATTTACATCGCCAAAAACAGTCCTTGAAATAAAAATACATAAAGTAAATAAAGCGATAAAATAATTTAAAGTCCTATTAAACTATTACATTTCGGGAAATAATTACAATATTGAGTAAATATGGATCGCGTGCGAGAAAATTAAATCGGACGAGTTTTTTAGGGTTTTGACCCTTTTTGAAAGAAAGTGATTTTTTTGGTTATTTTTGGATTAAAAGAAATTAAATTAAGTTAACAATTAAATTAATTAATTAATTAATTAAAAAAAGATATTTTTGGATTTTTGGATATTTAAAGAAATAAAAATAAATTTGATTAATGTTAATGAAACCTAATCGTCTAAATTAATTTTTAATTATTGCAAAACTATTAATGTTATTTCCTAATTAAACTAAATTAATTGAATTAATATTTATTTACAAAAATAAAGTGTTGAATTTAATTTTAATAAATAAAATATATTTTTTTGGTTTTTTTTATTTTATTAAGAAAAAGATTAATTGGTTAGTGATAATAAAAATAATTAATAAAACAAATAAATAAGTAAAATGAAAAGAAAGAAAAAGAAATAACCAAAGGGGGTGTGGGCCTGATCAGGGGTGAGACTAGCAGTTTCAAGGCCCATTTATGCAAGCCTGCTTTGACTTTTGCAATTCCACGTGTGTGCATTGACTTTGGCATATGGTGCACATTCAATCTTGGCCACCAGATCTGGCCTGGGGCCATCTGGCATTTGGAGATTTGAGAGAGTATGGTGCATTGCAAGGCATGAGATACACTGGAACACCTGAAAGAAAATAATAACAAATATGTGGGGGACCTGGGATTCGAACCCAGGTCCCATTGGATTTTGTACTAGCGCCCTTACCAACTCAACCAATATGCTTAATTGTTAGTGGAATACAAACTAATTATAATATATGAAAAAGCATAATTATGCCAGAAATAAAAAAATAAGCGTGAAAATTTGAAGGAGTGAATTGGATGGGGACACGTTGTCGTCCCTGTCCTCAGAATTATACAAGGATTACTTGCGGATTTAAATCCGCAGCAAAAGGCATAGGTCCATTCCAAAATTCATCCCAAGCTATATAAATTCCATCCAATGCCATGGTTGTGATTGCCTCTTCATCCCGGTCTCAACCATATCCATCAATAGGCCTAATTTCACCTGCATCAAAAACCCCTAAAAAATACCTAGGAAACCCTACAATGGTGTTTCTCGATACAAAGCATGAAAACAAAATTGGTTATTGCAGAAAGTTCATAAATGATATGAGGAATCAGAATATGCAATCGTTTTTTAGAATGGATGCAAGAATAGAGATTCAAGAATCCATGAACATGGCGGATCCGAGGGACGCTTACAGTGCTTTAGGGCACGCATGAAGGCTGGTTAGGAGTTGGTTTCGCTTCAGTGGATGTCCAGCAACTGATTCACGTTGAGATTTGGTTCTGAATTAGCCTCTAAGAGTGATTTCGATTCCACACTTTTTTGCAATTTTCTCAAGTTTGGTTCTTGTGATTTGGAAGCCTCTCACCTCCAATTCTCGTGCCTTTAGCTTGTATAAGTAACATGGAGTGAATTAGGTCAATTTTTTTGGGCTGAATCCTTATGCATTGATGTTTGGAGATATGATTTGATTCTCCATTGAAAAGCTTCCAAATTTGCCAAAAATTCAACTTTTTGTTCATGATATGGTGAGATACGAGTTTGGTCATGTCCATGATGACAATTAAGGCCTGTATCAATCAAAAAGATACTAAATGATCAATATTTAGATTTTATTTGGATTTAAATTGATTTAAAATGAATTAATTCAATAAAAATCAAATAAAATAGAAAAATTAATAAATTGACACAAGGCTGAAGCTAGGACACGTGTGTAGTGTGGAAAGATCAAATCAAGTGGAAAAAAGTGGGCCCATTTGGAAAAATTTGATGTTTTGGGGATAGTTGACTTTTGCAAATTTTGGAAAAATGCCCAACTTCAACAATGCATAACTTCTTCCATTTTGAACTTTTGGAGGTGTTCTTGGACTTTTTAGAAACCTTATGATGTCCTCTAATCAACCCTTTTTGTCTCATATCATTTTGATATTGCATTATGAAGTTACAAGCTTTGGAAAAAAAGGTGTTTTTGTTGACTTTCAAAAATGACCTATAATGTCCAAATTTGTAACTTCTTGTGAGTGCATTTCTTGATCTTGGAGTATGAATATGGATTGTAGGAAATTGCATACTATTCAAAATGAGATTTGGATGGGTCATTTCTCATAAATTATGAGAAAGTTATGCTTGGTCAAAATTGAGTTGACTTTTCCTACAAAACCCTAATTTAGCAACTTTTGAATCTTGATGAATTTTGAGCAATCCTTGATGAATCATGATCAACCCTTGATCAAATGATGAATTATCCTTCAAAATGAGAATGTTGACAAAAAAAACTTGAAGTTTGACTGTATTTGGGTCACAGTTGACTTTTGCCCTAGCATAGTCGATTTTTGGACCTCTTGAGCAATTGACTGACCAAACTTCCTCTGCAAGGCTTGAAATTTGACATGGATGAACTTGAGAACATATTAGGATATTGGGGAGCACTTGAGGTCATTTGGATGCAAGGACCTTGATCCAACACAAAACCCTAATTTGAGATTGACTGCCTTAGGAGACAGCTTGACTGTCCAACTCTTGAGCAATCTTGAGCCACTTGGAGATTTCTCTTGAAATGTCTTGAGAAATATGAGAGGGAAAATTTTGGGGTACAACACTGTCTAATTTCACTTGCAAACCAAAACCCCAAATTAGAGCTAGAAACCCTAACAATGGCAAAAGCTTATTCCTGCACTGTAACTCAAATCAAACTATCCAGAAACATTGCAAACATGATGATGAATACAAATACGCAAGTTAAAAGTGCTGAACATGCAAGAATTACAGTAATCAAATTTGGATATTTGTGCAAACCGTAAGAATGCTAGGCAATGATTATGGATGTTCTGATGCCGGCGAATGATTGGGAATGCTTCCTGAAACGTCAAGGAATTGATTTCTGGCCTTGAATTGCTCTCCAAGGTCCTCTATTCCAGAATTTGGATCTCCACTTTTCTTGAATTTTTTTAGTTTTGCTCTTACTCTGCACGATTGTTCCACCTCTTTCTGTGCCTTGCCTTGCTTCTGTATATGTAATACAACATGTTAGGTCAATAAAAACGACCTCAATCTTGCTCATCATGAAGATTTAATTTGGTCCTTCATGGCATATGATTTCTTTCCAATTTTGCTCAAATTCAATCTTTTTCCAACCAAATCAGCATTGCACGAATTGATTCTCAATTGGCAGCTCATGAGATCCTCCTTCAATGCAAAAATCATCCCTAAAACACCATATATGATTTATTTAGATTTATTTGATTTTACTTAAATTTTAAATGAATAAAAATCAAATTAAACAAAATAAATGAGCAAATAAAGCATGGAGGGTCCCATAGGTCGTGGACTATGTTAGGAATGAGATTCAAGCATAAAAAGATGGGCCCATGTGGAAAAAAATGCAATTTTGGCCAATGTTGACTTTTGGCAATTTTGCAAAAAAAGGCCAACTTGGCCACTGCATAACTCTCTCAATTTTGACCCTAGAGAGGTGTTCTTGGACTTTTTAGAAAGCTTAGGATGTTCTATAAACAACCCTTTTTTATCATCTCAATTGATTATTTCATGTTCATGTATGAAGCTTTGACCCAAAAGGTGTTTTTGTTGACTTTCTAAAATGACCTATAATGTCAAAATTCATATCTTCTTGTGAGTGCATACTTTGAACTTGGGAGATGAAGATGAATTGTAGGTAATTGCATCCTCTTCAAAATGAGCTTTGGATGGGTCATTTATGATAAAGTATGAGAAAGTTATTCTTGGTCAAAGTTGAGTTGACTTTTCCTACAAAACCCTAATTTAGCAACTTTTGGGTTTTGATGAATTGTGAGAAATCCTTGATGAATCATGATAAACCCTTGATCAAATGATGAATGATACTTCAAAGTGAGGATGTTTACCAAAAATCTCGAGGTTTGACTGTATGTGGGCCATAGTTGACTTTTGATCTAGCACA
Source organism: Vicia faba (assembly GCA_948472305.1). Lineage (NCBI taxonomy): Eukaryota > Viridiplantae > Streptophyta > Magnoliopsida > Fabales > Fabaceae > Vicia > Vicia faba. The sequence continues at coordinate 925,022,237 of OX451736.1, read as the reverse complement.
GTCGATTTTCATGCCTTTGAGCAATTGACTGAGCAAGCTTCTTCTGCAATTCTTGAAACTTGACATGGATGGTCTTGGGAACATATTAGGACAATAGAAGGCATTTGGGATCCTTTGGACTCAGGCATCTTGATGAAAAATGAAACCCTAATTTGAGGTAGACTGCTTTAGGAGAGAGTTAGTCTGGTCAACTCTTGAACTTCCTTGAGCAGTTTGGGGACTCCACTTGACCTGTATTTTGAAATACGGGAGGGCAAATTTTGGGGTACAACAGCTGCCCCTGTTCAATCTTCTTAAACCTGAGGATGTAGATTGGCTCGTCTGCCTTTCGTGATCTGAAGGTGGAAGATGATTGAGCACTAGAGTGCCCAGAAATTTGCACTCGCATGAAGTGATACTTGATTTATGATATCGGGAATGGGCTTATAGATTACATTTGGTAGTTTCTATAGAATTGTCGGGAATGGGCTTAAAGATGTCATCCGAAGAAGTGTCGATCGCATAAGAGATTCCTTTGTGAGAACCCGTATACTTGTTGTTGAGGAGGACTTCGCTAGGGAATGCTGGTCTCTGTCTTGAGAGAAATAGAATTTTAGGAGCTTCAATTGTCCATTACTCTGCTGGGGAATAATTCCGGTTTGGGAAGCAGAAGTGAACTGTGTGTTTGATCAGGCTACATGTTACACCGCGACTTTCTGGGGAAATGTGAAGTCAATTGCGTTTGATCAGGTCTAGGTCTTACAGTGTTGTGGACTGCTGTCTGAGGATAAGAGAGGAAGAAAACCTGGATAGTAAGGTTAGGAGAAAGAACCTGGATAGTAGGGTTACTTCAATATGAAAGCCTGGATAGTAAGGCTGTGAGAAGGAACCTGGGTAGTAGGGTTACTTCGATATGAAAGCCTGGATAGTAGGACTGTGAGAAGGAACCTGTATAGTAGGGTTGTGAGAAGGAACCTGGATAGTAGGGTTACTTCGATATGAAAGCCTGGATAATAGGGATGTGAGAAGGAACCTGGATAGTAGGGTTACCTCGATATGAAAGCCTGGATAATAGGGCTGTGATAAGGAACCTGGATAGTAGGGTTACTTCGATATGAAAGCCTGGATAGTAGGGCTATGAGAAGGAACCTGGATAGTAAGGTTACTTCGATATGAAAGCCTAGATAGTAGGGCTGTGAGAAGGAACCTGGATAGTAGGGTTACTTTGATATGAAATCCTGGATAGTAGGGCTGTGAGAAGGAACCTGGATAGTAGGGTTACTTCGATATGAAAGCCTGGATAGTAGGGCTGTAAAAAGGAACCTCGATAGTAGGGTTACTTCGATTTGAAAGCCTGGGTAGTAGGGCTGTGAGAAGGAAACTGGATGGTAGAGTTACTTCGATATGAAAGCCTGGATAGTAGGGCTGTAAGAAGGAACTTGGATAGTAGGGTTACTTCGATATGAAATCCTGGGTAGTAGGGTTGTGAGAAGGAACCTGGATGGTAGGGTTACTTCGATATGACTTTGGGTAAAACTGCAGAGGGAACCTAGGTAAGGTTTCCTTTGTCGCACTGATGACTACTCTGTTTAGCTTCGAGTGTTGATCATGGTCCTGCTTGAAATTGTTGATAATAACTGTCTTTCCTGAAATAAATACAGGATTAGTTATGTGCGATGCATGAGATGCATTGTGAGATGATGTTGTCAAAATAAATGAGACTGTGTTATATGTGATGTATGCACATGTCATGATGTATGAACATGAAATGCTGACATAGTAATCTGAGTTCGGGAAAATAAATCCCTTACTGTTGTTTGGAGAGTGTTAGAAATGGAATTCTTGGCTACTGTAACAAACCATAGTTCCTCTGCTTCTGTTACGGATGGTGAACAAAGATAACTATGTTGGGGATTTGCCCCTCGTTTATGGATATTCTGCTAAAAGAGACCTTGTCTGAGGATAACTCTGCGGGGAATAACTCTGTTGGAGAGGAGATACTCCGTTGATAGATCTGCTGACCTAGAAACATAACTCGGCTGGGGATGAATCTCCGTTTCTAGTGATAGTGAATTCTGTTGGAGATTGAATTTCTGCATGTGAGAGAAATAAACTTTGCTTGGGGAAAGATTTACTGACTCACTCGCGATTGTGAACCGCAGCTGGGGAGAGTTATGTCCTGTTCGGGAAAGCTAACCTTATTAACTTTGGATACTTGTTACTCTGTGGGGAGTGTATGCACCACCACTTATGTTCTCAAGCTGGCTCTATCCCGGCACCTGATGGGCAGAGTAACTGTAAGGGTTTGACACTTCTTGTTTGTCCCTGTTTTTGGAATTACGAGTAATCGTCTTTTGTTTCTTATGTAAATATTTATGAGCAGCCATTATTTTCAAATGCATATATAAAAAATGAATCATTGGACGTTCTTGCAAAACAAAACAGAAAAAGAAAAACAATTTAAAATTTCTTGTGAAAATGAATTGTATTGATTTTGAAGTTGGCCTGTAATAAGCGTTTTTACAACGATGCCGGCGTCCTAGTAAGAGAACGCCGCCAACAGATAGAAATTACAATTTGAGTAAAAGAAAGAAAAACAGCTATGTAAAACAATCCCATTGGGTTCCAACTCTGCTATTGCCTTTATATCTTCAAGCGTCTCATCACTTTTCTACTTGGTCGAAGGTTGATCAGATTGATTGGTGCTGTCTGAGCTTGATAGTCAATACCGAAGTCTGCCTGCAAGATGATCCCATGAGACACAGTGTTACGCTTTGATCCCTAATTTTTGCCTGGACTGCCCTTTCGGGTTTTCAGTCCACCGAGATATCCTTTTTTGCCCAAGTCGTATTTTCAGGTTTTCGACTTGCCGGGTGTACAGTTTTTTCATTTTCATCCCTTGTTTTTGCTCGAACCCTTTTGGTTCACCGGGAAGCTCTTATTTTTGCCTAGGCCAGTCAACCTAGCAGGTCTTTGATTATGCGTAGTATCTTTTCACTATGTTTGCATTGACGGGATGAGGAAGGTCGTCACCATCCATGGAGGTTAGAACCATAGCTCCTCCCGAGAAAATGTTCTTAACCACAAATGGCCCTTCGTATGTGGGGGTCCATTTGCCCCTGGGATCACCTTGCGGTAGTATGATGCGTTTGATCACCAGATCCCCAACTTGATATTCTTGACGTATGACCTTCTTGTTAAAAGCCTTGATCACCCGCTTTTGATACGTCTGACCATGACAGATAGCAGTAAGTCTCTTTTCATCTATTAGATTCAGCTGATTAAGTCGGGTCTGGATCCAGTCGTCTTCGTTCAAACCCGCATCCTTCATAATCCTGAGAGAGGGTATCTGGACTTTGATGGGTAGTATTGCCTCCATGCCATACACCAAAGAGTAGGGTGTTGCCTCTGTCGACGTCAGTGCTGAGGTACGGTACCCATGAAGAGAGAATGGTAGCATCTCGTGCCAGTCTTTGTATGTCACGATCATCTTCTGCACAATCTTCTTGATGTTCTTGTTAGCCACTTCGACATCCCCATTTATCTTCGGCTGGTAGGGAGAAGAGTTGTGGTGCTATATCTTGAACTGTTTGCAGAGCTTGGTGATCATCGTATTGTTGAGATTTGTACCATTGTGAATGATAATCCTCTTTGTTACACCATATCGACAGATCAGGTTGTGTCGGATAAACCGCACCCCGACGTTCTTGGTTATTGTAGCAAAGGAATTTGCCTCAACCCACTTTGTGAAATAATCAATGGCTACCAGAATGAAGCGATGCCCGTTAGACGCAGTAGGTCTGATCTTGCTGATCATGTCGATGCCCTACATTACAAAGGGCCAAGGAGCTGTCAAAACATTCAAGGGAACAGGAGGCACATGCACCTTATCAGCATAGACTTGGCACTTATGACAGGTTCGAGAATGCTGATAACAATCGGCTTCCATAGAAGACCAGTAATATCATTCTCGTAGGATTTTCTTCGCCATAGTATGTCCACTGGAATTAGTTCCGAAGGTACCTTCATGTAGGTCTTCCATGATCCTTTCTGCCTCGCTCTTGTCTATGCACCACAATAAGGTTGAATCATGGTTATGCTTATAGAGGATACCATTACTGATGAAGAACTTCGCAGCGAATCTTCTCATAAACTTCTTATCATTAACAGATGCCCCCTTGGGGTATTCTTGAGCCTCAAGATACCTCTTTACCTCGTGAAACCAGGGTTTATCTTTCACTTCTTCGGTCTCAATGTCACAGTAATGTGCGGGTTCGTCCAACCTCTCAATGGTAATCTGGGGAGCTTCATTGCCCCACCTGACTCTTAGCATAGAAGACATGGTAGCTAGCGTGTCCGCTAACTGTTTCTCTTCTCTTGGGAAATGTTCAAAGGTTATCTCCTCAAAGTGTGGGAGCAATGTTAGTACATACTCTTTGTAAGGAATAAGATTCGGGTGCTTCGTATCCCACTCTCCTTTGATCTGACTTATCACCAGAGCGGAATCTCCGAATACACTCAATAACTTAATCCTCGGGTCAATAGCAGCTCCAAGACCCATGATGCATGCTTCATACTCCGCCATATTGTTGGTGCAGTTAAAACATAATCGGGTGGTGAATGGAGTATGACAGTCCTCAGGAGATATAATTATAGTGCCAATGCCATTACCCAATGCGTTCGAGGCTCCATCAAAATACATAGACCATCGGGATCCCTCTTCAGGTCCTTCATCCGGTCCAGGTTCTTCGCAGTCGGTCACTAACATGATATTCTCATCCGGGAACTCGAAATTTATGGACTGGTAGTCATCCACGGCTTGATGCACCAAATGATCCGCCAATACACTCCCCTTGATTGCTTTTTGAGTTGTGTATTGGATGTCGTATTCGGTCAAGATCATCTGCCATCTTGCTATTCTTCCGGAGAGAGCGGCTTCTTGAAAATATACTTGATCAGATCCATATTCGATATCAACAAGGTGGTGTGGTTTACCATATACTTTCTCAGCATGCGAGCAGCCCATGCCAAAGTGCAGCAAATTTTCTCGAGCAATGAGTATCGGGTCTCACAGTCGGTAAACTTTTTGCTAAGGTAGTAAATAGCATGCTCTTTTCGGCCAGACTCGTCATGCTGCCCCAGCACACACCCCATCGAACTGTCCAACACTGTCAAGTATAGTATCAAAGGTCTTCCTTCAACTGGAGGCATCAAAAGTGGCGGTTCTTGAAGGTATTCCTTGATTCTTTTGAAAGCGGTTTGGCACTCATCATTCCACTTTACCACTTGATCTTTCTTCAGAAGCTTGAAGATTGGATCACAAGTAGCAGTCAGATGTGAAATGAATCTGGAAATGTAATTCAGGTGTCCCAAGGAACCTCTAACTTCTTTTTCTATGTGGGGAGCCGGCATCTCTTGTATGACTTTTACCTTTTCAGGGTCCACCCGAATACCTTTGTTACTGACAACAAAACCTAGAATCTTACCAGATCTTACCCCGAAAGTACATTTGTTCGGATTCAACCTCAGCTTGTACGTCTTCAACTTGTCGAACAGTTTCCGGAGATGATCAAGATGCTCTTCCTCAATCTGGGATCTGGCTATCATGTCATCAACATAAACCTCAATTTCATGGTGAATCATATCATGGAACAAAGCGAGCATGGTGCGCTGATAAGTTGCCCCATCATTCTTCAACCCAAAAGGCATTATCTTGTAACAAAAGGTTCCCCACTGTGTAACGAAGGTTGTCTTCTCCATGTCCTCATCAGCCATCTTGATCTGGTTGTATCCAGAAAAACCATCCATGAAAGAGAAGATCTTATGATGCGCGGTGTTGTCAACTATAACATCAATGTGAGGAAGCGGAAAGTCATCCTTGGGGCTTGCCCTATTCAGATCTCTATAGTCCACACACATACGTACCTTACCATCTTCTTAGGTACCGGAACAACGTTGGCAACCTACTGCGGATAAGAAGTGACAGCTAAGAATCCGGTGTTAAACTATTTCATGACCTCTGCCTTTATTTTCTCTGACATTTCGGGGCGCATACGGTGGACCTTCTGCTTTACTGGTGGGCAGTCTTCTTTAGTCGAAAAGCGATGAACCACAATATCAGTGTCCAAACCAGGCATGTCTTCATAGGACCAGGTGAGGATCTCAACATAATCGTGTAGCATATGTATTAACCATCGCTTGACATTAGGCTCCAGATTCACACCTACCTTAACCTCTTTCCTGTCTTCCTCTGTACCCAAATTCACTGACTCAACTGGCTCTTCCTGAGGCTGTATGGCCCTTTCTTCCTGCTGTAACAGTCTAGCAAGTTCTCCAGGCACCTCACAATCGTCCTCACCTTCGTCTTCGGCTTGGTTGATCGGGTTTTTTAAGTCATAACTGACAGTAGCAGAGCTGTTATCAATGGGATCCAGAGTGGATATGGATCTGCATTATGATACGTGAGTGTGTGTAAGAGAATAGTTGTTTTGATAAAGTGAGAGACAGAAAAGAAAAACAGGGAGCACAAAATTTGTAATGCAAGAAACGTCCAATGCTTTATTAATGATATATAAAATGACAAATGTGATCGGTGGATCTGGAACTGACTGTTTAACGCTGGTTCGCGAAATATCGCAGAAGCAAGAGTCGCCACCGTCTTTTATTTTCTCCAAATGGAAAGGACAAAAGCACAGAAAAATTCCTTATAGAGATTGCTCTCGGTTCGGGAGGTAGGTTATAGAAAGGGAAGGTGCTAGCACCCTTTCTATCCATGGTTATCCATGGGCTCTTAGATACTTGCTCAATGTGTTTTCAAAATGTTTGCTTGCTTTTCAATGTGGGTTTAAAAAGTTCCTTTGAAAAATTTCAGATCGACTCGTACGTCAGAGTGTTTGAAAAATTTGCTTTGAAAGCTTTTGAAAAGTGTCAGTGTGAAAAGTCTTTTTGAGTTTGTTTTGAGATTAGAGCAAGTATCCTTGAGAACCTACCTACCCTAAGGAATTCGTCTGTGTAAATGTCCTTTAAAGTAGTGCCATCCCACCATTGAGAGGTAGGTAGCACCACCGTTGGAGGTGTTCGGGTCAATTCGAGTTTTAGGGACGTGGTGATCACCGGAGCAATAGGAAGACACCTTAGAAGCTACCCTCATGCCAGGTTCCCGGATCATGAGGACTTACTAAGACGTCCTCTACTCGACGACCACCTTTCGAAAGGCAACAGTGAGGCGTACCCTAGGGGTGGTGTGTGCGAATTGTGTGTCATGTTTCAGTTATTTGTCTTGTCATGTTTGTTGTGTTCTACGCTTGATTTTAATTAGGTCCATACATTCTTTTATGCCATTATTTACAGTTATAAAGTTTGTGAGAAAATAAATCTAAACTATTACAAATGGCACGGGTCCACATCGCCAAAATTAAACCGGACCCGATTTGACGGAAAGAAATAAATAAAGCAGAAAAATAAAGTGCGAGAAGTATAAATTACAATGCTTTGGGAGAAGTACATAACTATTATAAACGACATAAAATAAATGCGCGAAATTAAATACATTATGAACATGGGCGTTGGACCCTTTTACAACAAATTAAAATTAATAAGGAATTAAAATAAAAAATGAAAATTAAATGTTTTTTGGTATTTTTTGTGTTTTTTAAGATTTAAAAGAAACATCAATTAAAATTAAAAAGGAAGCGTCAAACCCTAATTCTAATGTTTTTTAAGTTTATTATGAAAAAGATTGAATTTTTAACCTAATTTAAATCTAAGTTATTTATATACATTTAATTATAAAAATAAAATAAATAAATAAATAATGTTATGATAAAAAAAAGAAAATTTAAAAGGAATAGAAATTGTTAATTGACCTAATTCTATATTTTTTGGATTTTTTATTAAAAGGAATTAAAGTTAAAAACCTAATTAAACTAAATAATTTACATATTAATTTATAAGAAAATAACTATTATTAATTATATTTTTTTTTGTCTTTTCTGAGTTTTTATGATATTTTTCATATTTTGTAAAAATAATTACTGAATTAAAACAACAAAATAAATAAAATAATAATTAAAAGGATATAAGGAAAATAAATGAAATTAGCAAACCAGGGTGGGGTGTAGTCCCAAAATTGGAGGTCAAATTAGTGGAATCTGGCCCAATAAGCATTGGTCCATTGACTTTTTGAGTCCTGTATGATGCGTTTGACCAGGGTTTATTGTATTCCTTGATCCTATGCCTTTGATGTGATCGTCTGGGACACGTGTGTGCTTAGATCAGGATGGCATATGGTGAACCTGGATGTTAGCGTAGCATAGGATTTTATATTGAAAAATAACATTGAAATTTGCCAGACCTGGGACTTGAACCCAGGTCTTGGAGGTTGCATGCATTGGTACCTGCCAGCTGAGCCATTCAACTTATTTGATATATTAATAACACACAAATAACAAAAAGAATGAACAAACACACTAATGATTAAACGCGCGAAAATTCAAAAGATCCAACCAGTGCTTGCCAACGCATCATCTTCCTCATTGCTTTTTTATTTTTTCTGAAAACACAAGCCTATGGAAACGGTTTTGGATGCGTGGTTTTAGGCAACCTACAAGAAAATAACGATTAGATGCTGGGTGTATATAAATTGATCGCGACCACATGAATCTCTTCGTCTTGATGAGCTGGTTTGAATGGTCATATTTTCATGGGCTAATTTTTCCTTATCGCTAAAGCCCCAATTTTGAAGACCTATAACCCTAGAATCTCAAACATGGCATAATCTCGTATGGTCAATAAAAACGCAATTAAAGGTAATGGTTAGCTTGGAAACTTCAATATGAACAAGAATCAATAAACAAAAATGCACAAGGATGTATGAATTATGCTATACGATTTCAAGAATTTTGCTTTACAGTTTGAGTTATCTCTACCAATTCCTGGAGTTTTGAAGGATGTTTGGAGTTGGGATATGATCAGGAATCCACGAGCAAGCTTTTGGGATGAGTATTAGGGCTTAAAACCACCTATAACCTTGAAATCAGTTTTGTATTTTTATGGAAAATTTTCAATGTTGTGTATGGCTTCTGAGCGCAGCTTATAGTCCAATGGCTTTAGGCTTTGATTCCTGAATATGTAGTGAGCATGCTAGGTCAACAAAATTGCACAAAATCTCATGAATTCAATGTTTTGCATATTTGATTTTGTAAAATCTTTTTTGAATCTTTTTCACATGTAATTTGGTTCAATCATGCTCCAATCACACCAAAACTTGCCATATTTAATTGTACACGAAATCTTGAGCCTAGAATGTGTACAAAAAGATTTTTTAGGTCAAGCTTTATATTTTTCATGTATTTAAGTAATTTAAATGAATTAATATTAATATAAATTCAAATAAATAATTAAAAAATGAGAAAATACTTCCCTTTGGGCCTAATGGTCGTGCATAGGCTTGGCATGAAGAAACTTGGAAGAAAAATGGGCCCATTAGCATTTTTGGATCATTTGCATCAATGTTGACTTTCCAAAATTCCCAAAAATTTCCCAACTTCCACAAGGCATAACTTGCTCAATTTTTAAGCTTTTCACATGTTCTTGGACATTTTGGAAAGTTCTTTGAGTCCTCTAACCAATGCCTTTGGTCCCATGTCATTTTGATTTACCAATCTCAAGTTATGGCCTTTGACTTAAAGTCCCTTTTTGTTGACTTTTGAAAATGACCTATAATGTTGAAATTGATAACTTTTTGTGAGAGCATTTCTTGGACTTGGAATATGAAGATGAGTTGTAGGAAATGTCTTTCTCTTCAAAATGAGCTTTGGATGGAATTTTTCTGATAATCCATGTGAAAGTTGTGCCCTGGTCAGTTTCAATTGACTTTTTCAACTGTCCAAATATAGTAACTTTTGCATTTTTGATGATTTCTGAGCCAAATTTTGAGAATCATGATCAAGCATTGATCAAATGATGTTTGTGGCTTCAAAATGATATGTTGACCAAAAATTTGAACTTTTGACTGTCAAATGACCATTTTGCCCCTACAGTTGACTATAGTGCAATTTAGGGTTTTGACTGTGCAATTTTGAGCTGAATGCCTTGAAACTTGATATGAGGATACTTGACCATCTTTGTAGGCATATGAGACTTGATTGGGCCTTTGAAAACTTCCTTTTCTTGATCAGAATCCAAACCCTAGTTTTGACTGTATGGGAGATTGTTGTACTGCACAACCCTTGGGGAATTTTGTGACTTGACTTGGCAATTTCTTTGAAGAATATGGGAGGGCAAATTTTGGGGTGCAACAGTTGCCCCTGTTCAATCTTCTTAGACCTGAGGATGCAGATTGGCTGACGTGCCTTTCGTAATCCGATGGTAAAAGATGATTGAACACTAAAGTGCCCAGAAATTTGCGCTCACATAGTGGCAGTGATGGGGGAATGGGCTTACAGATGCCATTTGGAGATTGCTGGATAGGGTGATGGGCTTATAGATGCCATCTGGATGTTGATCGCGTAGGAGATTCTTTAGCTAGAACCTGCATACCTGCAAAAGAACAAATGAATACCTGACACGTTGCAGGAGCTGATTTTCAGATGCTTGGTATAGATGTGTCCTGACTGGTTACAGGAGCTGAGTCTGGAGCTTCAAACGCTGATGAATGAACCAGGGATGGTTACAGCCTTAGCATGAATGGTAAGAGGACCTTGGGCGACTTTAGCTTCAACAACGCTCGTTGAGAAAATCTTGGCGGGAATTACCATCTTTGCAATATTGGGCAGAGAACCATAGGCAATTATAATCTGAAAGGAATGATCACCTCACGCTCGTCGTCGGAGAGGGAAACATCTGAAAAGGACTTACTACCTCACACACCGTCGGAGAGGGAACCATAGGAGACTATCACCTCACACTCATCGTCGGAGAGGGAAACATAAGAGGTTTTTTGATAAGGATGTGATGAATGAATCAGGGACGGTTACTACCTCAACAGGACGATGAGAGAACCTTTGGGCGATTACTACCTCAGCGGGACGATGAAGGAATCTTTGACGATTACTACCTCAACGGGACGATGAAGGAATCTTGAATGACTTCTACCTCAATGGGATCATGAAGGAATCTTGGACGATTACTACCTCAGCAGGATGATGAAGGAATCTGGGACGATTGCTACTCCAAATATATGATGAAGGAATCTGGGACGATTACTACCTCAGCGGGATGATGAAGGAATCTGGGACGATTACTACCTCAGCGGGATGATGAAGGAATCTGGGACGATTACTACCTCAGCAGGGTGATGAAGGAATCTGGGACGATTACTACCTCAGCGGGATGATGAAGGAATCTGGGACGATTACTACCTCAGCGGGATGATGAAGGAATCTGGGACGATTACTACCTCAGCAGGGTGATGAAGGAATCTGGGACGATTACTACCTCAGCGGGATGATGAAGGAATCTGGGACGATTACTACCTCAGCGGGATGATGAAGGAATCTGGGACGATTACTACCTCAGCAGGGTGATGAAGGAATCTGGGACGATTACTACCTCAGCGGGATGATGAAGGAATCTGGGACGATTACTACCTCAGCAGGATGATGAAGGAATCTGGGACGATTACTACCTCAGCGGGATGATGAAGGAATCTGGGACGATTACTACCTCAGCGGGATGATGAAGGAATCTGGGACGATTACTACCTCAGCGGGATGATGAAGGAATCTGGGACGATTACTACCTCAGCAGGGTGATGAAGGAATCTGGGACGATTACTACCTCAGCGGGATGATGAAGGAATCTGGGACGATTACTACCTCAGCGGGATGATGAAGGAATCTGGGACGATTACTACCTCAGCAGGGTGATGAAGGAATCTGGGACGATTACTACCTCAGCGGGATGATGAAGGAATCTGGGACGATTACTACCTCAGCGGGTAAAGACTTTTATCTGTTGATCGTTCTTTCCTGAAAAAGTGACGAATTAGTTGTATGCAATGTCATAATGCATGAATTGCATGATTTTAAGATGCTCTCAAAAATAAATGAGATTGGGGTGATATGATGCGTCTATGCATGCTATAATGATGTATGTGACGTTTTATGAATGTGTTTTTCGTCTAGGAAAGTAAATCCTTGACGGGTGCCGGGAAGTCGTATCCTGGGCTGATGTTGAAGGATAGATTTCGCTTCCGCTGGGGATGATAGCTGCAAGAATACCGGTAGGAGACGATAACTCCGTTGGGGAATAAACTTGGCGAATGGAAGATTCTGTGGGGAGAAAAGATACTCTAGCGACCATGCTGAGAAGCAATACTCTGTGGGAAGAGGGATGCCTTGCTGAATGTTGACAGTAGCTTGCTGAGGATACCCTTGTTGTTGGAAGTGTTGATAGACTTCGCTGGGGATAAGAAAATTGCGTCGACGACGATCTTTCCGTGGTTTTTGGCTGAGGATAACCCAGTTATATCCTGTTAAGGAAATAACTCTTTAAATAAAGCCGGGCGACGCGTTCGTGCTCTGCGGGGGGATGCTTCCAGAATTTACTGGGGATAAGCTTACTGCTTGGGGAGATGGATTCCACTTTCCTGGGGAACTGGATTGGACTCTCCTGGGGAGGTATCGAACTGTATTGGTTATGTGCTTCAACAGGACCAACCCTGGTACCTTGGAGGAAAGAACAATCAGACTGCTCAGACCAACCTTTATTGCCCCTGTTTCTTGTGGGGTGCTGATAGTTGTTGGCGGACAAACCTTCTTCTGGTAGACAGATGGCGGGACATAGTCGTACGCTTTTAATCCCTAACTTTTGCCTGGACCGCCCTTTCGGGTTTTCAGTCCACCGGGATACCCATTTTTGCCCAAGCCGCCTTTTCAGGTTTTCGACTTGCCGGGTGTACAGATTTTTCCATTTCATCCCTTATTTTGCCCGAACCCTTTTGGTTCGACGGGAAGCCCTTATTTTTGCCTAGGTATGTCAACCTAGCGGGTCTTTGATTATGCGTAGTATTTTTTCCGACTATGTCCGTGCTTTCAGAAGGTAGTGAGTTGCCCCTGTCAGAAGTGTTTTGTCATGCTACCAGAAGGTGTTTGATCAGGCAAGGTTCACTGTTGGATTGCCCCAAGCGACTCAGGAGGAGATTTGCCCCAGGCTATTTGGCCTTTGAGAGATCCTCCGAATCTTGATTGGATTGCCCCAGATGATGGATAATACTCATGCCGTGCCCCTTGGTGGGAAGAACTTTTGTTCACCAGATATTCTTCGTGCGAATTCCTATGCTGTTCAAACAAAAAGTCATATGCAAACAAAGTTATGTTAAAAATGCAAAGCTTATGTCTGTCTCGAAGATTTTGAAAATGAATTCTTTTTTCATAAAACAAGTGAATGTTTGTAAAACGTGATGTCAACCCGTATTTATCGTAGACCTTCAGGAGTCAGGATACCTTTCGTACAGTATGCTTTCGAACTAACCCATGCTTCAGCTAGGACTTTTAAGGGTTATAACGTGGCCTGGTTCACGGTTTAAGAAACAAAGGATAAAGGCTCAAATTATTTGTACCCACCCGCTCTTCGTGATGTTCTCCAAACCTAAACTCATTTGATCATACGTTAGACCTTGTTTGAGTATTTGCTCTGATTTTCCAGTGATGGTTCGGACATTGATGATTTATTCTGACTAGGCAGTCATTTTTGCTTTTGTTGAGGGTTTGTGAGACCTCTTTCTTGATTTTTGTTATCCCTTTCTTTTTTCCTGAACTGTTTCCTTTTTGGAATTACAGTCAGCGGGATGCCCCAGTTTGATAAGTCTTCTTTATTGGTTTTGACTTCTCGGGCTTTTCATTTATGATTTTTTCATGACTTCCTGTCCTTATGATTGTTCTGAACCATCACTGTCTTTCGTTTTGTAAGGACCTCTTTGGTGCCATTCGTTATGCACTTGGATCAACTGAAAGAACTACCCTGCCCCAGGTTATGATAAAGGGTTTCAATTTTCGAAAATAAAACTCCTACTTCTTTGGCTCAGAGGGGTTGACGAGGGATTATCATCCTTATAACTCCAGTGTTTAGGGATTGAAACAATGCCTGTACCTCATCAGCTAGGTCTGTTCAGAAGCATACTGTACATTGTGGTATCGTTTTCGTCATCCTCCCTCAAGAGGCTTGGAATTAACGAGAGTTGTCATCAGAAAAAATATGAAAACAATTTGCATATAGTGAATGCGAATATATTGATTAAAATAGACATAAGCGATGCATTAATGTGATAACAATGTTTAACATGAATAAATGTTTGAACAATCAAAGAAAAATACAACTTGAATATTTGAATGAACAAAAGACATTCTTGATGATTCGGTGTAGGATCAGTGTTCAAACTCGACCTCCTTGGCGTCAATCAAATCCTGGATCTTGTTCTTCAAGGTCCAACAGTCGTCGGTGTCATGTCCAGGACTGTCAGAATGGTAGGCGCATCTCACACCCGGGTTGTACTTGGGAGAAGAAGTGTCAGGATTTTGAGGAGGATCCTTAAGTGTGATCGCTTTCGCCTTCAGCAATTGCTGTAATGCCTGAGACAAAGACATGTTGATGTCAGTATACTTCCTATCTTGATGCTTTATCCTACGCCTATTGCTCTTTCTTGGTTGAGCGGGCGTGGGCTCAGAGATCTGGATTGCCCCTACATCATGATGGACCTTTTTACCATGTATAGCATTGGACTCCTTCTTCCCACTGTGGGGCTTTTTCTGAGCATCAGCAGGTGCGGTTTCTTGAATCTTCCCCGACTTGATACCAGCTTCGATTCTCTCCCCGGTCAGGACAAGATCTGTAAACCCAGCAGCAGAATTCCCAATTAGGTGGTGGAAGAATGGACCAGACAGGGTCCCCAAGAACATGTCGACGAGCTCGCGGTCAGTCAGAGGTGGTTGTACCCTTCCAGCAAGGTCCCTCCATTTCTGCGCATATTCTTTAAAACCTTCGCTTGATCCTAACGACATACCCTAGAGTTGGGTACGCGTAGGAGCAAGGTCGGCATTATACTGGTACTGCTTGTAGAAAGCAGTAGCCAACTCCTCCCAGTTACGAACCTTGGTCCCATCTAGCTGATAGAACCATTCGAGATGAGCCCCTGAAAGACTCTCCTGGAAGAAGTGGATCCATAAATTCTTATCCGCAGAGTACGGCTGAATTTTCCGAACATAGGACCTCAAATGCAGCTTGGGACAAGACGCCCCGTCATATTTGGAGAAGGATGGTGCTTTGAACTTATGGGGGATGATCACACCGGTTGACAAACCCAGATCTCCGAAATCCAGCCCAGGTACCTGTTGAACCTCCATAGCTTTCATTCTGTCCTCCAGTTGCTTATATCTGTCATCAGCAGGAGGGTACTGCTCTTCATCAAAATCTGTCTCGTTGTCGGAGACCACTGGACTGGGAACCTCTCTCTCATGATGACTGCTTTCCCTCACAGATGGGGTAGTCCTCTCAGTTTCAGTCTGCGGTGTATTCCCAGATCTGCGTCTAGGGCTGAACAAGACAGTCCTCTTCTTCTTCTTGTCCTTCTTCAAGAGCAAAGCCTTCAGATCTTGTTGCCCTTGGGTCAAATTCATTATCAGCTCTTGGAACTGGGCGTTCTGAGCCTGGAGGTCCTTGATAGTCTGCTCGGCTGATGATTCAGGATTCATGACGATCGGCTGAAATAAACAGCGGAGAAGGGTAAGCAACCTGTCAAAGGGATACCTGCAATGCAAATGAGATGTATGACATGCATGCAATGATTTCAAGGACCTCGCAGGGTAAACAGAGAAACTTGTTAGAGTTGAGAACCGGTAACTTGATTGAAGGAACTTCATGTTGTGGAGAGTCCTTCTTCAAGGGTCAAAGGCTCACCATATCCAGTGGGTCATAGCCCCTGACAACTTTGGCTAGAGGAAAATAAATCCTCTTTGCCCCTTGCTAGATGTTTGATTCATCATGACCTGCATCACAAGCCCTTGAGATCCTTGAAATGGGTTAGGATGTATGCAATGGTATGCAATGGTATGATGTCATGCTATGCATGGGGTGATGTAGGTAAACCCTGTTATGAGTCCCAATTAAGGACTATAAACAGACCCTGCAAGAAATTCAGTATACTTTGTTATGAGTCCCAATTAAGGACTATAAACAACACCTGCAAGAAATTTGATAAACCCTGTCATGAGTCCTAGTTAAGGACTATAAACAAGACCTGCAAGAAACCTAAGTAAAACCTGTCATGAGTCCCAATTAAGGACTATAAACAGAACCTGCAAGTGGTTAGTACACCCTGTTATAAGTCCCCATTAAGGACTATGAACAAAACCTGCAAGACATCAAGGGTCAGATAACAAGCATGCAAGTAGTCAAGTACGAAGGCACGCAAGTCACACAAGAGAAGCCCTTAGGGTTTAGGCCAGCATGGGGTCTAGGTATTACCCTCTTGAAGTTGGTGGGTTCAACCTGTCCTAATCAAAGTAACCGGGTTCTAAGGTTCCCAATGTCACGGGATTGCTTTCATTGTTCATTGTTTCGATTTAGCCACTGAACTGGCGACCGAAATATTCCAGGAAAGCAACCCTCAATTGAGTGTAGTATCGAGTATCAACCAACCTCGGACTGCACCAAAGTCAGTTATCTCACTACCCTAAAGAGGCCAAGATAGTTCAATTAAGGTTCCTAAGGTCTGTTGATGCTTCACGACACCACGCGGAGGCCCCGTACTCTCCTTGACTGAACTCAAGGGTTACCGGTACACACCAAAGTGCCACATCAACGTAGCAGACTGTTTCAACCATGTCGGTATACCCCGCACAGTTCCCTCACAGCCTTGTTGCTACTTTCTAAGAAAGGTATCCCCAGATCCGGGTTAGGATCTATAGAACTCCCGAGACAGTCCCACAATTTAAAGCAAGCAAAGAAAGCAATTGAAAACACAGTTATGAACTAACCCTAAGGTACACCTCACTTTAAGTTAATTCCCCAGCAGAGTCGCCAGTTCTGTGATCGGTGGATCTGGAACTGACTGTTTAACGCTGGTTCGCGAAATATCGCAGAAGCAAGAGTCGCCACCGTCTTTTATTTTCTCCAAATGGAAAGGACAAAAGCACAGAAAAATTCCTTATAGAGATTGCTCTCGGTTCGGGAGGTAGGTTATAGAAAGGGAAGGTGCTAGCACCCTTTCTATCCATGGTTATCCATGGGCTCTTAGATACTTGCTCAATGTGTTTTCAAAATGTTTGCTTGCTTTTCAATGTGGGTTTAAAAAGTTCCTTTGAAAAATTTCAGATCGACTCGTACGTCAGAGTGTTTGAAAAATTTGCTTTGAAAGCTTTTGAAAAGTGTCAGTGTGAAAAGTCTTTTTGAGTTTGTTTTGAGATTAGAGCAAGTATCCTTGAGAACCTACCTACCCTAAGGAATTCGTCTGTGTAAATGTCCTTTAAAGTAGTGCCATCCCACCATTGAGAGGTAGGTAGCACCACTGTTGGAGGTGTTCGGGTCAATTCGAGTTTTAGGGACGTGGTGATCACCGGAGCAATAGGAAGACACCTTAGAAGCTACCCTCATGCCAGGTTCCCGGATCATGAGGACTTACTAAGACGTCCTCTACTCGACGACCACCTTTCGAAAGGCAACAGTGAGGCGTACCCTAGGGGTGGTGTGTGCGAATTGTGTGTCATGTTTCAGTTATTTGTCTTGTCATGTTTGTTGTGTTCTACGCTTGATTTTAATTAGGTCCATACATTCTTTTATGCCATTATTTACAGTTATAAAGTTTGCGAGAAAATAAATCTAAACTATTACAAATGGCGCGGGTCCACATCGCCAAAATTAAACCGGACCCGATTTGACGGAAAGAAATAAATAAAGCAGAAAAATAAAGTGCGAGAAGTATAAATTACAATGCTTTGGGAGAAGTACATAACTATTATAAACGACATAAAATAAATGCGCGAAATTAAATACATTATGAACATGGGCGTTGGACCCTTTTACAACAAATTAAAATTAATAAGGAATTAAAATAAAAAATGAAAATTAAATGTTTTTTGGTATTTTTTGTGTTTTTTAAGATTTAAAAGAAACATCAATTAAAATTAAAAAGGAAGCGTCAAACCCTAATTCTAATGTTTTTTAAGTTTATTATGAAAAAGATTGAATTTTTAACCTAATTTAAATCTAAGTTATTTATATACATTTAATTATAAAAATAAAATAAATAAATAAATAATGTTATGATAAAAAAAAGAAAATTTAAAAGGAATAGAAATTGTTAATTGACCTAATTCTATATTTTTTGGATTTTTTATTAAAAGGAATTAAAGTTAAAAACCTAATTAAACTAAATAATTTACATATTAATTTATAAGAAAATAACTATTATTAATTATATTTTTTTTTGTCTTTTCTGAGTTTTTATGATATTTTTCATATTTTGTAAAAATAATTACTGAATTAAAACAACAAAATAAATAAAATAATAATTAAAAGGATATAAGGAAAATAAATGAAATTAGCAAACCAGGGTGGGGTGTAGTCCCAAAATTGGAGGTCAAATTAGTGGAATCTGGCCCAATAAGCATTGGTCCATTGACTTTTTGAGTCCTGTATGATGCGTTTGACCAGGGTTTATTGTATTCCTTGATCCTATGCCTTTGATGTGATCGTCTGGGACACGTGTCTGCTTAGATCAGGATGGCATATGGTGAACCTGGATGTTAGCGTAGCATAGGATTTTATATTGAAAAATAACATTGAAATTTGCCAGACCTGGGACTTGAACCCAGGTCTTGGAGGTTGCATGCATTGGTACCTGCCAGCTGAGCCATTCAACTTATTTGATATATTAATAACACACAAATAACAAAAAGAATGAACAAACGCACTAATGATTAAACGCGCGAAAATTCAAAAGATCCAACCAGTGCTTGCCAACGCATCATCTTCCTCATTGCTTTTTTATTTTTTCTGAAAACACAAGCCTATGGAAACGGTTTTGGATGCGTGGTTTTAGGCAACCTACAAGAAAATAACGATTAGATGCTGGGTGTATATAAATTGATCGCGACCACATGAATCTCTTCGTCTTGATGAGCTGGTTTGAATGGTCATATTTTCATGGGCTAATTTTTCCTTATCGCTAAAGCCCCAATTTTGAAGACCTGTAACCCTAGAATCTCAAACATGGCATAATCTCGTATGGTCAATAAAAACGCAATTAAAGGTAATGGTTAGCTTGGAAACTTCAATATGAACAAGAATCAATAAACAAAAATGCACAAGGATGTATGAATTATGCTATACGATTTCAAGAATTTTGCTTTACAGTTTGAGTTATCTCTACCAATTCCTGGAGTTTTGAAGGATGTTTGGAGTTGGGATATGATCAGGAATCCACGAGCAAGCTTTTGGGATGAGTATTAGGGCTTAAAACCACCTATAACCTTGAAATCAGTTTTGTATTTTTATGGAAAATTTTCAATGTTGTGTATGGCTTCTGAGCGCAGCTTATAGTCCAATGGCTTTAGGCTTTGATTCCTGAATATGTAGTGAGCATGCTAGGTCAACAAAATTGCACAAAATCTCATGAATTCAATGTTTTGCATATTTGATTTTGTAAAATCTTTTTTGAATCTTTTTCACATGTAATTTGGTTCAATCATGCTCCAATCACACCAAAACTTGCCATATTTAATTGTACACGAAATCTTGAGCCTAGAATGTGTACAAAAAGATTTTTTAGGTCAAGCTTTATATTTTTCATGTATTTAAGTAATTTAAATGAATTAATATTAATATAAATTCAAATAAATAATTAAAAAATGAGAAAATACTTCCCTTTGGGCCTAATGGTCGTGCATAGGCTTGGCATGAAGAAACTTGGAAGAAAAATGGGCCCATTAGCATTTTTGGATCATTTGCATCAATGTTGACTTTCCAAAATTCCCAAAAATTTCCCAACTTCCACAAGGCATAACTTGCTCAATTTTTAAGCTTTTCACATGTTCTTGGACATTTTGGAAAGTTCTTTGAGTCCTCTAACCAATGCCTTTGGTCCCATGTCATTTTGATTTACCAATCTCAAGTTATGGCCTTTGACTTAAAGTCCCTTTTTGTTGACTTTTGAAAATGACCTATAATGTTGAAATTGATAACTTTTTGTGAGAGCATTTCTTGGACTTGGAATATGAAGATGAGTTGTAGGAAATGTCTTTCTCTTCAAAATGAGCTTTGGATGGAATTTTTCTGATAATCCATGTGAAAGTTGTGCCCTGGTCAATTTCAGTTGACTTTTTCAGTTGTCCAAATATAGTAACTTTTGCATTTTTGATGATTTCTGAGCCAAATTTTGAGAATCATGATCAAGCATTGATCAAATGATGTTTGTGGCTTCAAAATGATATGTTGACCAAAAATTTGAACTTTTGACTGTCAAATGACCATTTTGCCCCTACAGTTGACTAAAGTGCAATTTAGGGTTTTGACTGTGCAATTTTGAGCTGAATGCCTTGAAACTTGATATGAGGATACTTGACCATCTTTGTAGGCATATGAGACTTGATTGGGCTTTTGAAAACTTCCTTTTCTTGATCAGAATCCAAACCCTAGTTTTGACTGTATGGGAGATTGTTGTACTGCACAACCCTTGGGGAATTTTGTGACTTGACTTGGCAATTTCTTTGAAGAATATGGGAGGGCAAATTTTGGGGTGCAACAACAAATAATAAGCCCTCACAAGCAAAGCCAAGGTGCCTCGGGCAAGGCACCGGGCCGCAAATTTTCAAACTGTTTATTACAAATCTTAAAACAAAAAGTCAATTACTGCGGAATAAAAGAAACAGGTATGAAGTCCTTCGTCGTCCAGTTGTTCAGTCCATCGTTGGTTGTTGGGTAGATCCAGCTGTCGATGTCTGAATTTTCTTCACTGTCCTCAATTACGTTAACTCCCCGATTGCGGATGTGGAGAGGAGATCTTCCAATCCGTGTGCGCCTAACAGCCCTTTGAGCCCCTGTAGTAAAGCCCAAACCGAATTTGTCAGTTTTGTGAGTGAAATCAGGGAGCTGACCCCAATTGGCACACCCACCTTTTTCCACTACAACCCTTGCATCCTTGAGAGAATCCATCTTCAATGGAGGTTTTCCAATAGTAACTTCAGTTGACGCTAAAGTCTGAGGGACATATTCGAAGTTCTGACAAGGCATTTCTATGAATTCCCCGTCCATCTCCACATAGCGGAAGGAATTGAGATGACTCACCATATACTCTTCTTCACCTCGTACCATGACAATCTTCCCCTTCACTGGATATTTCAGCATTTGATGGAGCGTGGAAGTAACTGCCCTGGCCCTATGAATCCAAGGACGTCCCAGCAAGCAAGAATATGATGGCTTGATATCCATTACGTAGAAGGTGGACCCAAAGGTCTGAGAACCCACTTTGACAGGGATGTCCACCTCCCCGTGCACCATTCTTTTTGATCCATAAAAAGCCCTTACCACAATGTTACTCGGCTTTAAAGTCAAACCTTCACAATCCAGACGGTCTAACGCTTTCTTTGGAAGAACATTCAATGAAGATCCGGTATCTACCAGAACATGGGCCATAGTGGTGCCCCTACACTCGATCGAGACGTGTAGAGCATCATTATGATTTCTCCCCTTAGGGGTCAGGTCCGCATATGAAAAACCTAGTCCATTGTCAGCAGTCAGGTTGGCCACACAATCTTTGAACTGATCGGCTGAAGTTTCCTGCGGCACATGCGCAGTCTTGAGAAATGCAATTAAAGCCTTCGCATGGGCTTCAGAACACAATAACAGGGACAACATGGAGATCTTTGATGGGGTCTGCCCCAACTGCTCGACTATGTTATAGTCGCTCTTCTTGATAATTTTCAAAATTTCCTCTATTTCTTGTTTAGAGGTTTCTACAATATTTTCTTAGGTGCATCCGTCTAGGAAGGCGTGATCGGTGGGAATGAGAACTGACTGTTTTTGGAATGCTGGTTCGCGTTTTGCGTTTGTTTTTGCAAAATGTCGCGGTAAGCAAGAGTCGCCACCGTCTTTTATTTTATCCAACAAGGAAAGGAAAAAAGCACAGAAAAATTCCTTTTTCGAGATGTTTCTCGGGTTCGGGAGGTAGATTATAGAAAGGGAAGGTGTTAGCACCCTTTCTATCTGTGGTTATCCACGGGCTCTTAGGTACTTGCTCATTGTGTTTTCAAAATTTTGCTTTTCTTTGTGTTTGTGGGTTTGAAAAGAGTTTTTGTTTGAAAGGTGTAAGTGTGAAAAGTTTTGTTTTGTTTTAAAAGGAGCAAGTACTTAAGAACCATCTACCTACTCGAAAAAGGAATTAATCTGTACAAATGTCCTTTAGACAATGCTATCTCAGTATTGAGGAGTAGGTAGCACCGTCGTTGGAGTTTTAAGGGTCAATTCGGTTAAGGGACGTGTGGTCACTAAAGCAATGTTATGACACCTTAGCGGTAACCCTAATGTCTTAGATCATTTTATCCGAGGCAACCGTTTCGAGGCAACTTATGATATTTGGACAAGAGGGCAACCACTAAAACTTCCTATACTTAATGACCACGTTCGAGGCAACCAAGTGAGGTGTACCCTAAGAGTGCGCATGTGCGAGTGTGTTATTTCGGTTAATTTTATCTGTACATGTCATGGGTGAGCTATGTTGATTTTAAGTTCATACATTGGATCTTGTCATGCATTCCCTATTATCAAACATCTAACAGTGTATAGTTGCGGAATTTTAAACTAAACTATTACAAGGCGTCGGGTATTTACATCGCCAAAAACAAACCCTTTAAATTTAAATTGCAGAAAATAAAATAAAGCGATAAAAATGTCCTAATTAAAAGTTATTACATACCGGAAGAAATTACAATATTGGATAAAACGATACGCGGGCAAGAAATTAAATCGGCGCACTTTTAGGGTTTTGACCCTTTTTATTATTAAGGAAAAGATTTTTGTTATTTTTGAATTTATGGAAATAAAATAAATTAATAATTTAATTAAATTAAATAATGAAAATATTTTTGGGTTTTTGAATATTTAAGGAAATAAAATAAAAATTATTAAAAACTAATAATCTACATTGATTTTAATTTATTGCAAAAATATTAAAATTGTACCTAATTAAAAACTAAATTAATTGATTAATATTTATTTACAAAAATAATATTTTTGTGTTTTTTGATTTTATTAAGAAAAAAATTATTAATTTGTTAGTGAAATAAATAATAATTATCAAAATAATTAAAATAAAGAAATATAAAGGGAAAAAGAAATAAACCAAATGGGGGGGGGGGGGGGCTGATTTGAATGTGAAAATAGCAATTCCAAGCCCATTTACTGCAAGCCTGCTTTGACTTCCCAGATCACCCACGCGTGTGTTGACTTGGATGTATGGTGGACTTGCAATCTGGGCCATCAGATTTGGCCTGAAGGCCATCCGGCGTCTGGATCTTTGAGGCATATGGTGGACCATAGCTGATGTAGCACGCTGGAACATCTGCAAGAAAAATTCAATAAATATTGGGGGACCTGGGATTCGAACCCAGGTCCCAAGGGGTTTTCCACTAGCGCGCTTGCCAACCCAACTGACTTGCCTATTTGTTATTAGGATAAGTAACAATTATTATATGTATAACAAAGCATTATGCCTGGAAAATAAAAAAATATGGCGCGCAGTTTGAATGGACCAATGGGAAGAAGACACATGGTCATCTTCTTCGTTGAAACCCTGGATATTTACCTGCGGATTTTATCCGCAGCTAAATTCCTAGGTTCGTCCTAAAATTAACCCTAGGCTATAGAAATGCAATCCAAAGCCATGGTTCGCTTCGTCTCTCCTTCCTGAGCATCCCTGTACCAATTATTTGTCCTAATTTTTCCTGCATAGCAAACGCCTAAAAACAAAGAATGGAAACCCTAGGTTCGGGTATTACGTTATAGGCCATGAAAACAAAATTAAATAATGCAGAATGCTTAGAAATCACACAAGAGTCATGAATATACCAACGTTTTGCCAAAAAGATGCAAGAATCCAAGGTTACGATTCCATGTACAGGGCAGAGTTCCAAGCGACTTACAGTGCGTTTGGAGGTGATTCAGGGCTCGTGAGTGGTTGCTTTAGCTTCAGTGAATGGCTAGCAAGAAGATAGCGTTGAGTTTTTGGATTGAATTCGCCACCAAGTATGATTTCAGTTTCAAGATTTTAAAGCTTTTTTCCAAGTTTGGTCTGGCCGTTTTTGCATCTTTTTGGGTCGTGTTCTTGATGTCTCTAGCTTGTACATGTATAAGGGAATGAGTTAGGTTAAATCTTTGGGCTTGAATCCATGTGCATTGAAGATTTAAGATATGATTTGATCTCCATTAACAAAGCTTCCAAAATTGTTTCAAATCAAAGATTTTATGCATGATATGGCTTGGCACGAATTTTATTGGGTGTATCATGATAATTGAAAGTTGTAATGATCAAAAAGATATCAAGCTATTAAGATTTGGATTTTATTTTGATTTAAATTGATTAAAAATGAATTAAATCAATAAAAATCAAATAAAATAGAAAAATTAATAATTGGTCATGAAATTGAAGATAGGACACGTGTGTGGTGTGACAAGATCAAATCAAGTGGAAAAAAGTGGGCCCTTTTGTCAAAAATTGGAGTTTTGAGGATAGTTGACTTTTGGCACTTTTGGAAAAATGCCCAACTTCAACAATGCATAACTTCTTCAATTTTGAACTTTTGGAAGTGTTCTTGGACTTTTTAGAAACCTTGAGATGTATTCTAACCAACCCTTTTAGTATCATCGAATTTTGATATTCCATGCTCATTGTTGTACCCCAAAATTTGCCCTCCCATTTCCCCAACATTTTCTCATCACAAAAACCTTGAAGATCAAGATCCAGTTAGGGTTTCCTCTGCTCAAGACTTCTCCTTGCACTGTGGACTCAAATTAGGGTTTGTGTTTGAACAAATATGTTTTGACCTAAAATGCCTAAGATGACTTTCATGCTTCATATTGGACTCCCAAGTTTATCCATACCAAGTTTCAAGTCTTGATTCCAAGTTTTGCCCAGTCAATTGGACAGATGACCTAGAAATCAGCTGTATTGGGGAAAAAGTCAACTGTGGCCAATTGACAGTCAAATCTCATGAAAATTGACCCACATCAACATTATGAACTCATATGGACCATTTGATCAAGTTTGGATCATAATTCCACAAGAAATTTGATCAGATCATCAAAAGGGCAAAATGGTTATTTTTAGGGTTTTGACTGCACAAGGGTAATTTTTGACTGTTTGACCTAGCCAATGGCAAACCAATCTCACATATGGACTCAAGGACTCAATGAAATGGTCTTGACACATTCATCAAGCTCAAAAAATCCCAAGTACACAAGATTGACAGTTGAATTTCCCAGTCAATAGATCAATTTTGACTGTATACTGAAAAGTCAAACTTTGACTTTTTGGTCAAAGTCAAGGGTCAAGATTAATTTTTATCAAAACATGCCAAATCATGAAACTTGTTCACCAAGAAATCAAAAATTGCAAATTAGGGTTTGAAATGGGAATTTTTCATAACTTAGAATTTTTCTAAGTTATGGAAAACCCTAATTGTTTCCAACTTTGCCCCACTTTCTCACCAAGATTCATTTGGATTCAAACAAAAGTCAAAACATGAAAGTTGTAGCTTGTTACATAATCTACAACTTTGATTCACAAAGCTTTCCCAAATGAGGCTTGTATCTCCAGTTACAAATTTTTGAATAAGGGCACTAAACCATTCATAACTTAGTGAAAATTTGACCTTTTTGACAAGGTTTTCTACCTAACTTCAAGACCATTTTCCATACACTTCCACTTGGAATTTCAATTTGCATTTCAAAGATGGATTGTAGTACACATTCCAAGCTTTCCAAAATGTCCAAGAACTTCTCAAGCAACCTCATAACTTGAGAGAATCGAATTTCACAATATGGCAAAAATCCACTTTTGAATGGTTCATGAACATGTTCATAACTTAGGCCATTTTCAAATCAGCATAGTTTGTGCTACATTACGGGTCCTAAAACCCTTTGACACTCATAAATTTAATGCTAATCCATTGTGCCAAGATGTTATTCTTTGAGTTTGGTCATTGTACAAAGATTTAAGCCTTAATTGGAAAAAGTGGTTTATCCATTTTTGTAAAGTAGAACTTTATGTCAAGTTAGCAAATCAAATGGTACAATGCATATCTTTGGACACAAGATTCATGGACATAACACACTGATCAAGACTAAAAGATGCAGCATAGTGTGAGGGCCTGTACAGGCTAGAATGATCAAGTGGCCATTGCTTGCTTCAAAATCAAGTAAGGTAGCATAACTTGTACCAACTTACAAATCAGCCTAAAAAACACTTAGACAAACTTATCAAACACATTCCAGACATTAAAACCAAGCTATTGCACGAGCCTTTTACCTCCAATCTCTCCCAAAACCCAGAATCACCTTGAAACTGCTCAAACAGAGCAACCTCTGCAGATTGAGCTCCAACTCTCAATCCTTTCAAGCATTCTTGCCCAAACCAGTTCACATACATTCCCTAACATCTATGCAAGCTAACCAAAAGCAAAAACACGACCTGTAATCCCTCTAACTGGTTCCACCATTTTCACATTTCTAACTTGCAGGTGAAGTGCTCTAGCTCGATTCAGAAGCTTTCAAGACAAAGTAAACATTGGAATAGCATCCCTGGACCTCAAGGAAGCTTTTCCAATCATCACCTTGCACTGAAAGTTTCTACATTTCCAAATAGAACTTCAACAGAACAGGTAAGTTTTTGAATTCGTATCTCTCTTATTAGGCATCATTAGCTTTAAGTTTGTGAATAAACAATGTTCTACTCATGCCACTGAACATGTACAGGTTTTTACTTTTCATTTCTTTTGCTTGAGCTGTGAGAATTTAAGGTTTGAAAATGGCAGAAAATCTAGGTTAGAATTTGGGGGAGAAGAAATTCTCCCTCATCTTAGAGAGTTAGATTAAGTTCTGCATATGGTTGGATTCGTCTCTTCATGCTGAACATTTTTTATGTTATGAGTTTTCATTGAAAAGCCAGGAATCAGGAGTTAGAAGTTTGAGAAGAAGGGCGCGCGTTTTTGAACGTTTCTGGCTGGAGGTTGAAGACAGTGGCTTCTTGGGCTGGGCCTGAGTGTTTTTCTTATTCACACCACTCTTCTTGTTTTACACCCCCTGAGCCCATTTCATTTATTTTTAATGATTTCTGACTTTTTCTTTTTTTGATTGATTCATTTATTTTTTCTCATGTTATTAAAAATATAAAAATCTTTTTTCTCACCATTTTTTTAATTTATTAGGTATTTATGTGATTTTCTTTTGATTAATACATAAATAAATGAATATATATACATTTCATTAAAACATTGAGAAATATGTAAAAATACTTTTATTTTCATTTTTATTTTATTATACCTTCTGAAAATATTTTACATAAAAAAATACTTTTTTTTTACCAATATTAAAAATTATTATTATTTATATATATATAACACATATTTAAAATAATACATATATACATATATTTATTAATATATTTAGGGTAAATACAAAATATATACACTTTTGTTTTTTTTATTATTATTATTATTATTATTAATATTTAATATAAAAATACATTTTTGACAAATACTTCACTTTATTTTATTTTTGTACATAATAAATAAATACTTGTATTAAATTAAATAATAATACATTCTATTTAATAGAATTAGGGTTTTACCCTAAATATGAAAATACTCCAAAAAATAATACCTTTTTATTTTCTTTTTATTTTACATAAATAATTCTTTTTTTCATACATATAAAAATTCTTTTTGCATTCTTGCATATTTGTCTTATTTTATTTAATCTATGTAAATTAATCATCTTGTAAAATATTTCAATATTGATGTAATAGTCTTAGGTTTAAATTCCTTGTCAAAATCCCCATTTGAACATTTGTACCCCCCTTCCCATATTTGGTTTTGTAATAGCTTAGTAAATTTATTTTCGCACTTTATTGCTTTCTAATTATACCATGTTAGAATTAGGGTTTGTATGCGAAAAAACGACAAAATAGTTATGACCTAATCTCAAGACAAACAAGCATGAAAATGGACACACAAATCACACTTGCACCCCCTAGGGTACTCCACTTGTTGCCTTTCAAAATTGGGCCATATTGCATGTTAAGTCTCTTTGGGCAAAACAAACAAACCAAATGATCATAGTCCCTCGATAGCATTTTTAAAATACTTCCAAAACAAATGATCAAGTCCCTTAAAGAAAATGCCCAAAGATACTTGGCACCATTGCAATTATGGTCTAAACGATGACCCGTGCCCGTCCCTTTCACATCCTAACATGAGATTGTCCACCAAATACAATGGTGGAACAAACTTGTCAAAAGGGGTTAAAACATAGCAATAATCTTTGAGAAATTTAGGAGTAGACAACCTCTTAGTTACTTGAATCAAACTTGCAAAATAAAAAAACACTTGCCTATTTTCTAAATCACACATCACTACACTTTCAAAACAACTTTCAAAAACAAATGAAAACCTTTTCGAAAGACATACATCTTTGTATACATCCCCACATGGATCATTACAAAGGTTGCCACCACATTGGCTTCTTTTCAAAACATTTTCAAACCCACACACACACACACAAGCACCATTTAAAACAATTGAAAACAAAAGGCAAGTGATCTAAGCAAGTAACTAAGAGCCCATGGATAACCATGGATAGAAAGGGTGCTAATACCTTCCCTTTCTATAATCTACTCCCCGAACCCAAGAAAACATCTCAAAGGTTTTTGTTGTGCTTTTTAAACCTTTCCTTAGGATAAAATAAAAAGTCGGTGGCGACTCTTGCTCAACCGAAACATTTGCGAAAACAAACGCAAAACCTCAAGTCAGTTCTCCCACCGTATCACACTCATGTTATAAGCTTTGGAAAAAAAGGTGTTTTTGTTGACTTTCAAAAATGACCTATAATGTCCAAATTTGTAACTTTTTGTGATAGCATTTCTTGATCTTTGGGTGTGAAGATGGATTTTAGAAAATTGCATCCTATTCAAAATGAGCTTTGGATGGGTCATTTCTCATAAAGTATGAGAAAGTTATGCTTGGTCAAAGTTGAGTTGACTTTTCCTACAAAACCCTAATTTAGCAACTTTTGAATCTTGATGAATCTTGAGCAATCCTTGATGAATAATGATCAACCCTTGATCAAATGATAAATTATCCTTCAAAATGATAATGTTGACAAAAAATCTTGAGGTTTGACTATTTGTAGGTCACAGTTGACTTTTGCCCTAGCACTGTCGATTTTTGGGCCTCTTGAGCAATTGACTGACCAAACTTTCTCTGCAAGGCTTGAAATTTGACATGGATGAACTTGAGAACATATTAGGACATTGGGGAGCATTTGAGGTCATTTGGATGTAAGGACCTTGATGCAACACAAAACCCTAATTTTGAATTGACTGCCTTAGGAGGTGATTTGACTGTCCAACTCTTGAGCCATCTTGAGAAACTTGGAGATTAATCTTGACATGTCTTGGGAAATATGGGAGGGAAAATTTTAGGGTACAACAACAGGCTTACCTATAATTTCTTTGCCCTGAGTCCCGGATGGCTCGGCGACAAGGGTGGTAACTAGAGTAGGAACTGGGATAGTAGTTGATGTACTAGCATAAGGAATGACAACAGGTTTGTGGACAGTCGGAGGGGAAATATCGGGAGAAAAGAGTCTTCCACTTCTGGTGACCTTTCTAGCCTCGATAATGTTACTGATATCAGAATCAGCTTCTTCAGTCTGCAGATCTTGCTTAACACCATGGTAATACACATCAGCACCATAGTGCCAAGGGACAGCTTTATCCGAAGTGTATGGGATGGAACCAGGAACATTGATTATTAACGGAGCAATTCTTGGAACAGGTGTAACCCTAATAGGTTTTCTCGAGGAAATCTTGGAAGGATTGGCGGAAATGGTGATAATGGCAACATTTTCATTTGGAACAAACGGAATCATAGTCTTCTCAAACAAAATCTCTTTACTATCCATCAGGCGTTGAACACCTGATTTCAACAAACAACAACCGGAAGGCAGAATCGAACACATGTGGCAACCTTCACCACAGCCCGGAAATAAACCGGCCAACAACAAGTTTTTCTTAACCTTCATCAGAGGAGTAGATATTTCTTCCACAGAGGTCACAAACAAATCGGTGTCAACAACATTAACTCCACGGCCATGTTTGGGCATAGGAGCAGTTATGACGTTGGGCTTTTCCGGAGCATCAAACTCAATCTCTTTAGCTTCCAGCAAATCTTGTACTTTATTCCTCAGAGCCCAGCAATCATTTGTATCGTGGCCTAGACTCTCAGAATGGTAGGCGCACCGCGTGTTGGGATTGTATCTGGGAGAAGCAGTGTTTGGATTCTTGGGAGCCTCTCTCAAGGTTGCCAAGTTGGATTTCAGCAGATGAGGTAGGACTTTAGCCAAAGTCACATTGATGCAGGTAAACTACCGTTGTGGTCTTTCCACCCTTTGTTGATTGTTGCATTGTGGAGCAACTGCGGGTCTTGGTATCATTACAATATTTACCATTTTACGGTGTTCAGATCTGTTTTGACCCCTCGGGCCATAGACTGAACTAGCTTCCTTCTTACCGGTGAAAGGCTTCTTTGTTGAACTTGACGAAGCATCCTTCTGTATTTTACCACTTCAAATGCCAGCTTTTACTCTTTCTCCAGTCAAAATCAACTCAGTAAACCCAGATGACGAGCTTCCGATCAAGTGATTGAAAAATGGACCAGATAGCGTCCCTAGAAACATGTCAACCAACTCCCTATCAGACAGAGGGGGTTGGACTCTTCCAGCCAGGTCTCTCCACTTTTTAGCATAGTACTTAAAACCTTCACCTGCACCCATGGACATACCCTGGAGCTGAGTACGAGTGGGAGCAAGGTCGGCGTTATATTGATACTGCTTGTAGAAAGCAGCAACAAGATCTTCCCAGTTTCGGACACTGGCTCCCTCATACTGATAGAACAATTCAAGTCGAGTCCCTGACAGACTATCTTGAAAGAAATGCACCCACAATTTTTTTTCAGCAGTGTGGGGTTGGATCTTTCTGACATACGAGCGGAGATGGAGTTTTGGACAGGATACTCCATCATACTTGGTGAAAACCGGAGCTTTGAACTTATGAGGGATGACCACTCCCGATACCAGTCCCAATTCTCCGAAGTCCAAACCAGGTATTTTCTGAATCTCCATAGCACTCAGACGGTATTCTAGCTGCTTGTACCTATCCTCAGCAGGAGGCTATTGCTCATCGTTGTAATCCGTATCGTTATCAGAAACTGCAGGACTAGGGTCCTTTTCTATTTCTTGGTTCTCCCCATCCTTGGATGAGGAGGTCAGATCAGCTGGTTGTCTCAACCTTTCTCCAAATCTTCTACCCATGTTCAGAATTCCAACTTTCTTCTTCTTCTTCTTCTCTTTCAGAATAAGGGTATTCAGATCCTCTTGCCCTTTAGCCAGACTTAGGAACATCTATTGGAATTGGGCGTTATGTGCCTGAAGATCTTTGATGGCTTGATCGGAAGACATATCTGCTGAAATAAACAACGAAGAAGATGAGAAACCTATAAGGGTACCTGTAATGATGTGCATGGTAATGGGATGCGCATGTAATGATTTCAAAGACTTTGGGAGATTTAAATTTGTAAACAAAAAATGAACAAAACTTTATTAGCTTAACTTTAAAAGGTTCAACAATGCCTTTTAAAGCATTACAAAGAAGTAACTAAAACAAAATCTAAAACTCGAAAAAGAAAAAATCAAAAGTCCCATGGTCGCTTCCTCTTTGTGCTGATATAGTCATTGATCACTCTTTCTTCATCGAGCTTCCTGGTGAGCTTCAAAATCTTCCTTTCTTGCTCATGGTACTGTTCCCGGTAAGTATCTCGCTCATTCTTCAGCTGAATCCAAGACCTCTGCAACTCCCCAGGATCAGTGGGCATGTAAGGATAGAGAACCGTGTAAGGAATTCCCTCTTCATTAGTGGGCTCTACAATCACTGGTAATACGGCCTCATAGGGCATCCCAAGCTTCTGGGCACGAGCTCGGACCCATTAGAGGTAAGGCTGCATAGAAAGAGAAGTCTTTGGTCCCAACTCTTAGGGGTCAGATCTATTCACCATGCCCCAAGCCCGTATAAACCTCCGGCGATGCTCCTTAACATCCTCCTTATAGTCAAATACAATGTACTCAAGAAGTAACTCATGGGGACCATCTCTTCGAGTACGACCAAATTTTCGCAAATCCAGACAAGGATTATAAGTTATACCTCCTCTGATTCCAAGCAATGGGACATTAGGGTATCCCCCACAGCGGTCAATAACAGGAGTGTCTTCCATATCCCGGGAACACTAAAGAATATTTGTATGAGCCAACGACATTATTCTGTAGGACCAACCCAAACCTTCTTTGTTCTTCAGCACAGACTTAGGGAGGTGCGAAATAAACCACCTCGACAACAATGACATACATTACATAAGAGTACCTTTCCTCCTCATAGTACGGGTGTGGAGGGCATGCAAGATATCACCCAGCAAGGTAGGGACAGGATTGCGAGAAAGGAAAATCTTAACAGCATTCACATCTACAAAGGAATTTGAATTCGGGAAGAGAACCAAACCATAGATAAGGAGAGCCAAGACATCTTCAAAAGCTTGAAAATCCAAATAATCCCAGAATAGCTGAGCTTGGTTGTGATGCGGTGGGAGAACTGACTTGAGGTTTTGCATTTGTGTTCGTAAATATCACGGTTAGCAAGAGTCGCCACCGACTTTTATTTTATCCAAAAGGAAAGGTAAAAAAGCACAGGAAAGACCTTTGAGATGTTTTCTTGAGTTCGGGGGGTAGATTATGAAAAGGGAAGGTGTTAGCACCCTTTTCATCCATGGTTTTCCATGGGCTCTTAGTTACTTGTTTAGATCACTTGCTTTGCTTTTGCAATTGTTTGAAATGGTGCTTTGTGTGGTTTTGAAAGCATTTTGAAAAGAGGCCATCGTTTAGGCAATCTTTGTAATGATTCTCGTTCGTAAGAATGTATACAAAGATGTTTGTCTTTTGAAAAATGTTTCAATATTTTGAAAGTTGTTTGGAAATGTTTTGAAATATGTGTGTGTTTGTTTGAAAATAGCAAGGATTGTTTGCAAGTTGATTAAGTAACTAGAAGCATATCTACCTACTCAAAAGTCTTTCTTGTACATTTTTATTCCTTTGACATTGTTGATTTACCATTGATTTGGTAAACAACCCTATCTTTGGATGTTAAACGGGACGGGCGTGGGTCATCGTATGACCATGATAGCAATATTGCCAAGTATCTTAGTAAGTTTTGAGGGACTAAGATCATCTTTGTTTAGGCAACCTTTTGATAGCGTCATCGAGGGACTATGATCTTTTGTTTTGTTTTGTTTTGCCAAGATACTTTGCATGCATACCATGGCCATTTTGTTAGGCAACCAAGTGGATGAAACCCTAGGGGTGCTTGTGTGTAATGTGTGTCATTTTACATGCATTTTGTCTTGTGTAATGTCTTGTATTTGTTTGATTTTTGTCTTATCATACAAACCCTAATTTTACTAAACATGTATATAATGCGATAAATTGCGTAAATAAAATCTAAGCTATTACAACAATTATTATGGGAAGGGGGATACAAGTTTTTGAATGGGGATATTTGCACAAAATAAAACCCTAAAATACTATTACAACCCAATTGAATTATTGTACAATAAATAAATAAATACACAATTATTTAAATATGCAAATAAAATGTATTTATGAAAAATGTTTTGTAATTGATTTTTTGTATGAGAAAATTAATATTATTTAAGTCCTAAAAATAAGAAAAAATAATATTGTTATTTTTGAAAGGGGTAAAACCCTAGTTTTTGATTAAAAGAAATATATATTCTATATTTATTTTATTTTGTCTATTTTTATACAAGAAATAATAAATAATATTATTTACAAATATTAAAAATTAAAATATATGTGGAAATAATATTTTATGTGTATGAATAATAAAAATAAAAATGTATGATATTTTTAAATATGTTTACTATTTATTTTAAGAAAATAGATCCTATTTATTCTAAATAATTAATATTTAATGCAAAAAATAAGATAAAAAATAAAATAAAATGCAAAAAATAAAGAAAATATTTTTCAAGATTTTTTCATGTTCAGAAAAATAAATAAAAGCAATAAATATAAAAATGAAAAGAAAATATGAAAAATATACAAAATATGCAAAGGGGGTGTGGATAGTGGATCAGGGGGGTGTGGAAAGTAGAACAAACAGGCCCAAGGCGCGCCAGGCCCAGGACTTCATCCCTGTCCTACAGCCTCTCTCAAACGCGCGCTTTATGCTTCAAACTTGTATCTTGCTCTAGCTTGCATAAAATCAAAAACTCATAACACAAAAATTGTAGCTTATGATCTCACGATTCCAGTGATATAAAGTTTGTAAACTAACTCTCAAAGATCAGAGAGAATTTAATCACCCCTAATTTATGACCTAGTTTTTTCAGCATGTTTAACAATCAAATTCTCTTAGCTCAGTTAATATAAATGACAACTATGCATATGTACAACTTCACCATGTTAAGGACTACATCTTTGCTTCACAAATCAAAGCTTGAAGATTCCTAAATAGAGAGATAGAGTTTTGAAAAATACCTTATTCAGCTGAGTTTGGATATGGCAATGTAGGGACTTTGAAGGAGGCCTGAAGATCGTTTGAGCTTCCTTGAAGTTCCCTCAAGCTATTCCAATGCTTAGCTGGCCTTGTGGATGGCTGAAACTTCCTGCACAAGTCAACTTGCAACCTTCCAAAATGAAAATGGTGATGTCTGAAATAGGGCTTACAGAACCAGGACAAGGACTTGGATAGTTTAGGTAGGATGTATGAAAGATGTTTGATGTGTTACAAAGCAAAGCGCACAAGCAAATATTGAGATGGCTAGTGTTTTGCAGAAACTGCAATGCTTGGGCAAAAAAATGTGTTTTTTTAGTTTGAGAGTATTTAGGATCTTTTGCTTTCGTGTTTCTGCTTGAGACAAGTTTATGAAGTTGTTTAGAATAAAGCCAAGCTCACCCTTTATCAGATGTGCAAGTTCCCTTGACTTTTGCAACATTTCTTGCTTTTGAAGAAAAGTTGAAGTGACTATGCAAAAGGCTTGTACTTGCTTGCTTATAGGCTGTAGAGAGTTGGTGAAAAAAGCTTGATATCTGTGGACAATGCTTTCACAAAAGAAACAGGTCCATGGCTCAAGAATTGCAAAGTTGCAAAAAGCATGCTTTATGAAAATGGCAACGTGCCCTTTATGCCATTTATGGATTAAACTCTTGTACAATGCTCTAAAGGTCAAAATAAAGCCATTAACCGCTGAGCTAGCATTTAATTATGGAGTGTATAAGGGATTATGACCCTTAGTGAAAGGTACAAGCATGCTAGGATCTGATTTGCAAGTTGGTGCATTGTGAAAATGACTTGAACAAAAGTGATGAAATGCATTTTCTCTTCTTCGATTCTCCCTAACCACAAATGATCTTGTAGAGTTCTTGGACATTTTAGAAATCTTGAAACATTATCTAAAATCCATCTTTGAAATTCATTTTGAGATAACTCTTGGAACCAGGTGAAAAATGCCCATGAAGTTAGGTCAAAAACCTGCCTAAACTAGGGCAAATTTTCACTAAGTTAAAAAGTTTATGGACCCCTATTCACAAATTCATATCTTGAGATCCAAGCATCTTTTTGGAAAACTTTGTGAATAAAAGTTGTATATTTCATGGAGGACTACAACTTTCATGTTGGAAGTTTTCTTTGAATCCAATTGCATCATGGTGAAAAAGTTGTGGAGAGTTGGGAAAAAATAAGAAATTTTCCATACTTAGAAAAATTCTAAGTTATGAAAATTTTCAAATTAAAACCCTAATTTGCAATTTTAGGTTTCTTGGTCAAAAAGTTTCACATTTTGACACATCTTGATGAATTATGACCCTTGGCACTTGATTTTGACCAAAAAGTCAAAGTTTAACTTTTCAGTATACAATTGACTTTTGATCAGTTGACTGCAAAATTCATCTGTCAATCCTATGCATTTGAGATCTTTTGAAATATGTGATTAGGTCAAGATGATTCTATTGAGTCCTTGAAACCATGCTTGAACCCAATTGGTCATTGGCTAGGTCAAAAATCAGAAATTGCCCTTTCTCAGTCAAAACCCTAATTTTGACCATTTTGCCCTTTTGATGATTTGATCAAATTTCTTGAGGAGTTGTGATCCAAACTTGATCAAATGGTACATAGGAGCCTAAAATGTTGTTGGGGAACAAAAATTATGAAGTTTGACTGTAAATTGGCCATGGTTGACTTTTTTCCAATACAGTTGATTTTTTAGGTCAATTGTCCAATTGACTGAGCAAAATGTGGTTCAAGGCTTGAAACTTGGTATGAGAAATATTAGGGGTCCAAGATGGTGTATAAAAGTCACATGAAGCATTTATGGTCCAAAATTCCTTGTGCAAACTCAAACCCTAATTTCAGGTCATCAGTGCAAGATAAGGTGTCTTGAGCTGACCAAATCCTAATCTTGTCTTGAGTCTAGGAAGTCTTGTGAGGAAAAGTCTTGATAATATGAGAGGGAAATTTTTGGGGTACAACAGCTGCCCCTGTTCAATCTTCTTGAACCTGAAGAGTTAGATTGGCGAGTTTGTCGTTCGTGACTCGAAGGTAAAAGATGATTGGACACTAGAGTGCCCGTAAATTTGCACTCGTCAAAGTGTAGTTGAGGAAATAGGCTTAAAGATACCATTTGGAGAGGTGATAGAATCTTGTTGGAGATGGGCTTAGAGATGCCATCCAATAATGTTTGCTGAGTTGTAAGTCAGAAGAATAAGTATCAGAATAGTGTCCGCGTCTGGAATGTATCTGAGTTGTTTCTGAATTTTGTATCTGAATAAGCAATAGAATAGCATCCGTGTCTGGAGCGTCTCTGAGTTGGGGAAAATCAAAATAAGTGACAGAATGGCAACAGTGTCTGGAGCGTATCCGTACTGTATCTGAAGTCTGAATCTGAATGAGTGACAGAATGGCTCCGTGTCTAGAGCGTATCCGTACTGTATCTGAATTTGAGATCTGAATGAGTAGCATAATGACTTCCGTGCCTGGAGTGTATCTGAACTGTATATGATAGTTGAATCTGAATGAGAAATAGAATGGCTTCCGTGTCTGGAGTGTATCCGTACTGTATCATGAATCGGAAAATTGAATAAAGGCCAGAATGGCATCCATGTCTAAAGCGTATCTGAACTAGTATTTGAATAAGTGACAGAATGACTTCCGTGCTTGGAGTGTATCTGAACTGTATTTGATAGTTGAACCTGAATGAGAAATATAATGGCTTCCGTGTCTGGAGCGTATCTACTCTGTATCTGATAGTTGAAATCTGAATAAGTATCAAGATGGCAACCGTGTCTGGAGCGTATCTGAACTGTATCTGAAATCTAAATCTGAATGAGCAACATAATAACTTCCGCGTCTGGAGTGTATCTGTCCTGTATCATGATTGTATACTGTTAATGGTAGTTCGTTAATATTATCTTGAAAAGGGTAAAATGTTAGCCGAAACACAAAGTTATGTTGCATGAAATGTATGATGCAATATATATGTTTTATCAATGTTTATGATATATGAATGTAATGTATGTGCATGTAAGTTGATTTGCTGTCTTGCCGAGGAAAATAAATCCTTGACAATTGGGGATAAGAAATCCTGGGCGACTGTTCGGGATAGAAAATCCTTGACAACTTCTGTGGGGATATGAGGATCCTTCATGTCTTGAAGTTGGAGTATTGACAAGAATTCTATTGCAAGCAATGCCATATTCTGCTTGGGGAGTCCAGAGAACTTTGATGACTTCTACTGGGGGTTACACAATGAGAATCCTCATTCTGCTGGGGAATAGGGAGAAACTCTGATGACTTCTGCGAGGAATTAAGAATGAGAATCTTCATTCTGTTGGGGAGCAATAAAACTTTGGTGACTTCACTGGGGAAATAAGAATGAGAATCTTCATTCTGTTGAAAAGTAAAAACTCTGGGAAGAAGGCTTACTGCTGGAGAGTAAGTTCAGGAGTTTTCGGTTGTCTGCCACTCTACTGGGGAGTTATCCTAGGTTGGGGAGAGATAAAAGTTAACTATTATCTGGTTGATTTTCAGACTTCAAGATAACTTGCTGGGGAAATTGGATTGACTGAAAGGTTTCCGCTGGGGGATTGATAGTTTGAAGTTTTGGCTCCGCTGGGGATTGGGAGTTTGAAGTTTTGGCTCTGATGAGGATTAAAGGTTTGAAATTTTAGCTCCGCTAGGGATCTGTATTTCAAGGTTTTGGCCCCGTTGGGGATCTAGATGATGTACTGTAGGGATTGCTCATGGAATAGCCTAAAGACGTTTTCCTATCCTTTCAGTTTGTCAGTAATTGTTCTTTTCCACCGGTTTATTTGTAAACAGAAATTATGTTCAAATGCATATGTTTATCAATGAATCATTGGACGTTTTTGCAAATGAAAACACAAGTGTAAAAGAAAAAGGCCAATAGTTTTATGTACTTTGAAAGAGATATCTTTGTATTTACTTTGAATAAGTGTTTTGTACAAAGGAGACAAACATCCTAGTAAGAGGATGGTGTCATAAAAGTAAGAAAAATTTATACAAAGAAAGATAGCTATGTGTGTAAAAATCCCATGGGGTTCCCATTCCGCTATAGCCTTCGTATCTCCGAATATCTTAGTTGTCCGTTGCTTTGTTCGAAGATGATTGGATTGATCAGAAGCTTCAGGTTTGTCTGTGAAGAGATTGTCCTTAAAGTGATCCGACGAGACATAGTCATACGCTTTAATTCCCTTACTTTTGCCTGGACCGCCCTTTCTGGTTTTCAGTCCATCGGGAAACCCTTTTTTGGCCAAGTCGCCCTTTCGGGTTTTCAACTTGCCGGGTGTACAGATTTTTTTTATTTTATCCCTAATTTTTGCCTGAACCGCCCTTTTGGATTTTCGATTCATCGGGATTCCCTTTTTTGCCTAGGTGTGTCAACCTAGCGGGTCATATATGCGTAGTATCTTTTGACTATGTCTGCGTTCGCAGGGTGCGGAAGGTCGTCGCCGTCCATGGTGGTTAGGATCATTGCCTCACCAGAAAAGATGTTTTTGATTACAAATGGTCCTTCGTAGGTAGGAGTCCATTTGCCCCTGGGATCACTTTGCAGCAAGATGATCCCCTTGGTTACCATATCCCCGACTTGATATACCTGGTGTTGTACCCTAAAATTTGCCCTCCCATATTCTTCAAGATTTGCCAAGATCAAGGTTCAAAATCTCTCAAGGGTTGCACAGTCCAGTTGCCTCCTAACAGTCAGAAATTAGGGTTTTGGTTCTGGCAAAGAAATTGAGGTTTCCAAGGGTCCAAACAAGTCCCACATGCCTATAAATATTGTCAAGCATCCATATGCCAAGTTTCAAGACTCACAGCACCAAATTGCACAGTCAAAAACCCCAATTGCTTCACAGTCAACTGCAGGGGCAAAATGGTCATTTGACAGTCAAAAGTCAAAATTTTTGGTCAACATCTTATTTTGAAGCCACAAACATCATTTGATCAATTCTTGATCATGATTCTCAAAACATGGCTCAAAAAGTCTCAAGATGCAAAAGTTTCTATTTTTGGACAACTGAAAAGTCAACTGTAAATTGACCAAGGTATAACTTCCACATGGTTTATCAGAAAAATTCCATCCAAAGCTCATTTTGAAGAGAATGACATTTCCTACAACTCATCTTCACACTTCAAGTCCAAGAAATGCTCTCACAAAAAGTTATCAATTTCAACATTATAGGTCATTTTCAAAAGTCAACAAAAAGGCACTTTAAGTCAAAGACCATAACTTGAGATTGGTAAATCAAAATGACATGGGACCAAAGTCATTGGTTAGAGGACTTCAAGACCTTTCCAAAATGTCCAAGAACATGATTAAAGCTTAAAAATTGAGCAAGATATGCCTTGTGGAAGTTGGGAAATTTTTGGGAATTTTGAAAAGTCAACTTTGCTTCAAATGCCTCAAAATTGCTAATGGGCCTCAATTTCTTCCATGAATCATTACCCAAAGGCCATGAACGACCCATTAAGCTAAAAGGGAGTTATTTTCTTATTTTTAATTAATTAATTGAATTTTTTAATCCTATTAATTCATTTAATTAAAATTAATTATGAGAAAAATACTAAAGCATGTGTTTTGAATCTTTTTATGCAGCTAATATG
Source organism: Vicia faba (assembly GCA_948472305.1). Taxonomy (NCBI): domain Eukaryota; kingdom Viridiplantae; phylum Streptophyta; class Magnoliopsida; order Fabales; family Fabaceae; genus Vicia; species Vicia faba. The sequence continues at coordinate 924,981,751 of OX451736.1, read as the reverse complement.
TCCATTATGAGCTCAAGATTTCGTGCACATTCTAAAAGGAAAGAATCTTCCATGATTTGGCATAATTAGCATGAAAAAGATTGAAAAAAGATCATGGAAAATCAAATATTCAAAGTCATCAATGCATGGATTATGGGCTTGTTTTTCTTAACCTAATCATGCTCAGATACATATAGGAAAAAAAACCTAATGCATAAGAACACAAGAGCTGCGCTGAAACCTCAAGAACAACTTTGCAACTTTTGACAAAAAATCTCAAAACTGAAAACCTAGCTAGAGCTCGTTTGAAAGCAAAAGGACCATTCCAATAGACTCCTGACACTACCAGGAAGTTGTTCCAATCAAAACCACGCCTCCATACTCAAGGAATTGGTAGATTGAAGTCTCACTTTTCATAAAAGTATTCATAATCGTGTTTTAAATGCCATGCATCATTTGTGATTTTTAACTGTTGATTTATGCTAACATGAATGCTCTGAAGCTAATGGCATGCTTTGATTGAACTAATAAGGCCTGTATAAGAATCCACCATGGACGTAGGTTAGGGTTTCAGAAGCTTCAATTTGGGGTTTTGCATATATGGAAAAATCAGGCCATGAAACCTATACCATTGGATTCAGGACATTCAGACAAAGCAAAACCACCCATCGCGCCCTTTTTATATTTGCATATGCCCTATTCGCTATTTTTCAGGTTGAAGCTTAGTGGGGGTTTAAAACCCCCGCTATCTATTTGTTATTTTCAGGCAAAACGAAGAAATAAGGAAGGAGACGATGAGCTGTTGGACGGTGGTTGGCCAGTTTGAATAATTGGCGCTTTTTTTGATTTGTTCAGCATAGTATTGCTTTTCCCATTATATTATTCACGTTCCATATTAATATCAAACATACGCGTTGGTTGGGTTGGTTGATGCGTTGGCTTGCAGGTATTGGGACCTGGGTTCGATTCCCAGGTCCCCCATATTCTCCATAATTTTTATTGTAACGTGTTCAGGTGCAATCTCTCATCTAAAGTCCACCATACACGTCCACGCTGGTGCCTGCCAAGTGTCCAGGAACTCCAATCTAAGGGCCAGAATGGGAGGACTACCATGAACGCTAGTCAAACATTCCATACACGATTCCAGAAAGTCAAAAAGGGCCTTGCATTCTTGGGCCAAATTGCTCCCAATACACATCTCAATTGGGTCAGACACCCCATGGTTTGCATTATATTTCTTAATTTCTTTTTCTTTTCTTATTTTTATTTTAATTGCTCTTTTTTGTTTTATTTAATTCACGAATTTAATTTTCATAATAAAATAAAAACCAGAAAAATTCAAAACTAAAAAAAATATGTTTATTTAATATTTAGTTCATTAACATTTTTGTAAATAAAATTTTAATAATTAACTTAGTAACATTAGGTTAAAATTTTAATGTTTTTTTCTTAAATAACTAAAAAGGTAGAAATTAGGTTTTAGCATTTTTATTCTTTTCTCTCAATAAATAATTTCTTCTTCTAAATTATTATTAATTCTTAATTATTTTGTAAATAAATATGTCATTAATTAATTAGGGTAAATTAGGTTAAAACTTAAATATTTTCTTTAACAATTAAAAATGATTTAGAACTAGGGTTTTATTTAAATTCTAATTTTAATCAATTCTCTTTATTTCCATTAAATACAAAAAACATAAAAAATAACTCCTTTTCTTATTAAATAATTAATTAACTTTCAATTTCAATTTAATTTCTTTAAAGGGTCCAACGCCCTCGCACATTCGATTCTGATTTCTTTTCGCACGCGCATTCTTATGTTTCTTTTAAATATTATGTAATTGCCCCAAAGCCTTGTAATAATAATTAGGAAATTTATTTACTTTCTGCATTTTATTAGAAAACGGGTCTTTGTTAATTTGGCGATGTATAGACCCGCGCCTTGTAATAGCGTAAGACTTTATTTTCTGTATTTTAATTTCCGCACCTTTAAACTGCTAATCACATGAAAGAATGAATGGCCCAAATAAAATCAAAGCGTAGCTCACCCAATGCATGATCAAGATAAAACATAATTGAAAATGACACACAATTCACACACCACTCTTAGGGTACGCCTCACTGTTGCCTTGCCCCTCGAAACGTGGTCGTCGAGTATAGGACGTTTTAGTAAGTCTTTATGTCCATGAACATGGCATAAGGGTAGCTTCTAAGGTGTCCTACTATTGCTCTGGTGACCACATTGTCCCTTAACGAATTGACCCGAACACCTCCAACGGTGGTGCTACCTACCTCTCAATGGTGGGATGACACTACCTTAAGGACATTTACACAGCCTAATTCCTTAGAGTAGGTAGATGACTCATAGATACTTGCTCTAAAAAACAAATCAAAACTCTTTTCACACCGACACTTTCAAAAAGCTTTCAAAACAATTTTTCAAACACTCTTGAGGACTGATACAAGAGTCGAACTGAAATCTTTCAAAGAAACTTTTTCAAACCCACTCACTTGAAAAGCAAACAAACATTTTGAAAACACAAATGAGCAAGTATCTAAGAGCCCATGGATAACCATGGATAGAAAGGGTGCTAACACCTTCCCTTTCTATAAATCTACCTCCCAAACCGAGAAACTATCTCATAAGGAATTTTGCTGTGCTTTTGTCCTGTCCATGTTGGAGAAAATAAAAGACGGTGGCGACTCTTGCTTCCGCGACATTTCGCGAACCAGCGTTAAACAGTCAGTTCCAGATCCACCAATCACAGAACTGGCGACTCTGCTGGGGATGTATACTCAAAGTGAGGTGTACCTTAGGATAGTTCATAACTGTGTTTTCAATTGTTGTGCTTTGTTTGCTTTATTATTGTGGGTTGCATCGGAGTTACATAGATCCGAACCCGGATCTGGGGATACCCTGTTAGGTAGCATAAGCTGTGAGGGACCTGTCCGGCGTAGATCGACATGGGTGAAGCAGTGGCTATGTTGGTGTGGCGCCTTGGTCTGTACCGATATCCCTTATGTCGCAACGAGGAGAATATGGGTCTTCTGAGGAGTCATTAAGCACCAACCAACCTTAGAACCTTAAATGACCCAACTTGGCCAATAGAACAGTAGCAGTATGCTACGCCCATTGAGGCTAAACTCTTGTGATGGTTCTGACTGCAAGAAAAGGTTGCGATGCTGGAGTTATGACCGATTGAGGGTAGTCAGTGATATTGGGATCCTCTAGAACCCGGTTACTTCTGATAGGATAGGTCCTAACAAATAAACTGAAAGAGGGTAATACCTAGACCTCATGCTGGCCTAAACTCTAAGGGTTGTGGTGTGACTTGTGTGCTTTCATACTTGACTACTTGCATGCTTGTTATCTGACACTTGAGTTTCTTGCAGGTTTTGTTTATAGTCCTTAATTGGGACTCATAACAGGGTTTACCTACATTACCCCATGCATAGCATAACATCATACCATTGCATACATCCTGCATAAGGACTAACCCATTTCAAGGATCTCAAGGGCTTGTGATGCAGGTCATGATGAATCAAACGTCTAGCAAGGGGCAAAGAGGATTTATTTTCCTCTAGCCAAGGTTGTCAGAGGCTATGACCCACTTGACATGGTGAGCTTTGACTCTTGAAGAAGGTTCCCCTAACCAAGGTTGTTCGGAAATCAAAACCATACACAATGACTCGAGTCAGGGGCTATGACCCACTCGATATGGTGAGCCTTGACTCTTGAAGAAGGACTCTCAACAACATGAAGTTCCTTCAATCAAGCTACTGGACTCCAATTCTAACAAGTTTCCTTGTTTACCCCGCGAGATCCTTGAAAACATTGCATGCATATCATACATATCATTGCACAACAGGTACCCTTTCTCTACAGGTTGCTTACCTTCTTTGCTGTTTATTTCAACAGTCTTATCATGAATCCTGAAACATCTACTGAGCAATCCATCCAGGCCCTCCAGGCCCAAAATGCCCAGTTCCAGGAGTTGATTAAGAGTCTAGCCCAGGGGCAACAAGATCTGAAGACCCTGCTTTTGAAAAAGAAGAAGAAGAGGACAGTGTTGTTCAACCCTAGACGTAAATCTGGGAATGGATCACTAAATGAGGTTGAGCTGACTACCCCATCCGTTGGGAAAGACAGTCCCCAAGAAAGGGAGGTTCTTAGTCCAGTGGTCTTCGACAACGAGACCGATTACAATGATGAGCAGTACCCTTCAGCCGAGGATAGGTATAAACAGTTGGAAGACCGGCTAAATGCCATGGAGATACAGAAAGTGCCCGGCCTGGACTTCGAAGATCTAGGTCTATCTTCTGGTGTGGTGATCCCACATAAATTCAAAGCTCCTTCTTTTCCTAAGTATGATGGGGCATCCTGTCCCAAGCTGCATCTCAGGTCCTATGCGCGGAAGATTCAACCGTATACTGTGGACAAGAATTTGTGGATCCACTTCTTCCAGGAGAGTCTTTCAGGGACTCATCTCGAATGGTTCTATCAGCTGGATGGAACTAAGGTTCGTAACTGGGAGGAGTTGGCTACTGCTTTTTACAAGTAGTATCAGTACAATACCGACCTCGCTCCTACGCGTACCCAACTCCAGGGTATGTCGCTAGGATCGGGAGAAGGTTTTAAAGAGTATGCGCAGAAATGGAGAGACCTTGCTGGAAGGGTACAACCACCTTTGACTGACCGGGAGCTCGTTGATATGTTCTTGGGGACCCTATCCGGGCCGTTTTTCAATCATCTTATTGGCAATTCGTCTGCAGGGTTCACAGATCTCATTCTGACTGGGGAAAGGATTGAAGCTGGTATCAAGTCTGGGAAGATACAGAAGGATGCTTCATCGAGCACCGATAAAAAACCTTTTAAGAAGGAATCCAGTATTGTCTATGGTTCAAGGAGACAAAATAGACCAGAGCGCCGCCAAGCTGTCAATGCAGTGGTGATCTCAAAACCTGCTGGTGCTCCTCAGCATCACAATCAACAAAAGAGCGAGAGAAGGCAGTTCACTCGGCTCAGCATGACCTTGTCCCAGATGTTGCCACAGTTGCTGGAGACCAAGCTGGTGACTCTAAAAGAAGCTCCAAAGAATCAAAATACAACGTCACCCAAGTATAATCCCAACGCCCGCTGCGCTTATCACTCTGACAGCCCGGGGCATACTACAGATGATTGTTGGAGCTTGAAAAATAAGATCCAAGACTTGATTGATGCAAAGGAGATCCAGTTCGAGGCGCCCGAGGCTCCCAATGTGATCACTGCTCCCTTGCCAAAACATGGCTAGGATAGAAAGCACTTGTTGTTCATTTGAATTCAAGTTGTATTTTTCTTTGTTTATTCAAACAATAATATTCATGTCAAACATTGTTATTTCATTAATGCATCGCATATGTCTGTTTTGGAATTAATACAATTGTTTTCATTATATTCAAAATTGCTTTCATTTTTCTGTGATGATCAACTCTCGGTTAATAATTCTAAGCCTCTTGAGGGAGGATGACGAAAATGATACCACAATCTGCAGTATGCTTTTGAACAGACCCCGCTGATGAGGTACAGGCATTGTTTCAATTCCTAAACACTGGAGTTATAAGGAAGATAATCCCTCGTTAACCCCTCTGAGCCAAAGAAGTAGGAGTTTTTCTTTTCGAAAATTGAAACCCTTAATCATAACCTGGGGCAGGGTAGTTCTCTCAGTTGATCCAAGTGCACAACTAATGGCATCAAAGAAGTCCTTCCAAAAACAAAAGACAGTGATGGTTCAGAATAATCATAAAGACAGGCAGTCATTACTTCTCAAAATAAAAACCCATTAAGTCAAAACCTATGAAGGAGACTTACAAAACTGGGGCATCCCGCTGACTGTAAATACAAAAAGAAACAGTTCAGGCAAAAAATAGGGATAACGAAATCAAAAAGAAAGAAGTCCTACAAACCCTCAACCAAAAAAAGAAACGACTGCCTAATCAAAATAAATCGTCAGTATCCGAACCATCACTGGTATATCAAAGCAAAGACGCAACAAGGTCAAACGCACGAGCAACTGAGTTTAGGCTTGAAGAACATCACGAAGAGCGGGTGGGTACAAATAAAATTTGAGCCTTTATCCTTTGTTTCTTAAACCGTGAGCCAAGCCACGTTATAACCCTTAAAAGTCCTAGCTGAAGCATGGGTTAGTTCGAAAGCATACTGTTACTAAGGTATCCTGACTCCTTAAGGCTTGTTGTAAAATACTGAGTTGACATCACAGTCTACAAAAAATTCACTTATTTTATGAAAAAAATGCATTTTCAAAAAAAATTTCAAGACAGACATAAGCTTTGCATTCTTAAGATAAAATTGTTTGCATATGATTATTTGTTTGAACAACAGAGAACTTTGCGCAACGAATATCCGATGAACGAAGGTCTTCTCAACAAAAGAGTCACCTCTGGTGGAAAAAACACTTCCAATCAAGGGGCATGGCGTGATCAGTGTCCATCATCTGGGGCAGTCCAGCCAAGATTCAGAGAATTTCTCAAAAGGCCAACCAGCTTGGGGCAAATCTCCATCTGGATCACCTGGGGCATTTCGACAACGAATCTTGCCTGATCAGACATCTTCTAGTGGCACGGGCAACACTACTGACAGGGGCACCCCCCTACATTCTGAGAGCGTGAACATAGTCGAAAGAATACTACGCAAAATCAAAGACCCGCTAGGTTGACACACCTAGGCAAAAATTAGGGCTTCCCAGCGAACCAAAAGGGTTCGGGCAAAAATAAGGGATGAAATGAAAAAATCTGTACACCCGGCAAGTCGAAAACCTGAAAAGGCGGCTTGGGCAAAAAAGGGTATCCCGGTGGACTGAAAACCCGAAAGGGAGGTCCAGGAAAAAATTAGGGATCAAAGCGTACGACTATGTCCTGGCATCTCGTCACCTGTCTACCAGAAGATTTGTCAATTACCCCCACAGGTGCCTTCTCCCACAGAAACTGGGGCAATAATGAGTTGTCTAAGCGATCTAGTTGCTCTGCCATCAAGGTACCAAGGTAAGTTCGGCTGAAGAACCAACCAAGATATCTTAATTCCCCAAAGAATGAGCCAGCAAGTCAACACACTCTCCCCAAGCAGATTTAGCTTATTGTCAGCCTTAAGGAAGTGGGATTATTCCCCGAAGATCTCAACATTCCTCAGCAGAATATACAGACATTCTTAACAAGCATCCCCGGTAGTCTTGATCTAAGACTGTTCCTCGGCGGTATACCAAACATTCAGTGGAGCCACTTCCCCAGTCTAATCCCAAAAATTCTCTAGGAGAGTCCGTCCCAAAAGTTTCCCTAGGAAAGTGGACTCCATCTCCCCAGCAGGAAGCTCATCCCCAGTAGATTCTGGAAGCTTATCCCCCGCAGAGCATGAACGCGCCCCGGCTTTATTCAAAGGTTATTTCCCTACCAGGATATAATTGGGTTATCCTCAGCCAAAAGCCACGGAAAGATCGTCCTCGGCGAAGTCTTCTTATCCCCAGCGGAGTATATTAAAACTTCCAGCACATCAATGGTATCCCCAGCGGAGTTATCAACATCTCAACAGAGTACCTCTCTTCCCACAGAGTATTATTCCCCAGCAAGATCGCTAGAATATTCTTCCCCCCCGCAAAGTAATCTATTCGCCAAGTTTATTCCCCAACGGAGTCCTCTTCTCCTACTGGTTCGTTCTTGCAATCTTTATCCCCAGCGGAAACGAAGAACTCTCTTCAACCATCAGCCCAGGATTTAATTCCCGGCGTTCGTCAAGGATATATTTTCCTAGACGAAAATACGTTCAAAAACACCATTGTCATACATCATGATACATGCATAAACGCATCATATCTTACAATCTCATTTATGTTGAGAACATCATTGCTTGATCCATGGCATGCATTGCATACGACTGACTTTTACATTTCAGGGAAGATCCAGTTAAGTTCTCAGCTATTCCAAGACCTTACCTGGTCCAGTTAAATCGACTCCTAAAGATTTTTCTGATACCGATCCAGTCAAAGGCCTTCTCTGGTCCAGTTAAATCGATTCCTACAGATTTTCCTGATGAAGACCCAGTTGAAGATCCCAAGACATTGCCTGGTCCAGTTAAATCGACTCCTAAAGATTTTTCTGATGCCGATCCAGTCAAAGGCCTTCTCTGGTCCAGTTAAATCAATTCCTAAAGATTTTCCTGATGAAGACCCAGTTGAAGATCCCAAGACCTTGCCTGGTCCAGTTAAATCGACTCCTAAAGATTTTTCTGATGCCGATCCAGTCAAAGGCCTTCTCTGGTCCAGTTAAATCGATTCCTAAGGATTTTCTTGATGAAGACCCAGTTGAAGATTCCAAGACCTTGCCTGGTCCAGTTAAATCGACTCCTAAAGATTTCTCTGATGCCGATCCAGTCAAAGGCCTTCTCTGGTCCAGTTAAATCGATTCCTAAAGATTTTCCTGATGAAGACCCAGTTGAAGATTCCAAGACCTTGCCTGGTCCAGTTAAATCGACTCCTAAAGATTTCTCTGATGCCGATCCAGTCGAAGGCCTTCTCTGGTCCAGTTAAATCAATTCCTAAAGATTTTTTCTGATGCTAACCCAGTGAAAGAAGACAAAGCCAGTTAAGTCGGTTCCTAAAGACTTTTCTGATGCTAATCCAAATCCAGTGAAATCAATTCCTAAAGATTTTTCTGATGACGCCAAGACCTCCTCTAGTCCAACTAAATCGATTCCTAAAGATTTCTCTGAGACGAAACCTTTTAACATTACCAGACCCGATTCCTGTATCTTTCCAGGGTGCGTCTGAAGAGTTTGAGGATCCGATTCCTGTATCTTGCCAGGGAGTATATGTTGACGACTAGCATTACCAGACCCGATTCCTGTATCTTGCCAGGGTGTGTCTGAAGAGTTTGAGGATCCGATTCCTGTATCTTGCCAGGGTGTATCTGTTAACGACTAGCATTACCAGACCTGATTCCTGTATCTTGCCAGGGTGCGTCTGAAGAGTTTGAGGATCTGATTCCTGTACCTCGCCAGGGTGTATCTGTTGACGACTAAGCATTACCAGACTCGATTCCTGTATCTCGTCATAATCATGCAGTAGCTGAATTAGGAGCTCCTTGACACTCGGCTCTAGATTGGCGCCTATCTTGATTTCCTTTTTATCATCCTCAGTTCCCAAGTTGATTGTATCCAACTGCTCCTCATGAGGCTGAATTGCTCTTTCCTCTTGCTGTAATAATCTGGCCAATTCCCCTGGCACCTCACAATCTTCCTCACCTTCATATTCGACTTGGTAGATCAGATCTTCAGAGTCACTGAAGGCTATAGCAGTATCGTTACCCATGGGTTCCGGAATGGAAGGGTACCTGCATTTGTGAGTGTGGGTGTGTGTAAGGGCATAGCCATCTTAAAACAACAAAATGTAAAAGAAAGACAATGAACACAAAAGGTTTATATATGAAAAGCGTCCATGATTCATTAAAATGACATATGAAAATGAAATAAGAACCCTTACAAATGGACCTATGTGCCTCGGGTAAGACACAAGGTTGAAAAAGTACGAATTGTTTGTGAATTATTACATACCCAACAGAAATGGAAAAGATAAATTACTGCGGTATGAAAGTAATCAGAACAAAGTCTTTTGCTTCCCAGTTGCACAGTCCTCCGCCAACAGTAGGAAAAATCCAGTCTTCCAGGCTGCCATCTTCTTCACTGTCCTCTAGTGCATTAACCCCTCAGTGGCTGATCTTCACAGGTGGCCCTCCGGCACGGGAGCGGCGCACGGCCTTCTAACCAGTCGAAGTAAATCCCAAGCCAAATTTGTCTAATTTGAAAGGAAAGTCTGGAAGCTGACCCCTGATTGTGCTTCCGCCTTCTTCCACCACTACCCTAGCATCCTTTAAAGATGACATTCGAGGTGGAGGTCTTGTGATCACAGGAGTTGAGGACACCGCCTTGGTCGCCGCTATTTCTTGAGCTACCTCTTCAAAATGCTGAAAAGGAGTTTCGATGAATTCGCCATCCAATTCTACATAACAGAAAGAATTCAGATGACTGATCATGTATTCCTCTTCGCCATGAACAGTTATGATTTTCCCTTGGACGGGGTACTTGAGCATTTGATGCAAGGTGGAAGTGACAGCTCCGACATTGTGAATCCAAGGGCGTCCCAACAAATATGAGTAGGAAGGACGGATGTCCATCACATAGAATGTGGAGTTGAAGGTTTTAGTTCCCACCTTAATCGGGATGTCCACCTCCCCGTGGACCATCCTTTTAGAACCGTAAAATTCTCTCACAATTATATTGCTGGGTTTCAGGGTTAGGCCTTCACAATCCAACCTATCCAAGGCTTTCTTCGGAAAGACATTTAAAGATGACCCAGTATCAACCAAGACATGAGCTAGGGTCGTCCCCTTACACTCCACCGAGACATGCAGTGCATCGTTATGTTTTCTCCCTTTGGAGGTCAAGTCTGCATCAAAGAATCCCAGGCCATTGTCAGCTGTTAAGCTGGCCACATACTCTTGGAATTGATCAGCCGAAGTCTCTTGCGGCACGTGCGCTGTCTTCAAAAACTTGACCAAAGCTTTAGCATGTGCCTCAGAGCACAGCAACAGGGCTAACATAGAGATTTTGGAGGGGATCTGCCCCAGTTGTTCCACCATATCATAATCACTTTTCTTAATGATCCTCAGAATTTCTTCCATCTCTTTCTGGGATGTTTCAGGAATGACTAGTGATTGAGCCTTCGTCAAGACAGGCTCCTCGTGAACATTCTTTCCATTTTTCTCAGCAGCGGGAGTAGGGATGGGAATTGTATTATTTCTGTCAGTGGGTACACTTGTAAGTACAGTTACTGGTATAGGTGTAATCTTCGAAATGGCCGCGGATCCAAAGACTGTTGTTGGAGGAGCAATCTCTGGAGAAAAGATTCTTCCACTACGGGTAACTTTGCTTTTTCCGTCAATGTTACTGATGTCGGGATTATCTTCCTCAGAGCTTTCTTCTTCTTTTTCTCTTTCCCTTTCTCTTTCTCTAGTATAGTCTTGAGTTCCTCCTGCCCCTTGGCTAGGGTCATGAGCAACTGTTGGAATTGTGAATTCTGAGCTTGCAAATCTTTGACCGTTTGTTCAATATCCATCTTGCTGAAATAAACAGCAGAGAGATGAGGAAACTTGGTGTGAAGACCTTCTTATACATATGATGAATGATATGTATTCATGTAATGCTTTCAAGGATTAAGAAATTCAAATTTGTTTTAAACAAAAAAAGAAACACACGTCATATTAATAAGATAGAATTTGTTAGTACATCAATGCCCCATGGGCAAAATAATACAAAATTTTAAGGTAAAAAGACGTTGCGCATCCTCTTTGGTGCAATGTAGGTGTTGAGAGTCTGCTCTTCGTGAAGTAGCCGAGTGAGTTCCAAGACCTTCTTCTCGCTTGCGTAGAATTGGGCTTCGAAAGTATTGCGCTCTCCTTTGAGCTGTATCCAACTCCTTTGTAAATCTTCGAGTGATGTTGGCATGTCAGGATGTAGGAGGGTGTATGGAACCTCTCCTTCCTTAATAGGCTCTATAATCACAGGGAGAATGGAGGGGTAAGGCATCATAAGACTTTGGGCACGGATTCGTACCCACTTGAGGTAAGGCTCAAGAGGGATGGAAGTCTTGTGTCCCAAGGTCTTACTGTCCACCTTGTTGGGCATCCTCCAAGCTCAGATGAATCTTTGTCGGAGTCCTAGATTGTCGTTGTCGAAGTCGAAAACCAATCCTTGAATCAGCATATCATGTGGGCCATCCCTTCGGGCATAACCAAACTGTCTCAGAGCCAAGCAAGGGTTGTAGGTGATGCCTCCCCTAATGCCAAATAGAGGGACATTAGGTAATTCCCCATAGCGGTCGATGATGATAACATTCTCTTTAGATCGAGGACACCAATGAATATCTGAATGGTTAAGAGTCATCGATCATTGTGACCACCTCAAGCCTTGATCATTCTTCAAGACTGATTGGGGAAGATGAGAAATAAACCATATTGCCAGGAGAGGAGTGCAACACATGAGAACACCTCTTTTCCTCATTGTACGAGTGTGAAAAGAGTGGAGGATATCCCAAAGCAATGTAGGCACCGGGTTGCGAGTCATGAAGATTTTGACAGCGCTCACATCTATGAGTTGGTCAGGGTTAGGGAACAAGACAATCCCATAGATGTGAAGAGCTACAATCTCCTCAAAAGCTTGCAAGTCTAAAGAATTCCAACAGTTTTGGGCCTTCTCAAATAGAAACTTTGACAAGAAGCCTTTGACACCACTTCTAGTTTCCCAATGTGTTGCGACATCAGATAATTGCAAGTGTAAGGCTTGAGCAATCTCTTCTGGCTTTGGATCTCTTTCTGTACCGTTTAAGGGTAGTTGATTGAGAATAGGAATACTCAAGAGTTGAGAAAATTCCTCCAAAGTAGGCACAAGTTGGTAGTCAGGAAATGTGAAGCAGTGGTGCAAAGGGTCAAAGAACTGGAAGAGAACTTTCACCATATCCTCCTATGTGTTGGTGGTGACCAAGTTGAGTAGACGACCATGTCTCTCGGTGAATGGAGAATTCTCAAGAATCCTTTAAGCTAGCTCCTTGAGTTGTGGAGGAATTCTTACAAGGTTGATTTGGACAGTTTTCCTGCGAAGTGAATCCATAACCTACAAAACAGGAACAAAGATGAAATTCCAAAATCCTTGAAAAGGTTAGTGGATGCATATGATGCTCATGATGTCCATGATGTTATGCACAAGTATATATGTACAAAAAAATCACACAAGTTCCTAGTTTAGGCTTGCATGGGGTTTCAAAGGTAAGTACCCTCTTGAAGTTTAGTTGGCTCAACCTGTCCTAGAAATAGTAACCGGGTTCTAAGGAGCTCAATATCAATGGATTGTTTCCTTGTTCATTTTTTCAATTCAGCCTCTTTACTGGCGACCGAAATATTCCAAGGAACCAACCCTCAATGAGTGTAGTATCGAGTATCTACCAACTTCGGACTGCACCAAAGCCAGTCATCTCACTACATCCTAAAAGGCCAAGTTGGTCAAGTAAAGGTTCTAGAAGTCCATTAGTGCTTTATGACATCACTCAGCGGCCCCGTATTCTATTTGATTGACTCAAAGTCTACCGGTACCCACAAATATGTCGCACTAATATAGCTATTGCTTAGACCATGTCGGTATACCCCGCACAGTTTCCACAACGTATTGCTATTTACCTATGAATGTTTCCCAAATCCGGGTAGAGGATTCAAACCCAAACAATAGGACCAAAGTGTAAAGCAAACAAGTAAAGCAAGATTAGCATGTAAAGGTGATCTAAAACCCTAAGGTAACCCCACTTTTTTATATAACATCCCCAACAGAGTCTCCAGTTCTATGATGCGGTGGGAGAATTGACTTGAGGTTTTGCGTTTGTGTTTGCAAATGTCGCGGTTAGCAAGAGTCGCCACCGACTTTTATTTTATCAAAAAGGAAAGGTAAGAAAGCACAGGAAAGACCTTTGAGATGTTTTCTTGAGTTCGGGGGGTAGATTATGAAAAGGGAAGGTGCTAGCACCCTTTTCATCCATGGTTTTCCATGGGCTCTTAGTTACTTGTTTAGATCACTTGCTTTGCTTTTGCAATTGTTTGAAATGGTGCTTTGTGTGGTTTTGAAAGCATTTTGAAAAGAGGCCATCGTTTAGGCAATGTTTGTAATGATTCTCGTTCGTAAGAATGTATACAAAGATGTTTGTCTTTTGAAAAATGTTTCAATGTTTTGAAAGTTGTTTGGAAATGTTTTGAAATGTGTGTGTGTTTGTTTGAAAATAACAAGGATTGTTTGCAAGTTGATCAAGTAACTAGAAGCATATCTACCTACTCAAAAGTCTTTCTTGTACATTTTTATTCCTTTGACATTGTTGATTTACCATTGATTTGGTAAACAACCCTATCTTTGGATGTTAAACAGGACGGGCGTGGGTCATCGTATGACCATGATAGCAATATTGCCAAGTATCTTAGCAAGTTTTGAGGGACTAAGATCATCTTTGTTTAGGCAACCTTTTGATAGCGTCATCGAGGGACTATGATCTTTTGTTTTGTTTTGTTTTGCCAAGATACTTTGCATGCATACCATGGCCATTTTGTTAGGCAACCAAGTGGATGAAACCCTAGGGGTGCTTGTGTGTAATGTGTGTCATTTTACATGCATTTTGTCTTGTGCAATGTCTTGTATTTGTTTGATTTTTGTCTTATCATACAAACCCTAATTTTACTAAACATGTATATAATGCGATAAATTGCGTAAAATAAATCTAAGCTATTACAACAATTATTATGGGAAGGGGGATACAAGTTTTTGAATGGGGATATTTGCACAAAATAAAACCCTAAAATACTATTACAACCCAATTGAATTATTGTACAATAAATAAATAAATACATAATTATTTAAATATGCAAATAAAATGTATTTATGCAAAATGTTTTGTAATTGATTTTTTGTATGAGAAAATTAATATTATTTAAGTCCTAAAAATAAGAAAAAATGATATTGTTATTTTTGAAAGGGGTAAAACCCTAGTTTTTGATTAAAAGAAATATATATTCTATATTTATTTTATTTTGTCTATTTTTATACAAGAAATAATAAATAATATTATTTACAAATATTAAAAATTAAAATATATGTGGAAATAATATTTTATGTGTATGAATAATAAAAATAAAAGTGTATGATATTTTTAAATATGTTTACTATTTATTTTAAGAAAATAGATCCTATTTATTCTAAATAATTAATATTTTATGCAAAAAATAAAATAAAATGCAAAAAATAAAGAAAATATTTTTCAAGATTTTTTCATGTTCAGAAAAATAAATAAAAGCAATAAATATAAAAATGAAAAGAAAATATGAAAAATATACAAAATATGCAAAGGGGGTGTGGATAGTGGATCAGGGGGGTTTGGAAAGTAGAAAAAACAGGCCCAAGGCGCGCCAGGCCCAGGACTTCATCCCTGTCCTCCAGCCTCTCTCAAATGCGCGCTTTTTGCTTCAAACTTGTATCTTGCTCTAGCTTGCATAAAATCAAAAACTCATAACACAAAAAAAGTAGCTTATGATCTCACGATTCCAGTGATATAAAGTTTGTAAACTAACTCTCAAAGATCAGAGAGAATTTGATCACCCCTAATTTATGACCTAGTTTTTTCAGCATGTTTAACAATCAAATTCTCTTAGCTTAGTTAATATAAATGACAACTATGCATATGTACAGCTTCACCATGTTAAGGACTACATCTTTGCTTCACAAATCAAAGATTGAGGATTCCTAAATAGAGAGATAGAGTTTTGAAAAATACCTTGTTCAGCTGAGTTTAGATATGGCAATGTAGGGACTTTGAGGGAGGCCTGAAGATCGTGTGAGCTTCCTTGAAGTTCCCTCAAGCTATTCCAATGCTTAGCTGGCCTTGTGGATGGCTGAAACTTCGTGCACGAGTCAAAATGCAACCTTCCAAAATGAAAATGGTGATGTCTGAAATAGGGCTTACAGAACCAGGACAAGGACTTGGATAGTTTAGGTAGTATGTATGGAAGATGTTTGATGTGTTACAAAGAAAAACGCACGAGCAAATATTGAGATGGCTAGTGTTTTGCAGAAACTGCAATGCTTGGGCAGAAAAATGTGTTTTTTCAGTTTGAGAGTGTTTAGGATATTTTGCTTTCGTGTTTCTGCTTGAGACAAGTTTGTGAAGTTGTTTAAAATGAAGCCAAGCTCACCCTTTATCAGATGTGCAAGTTCCCTTGACTTTTGCAACTTTTATTGCTTTTGAAGAAAAGTTGAAGTGACTATGAAAAAGGCTTGTACTTGCTTGCTTATAGGCTGCAGAGAGTTGGTGAACAAAGCTTGATATCTGTGGACAATGCTTGCACAAAAGAAACATGTCCATGGCTCAAGAATTGCAAAGTTGCAAAAAGCATGCTTTATGAAAATGGCAATGTGCCCTTTATGCCATTTATGGATTAAACTCTTGTAGAATGCTCTAAAGGTCAAAATAAATCCATTAACCACTGAGCTAGCATTTAATTATAGAGTGTAGAAGGGATTAGGACCTGTAGTGCAAGGTACAAGCATGCTAGGATCTGATTTGCAAGTTGGTGCATTGTGAAAATGGCTTGAACAAAAGTGATAAAATGTCATTTTCTCTTCTTCGATTCTCCCTAACCACAAATGATCTTGGAGAGTTCTTTGAAATTTTGGAAATCTTGCAACATTCTCTACAATCCATCTTTGAAATGAATTTTGAGATACCTCTTGGAACTAGGTGAAAAATGCCCATGAAGTTAGGTCAAAAACCTGCCTAAATTAGGGCAAATTTTCACTAAGTTAAAAAGTTTATGGACCCCTATTCACAAATTCATATCTTGAGATCCAAGCATCTTTTGGGAAAACTTTGTGAAAAAAAGTTGTAGATTTTATGGAGGACTACAACTTTCATATTAGAAGTTTTCTTTGAATCCAATTGCATCATGGTGAAAAAGTTGTGGAAAGTTGGGAAAAAATAAGAAATTTTCCATACTTAGAAAAATTCTAAGTTATGAAAATTTTCAAATTAAAACCCTAATTTGCAATTTTAGGTTTCTTGGTCAACAAGTTTCACATTTTGACACATCTTGATGAATTATGACCCTTTGCACTTGATTTTGATCAAAAAGTCAAAGTTTGACTTTTCAGTATACAGTTGACTTTTGATCAGTTGACTGCAAAATTCATATGTCCATCCTATGCATTTGAGATCTTTTGAACTATGTGATTAGGTCAAGATGATGCTATTGATTCCTTGAAATCATGCTTGAACTCAATTGGTCATTGGTTAGGTCAAAAATCAGAAATTGCCCATTCTCAATCAAAACCCTAATTTTGACCATTTTGCCCTTTTGATGATTTGATCAAATTTCTTGAGGAGTTGTGATCCAAACTTGATCAAATGGTACATAGGAGCCTAAAATGTTGTTGGGGATAAAAAATTATGAAGTTTGACTGTAAATTGGTCATGGTTGACTTTTTTCTAATACGGCTGATTTTTTAGGTCAATTGTCCAATTGACTGAGCAAAATGTGGTTCAAGGCTTGAAACTTGGTATGAGAAATCTTAGGGGTCCAAGATGATGTATAAAAGTAACATGAAACATTTATGGTCCAAAATTCCTTGTGCAAACTCAAACCCTAATTTCAGGTCATCAGTGCAAGATGAGGTGTCTTGAGCTGACTAAGCCCTAATCTTGTCTTGAGTCTAGGAAGTCTTGTGAGGAAAAGTCTTGATAATATGAGAGGGTAAATTTTGGGGTACAACGCTGGTCTATCAGAAATTTGGCTAGAAAACCTTCGACCCCACTTTGTGTTTCCCAATTGGATGCTACATCAGCCTGTTTCAAATGCAGAGCTGAGGCAATGTCTTCTGGTCTAGGAACTTCTTCCATACCTGTGAAGGGTACCTATTCAAGGATGGATATGCCCAATAGATGAGAGAACTCTTCCAAAGTGGGTACCAGCTGGTAATCTATAAAGGTGAAGCAATGATGCACGGGATCTAAGAACTGAAATAGTGCGCTCATCATCTGCTCATCAAGATTTGAAGTAACCAAGCTGAGAAGTTGACCGTGTCTCTTAATGAACATAAAAGTCTCAGAAAATCTTGAGGCTAGCTCTTTAAGTTGGGCAGGTATTTGCACAAAGTTGACTCGAATGGTATTTCTGCGCACGGAAGCCATAATCTGCAAAACAGACCAAGATAAATTCCCTTGGTCTTTGAAATGGTTAGTGTAATGAAGCATGAATGCCATGTTATGATGCATTATGTCATGGTAAACCACAGGTATAGCAAACATAGATATTGCAAACACAGATATTGCAAACATAGTCAAATCACACAAAGTCCTTAGGTTTAAGGCTTGCATGAGGTCAAAGGTAGTACCCTCTTGAAGTTTAAGTTGGCTTCAACCTGTCCTAGCAAAAAGTAATTGGGTTCTAGAGGATCTCAATATCACTGACCATCCTCAACCGATCAAGGTTTCAGATCACGCAATATTTTCTTACGGTCGGAACTATCTCGAGAGTATGATCTCAATGAGTGTAGCATCGAGTATCAACCAGTTCCCAGCTTTACACCGAGGCCGGCTATCTCACTACTTTCTAATGGACAAGTTGGTCGATTAAAGGTTCTAAGGTCAGTTGATGCTTAACGACACCATGCAGCGGCCCCGTATTCTCCTCGTTTCTCCACAAGGGATACCGGTACCAACCAATGTGCCACATCAATGTAGCTACTGCTTCAACCGTATCAGTCTACACCGTACAGTTCCCTTACAGTCTATTGTTACTTACCTAAAAGGAATCCCCAGATCCGGGTTAGGATCTATAGTAACTCCCAAACAAAACCCTTAAAATTAAAGCAATCAAAGCAAACAAGAGAAGCAAATATGATGAACTAGACCCTAAGGTATACCCCACTTATTGTCCCCAGTAGAGTCGCCAGTTCTGTGATACAGTGGTAGAACCGACTTGTTTGAAATGCTGGTTTGCGTTTTGCATTTTGTGTTTCACAAAATGTCGCGGTAAGCAAGAGTCGCCACCGACTTTTATTTCATCCAACCGGAAAGGAAAAAGTATAGAAAAATCCTTTTTCGAGATATTCTGAGTACGGGGGGTAGATTATAGAAAGGGAAGGTATTAGCACCCTTTCTATACATGGTTTTCCATGGGCTCTTAGGTACTTGCTCATCTTTTTTTTAAATTACTTGTGTATGTGCTTTGTTTTTGAAAAATGTTTGACTTTGTGATAACTCTTGTATCAGTCCTCAAAGGTGTGACGAAGTTTGTTTTGAAAGTTTGTTTGAAAAGTGTAAGTGTGAAAAGTTTTGATTTGAGCGAGTACCTACTAGCGTCTACCTACTTGAGAAATGATCGTTTCTATTCTCGTTTCCTTTAGACAGCACTATCCTACTATTAAGAAATAGGTAGCACCGTCGTTCGAGTTGTAATGGTAAATTCGAAAGGGACGTACGATCACTAAAGCAATGTTAGGACGACTTAGTAATAACCCTAAAGTCTTAAGATCATATTCGATGCAACATTTCCGAGGCAACATTTCCGAGGCAACATTTCCGAGGCAACATTCAAATGGGACATTTGATCTTTGTTAGACAGGAGGGCAACCACTAAGACACCCTATACTTATTGATCGTTTACTGAAGGCAACCGAAGTGAGAGTATACCCTAAGAGTGATATGTGCGAGTGATTGGTTTCAATTATTTATCTTTGCACATTAGGGTTTTCTAACTGGATAAATTTGTCATGCATTCTTGTTATACAATCCTATTAGCATACATCTAAACAGTCAAATATTTGCAAGAATTAAAATGCGAGAAAGTAAATCTACGCTATTACAAGGCTTCGGAAGAGGGATTAATTACATAGCCAAAAACCCGGGAAGAAAGCGATAAGTAAGAAAACCTAGATTAAACTATTACAAACCATGAACAGTTACAAGAATATTGGAAAAAATAAATAACACGCGCGCGATGAATCGAATACGAGATAATTAGGGTTTTGACCCATTGCCTAAACCTAATTGCGATTGATTGAAAAATGTTTTTTGTTATTTAAGAAAGTAATGAAATAGTTAAATTAAGAAGAAAATCCTAAGTTCTAATTAATTTTAAATTTTAAAAAATAAATTAATTCAATCTAAAACCTATTTTTGTATTTTTATTTTATTTGAGAAAGAAAGAAAAATTAAATCAAGAATTAACCTAATTTTCTAATTGAATTTTAATTATGAATGAAATTAAAGTTGCCCTAAATTAATTAAACTAATTAATTAGAAAAACATTTATTAAGAAAATAAGTCTTTTTTTGTGATTTTTGGTTGGTTAATTTTAGAAAGTAATTTTGGTGTTGAAAAAAAAACAAAATAATTAAAGAAAAGAAATTAAAGAAAAATAATGGAAATAACTGAGTGGGCCTGTTGTCAGCAGATCTGGTTCTGGCTGATGGGTCCAGAAGATGGTGACCCTCAAAAGATAGGGGGGTGCGCTGGATCTGATCCTGGCTGGTGGATCAGAAGATGCTGCTCTTCAGAAGATGAGGTGCACTGGATTTGATTCTGGCTGATGGATCTAGAAGGTGATGCGCTGGATCTGGTCCTGGCTAGTGGATCAGAAGATGCTTCTCCTCAGAAGATGAGGCGCTAGATCTGATTCTGGAAGATGGATCCAGAAGATGATGCACTGGATCTGGTGAAAACAAATGAGAAAATACCAAAAGCTCACGCCTGGGATCGAACCCAGAACAATGAGCTTCTGACTTCCTTCTTTTGACCAACTGCGCTGGATCTCAACTTGTTAATATAATAAAAACAAATAATATATCAGAACAATAGCTTTCTGGCCAGAATAACGTGCCATAATTTGAATCAGCCAATCAGGTTATGACACGCTGTTGTCTTCTTCCCTGGAACCGTCGTTTTAGGTTCTGAACCTTTACCTACAAACACAGGCCTGTTGCTGCAACTTGTGTCATTCAAGAATTAAGCATATGCAATATAAATTCAGTTGGGGACCATGGATCAGTTGGGTTTGAAATTCTGATCATCATGGTACCCATTATCCTGTCTAATTTCGCTTGCAAACCAAAACCCCAAATTGGAGCACGAAACCCTAACAATGGCAAAAGCTTATTCCTGCACTGTAACTCAAATCAAATTATCCAGAAACATTGCAAACATGATGATGAATACAAATACGCAAGTTAAAAGTGCTGAACATGCAAGAATTACAGTAATCAAATTTGGATATTTTTACAAACCGTAAGAATGCTAGGCAGTGATTCTGGATGTTCTGGTGCCGGCGAACGATTGGGAATGCTTCCTGAAACGTCAAGGAATTGATTTCTGGCCTTGAATTTCTCTCCAAGGTCCTCTATTCCAGAATTTGGATCTCCACTTTTTCTTGAATTTTTTTTGTTTTGCTCTTGCTTTGCACGTCTGTTCCACCTCTTTTTGTGCCTTGCCTTGCTTCTGTATATATAATACAACATGTTAGGTCAATAAAAACGACCTCAATCTTGCTCATCATTAAGATTTGATTTGGTCCTTAATGGCATATGATTTCTTTCCAATTTTGCTCAAATTCAATCTTTTTCCAACCAAATCAGCATTTCACGAATTGATTCTCAATTGACAGCTCTTGAGATCCTCCTTCAATGCAAAAATCATCCCTAAAACACCATATATGTTTTATTTAGATTTATTTGATTTTACTTAAATTTTAAATGAATAAAAATCAAAATAAATAAAATAAATGATAAAATAAAGCATGGAGGGTTCTATTGGTCGTGGACTATGTTAGGAATGAGATGCAAGCATAAAAGATGGGGCCATGAGGAAAAAATGCAATTTTGGCCAATGTTGACTTTTGGCAATTTTGCAAAAAAGATCAACTTGTCCACTGCATAACTCTCTCAATTTTGACGCTAGAGAGGTGTTCTTTGACTTTTTATAAATCTTAGGATGTCCTATAAACAACCCTTTTGGTCTCATCTCAATTGAGTCTTCCATGTTCATGTATGAACCTTTGACCCAAAAGGTGTTTTTGTTGACTTTCTAAAATGACCTATAATGTTAAAATTCATATCTTCTTGTGAGTGCATATTTTGAACTTGGGATATGAATATGAATTGTAGTGAATTTCATCCTCTTCAAAATGAGCTTCGGATGGGTCATTTCTGCAAAAGTATGAGAAAGTTATGTTTGGTCAAAGTTGAGTTGACTTTTTCTACAAAACCCTAATTTAGCAACTTTTGGGTTTTGATGAATTGTGAGCAATCCTTGGTGAATCATGATCAACCCTTGATCAAATGATGAATTATACTTAAAAGTGAGGATGTTGACCAAAAATATTGAGGTTTTACTGTGTGTGGGCCATAGTTGACTTTTGACCTAGCACAGTCGATTTTCAGGCCTTTGAGCAATTGACGGAGCAAGTTTCTTCTACAAGGCTTGAAACTTGACATGGACGGTCTTGGGAACATACTAGGACAATAGAAGGCATTTGGAATCATTTGGACTCAGGAATCTTGATGAAAAATGAAACCCTAATTTGAGGTAGACTGCTTTAGGAGAGAGTTTGTCTGGTCAACTCTTGAACTTCCTTGAGCAGTTTGGGGACTCCACTTGACCTGTATTGAGAAATATGGGAGGGCAAATTTTGGGGTACAACAATGTTCAAAAGGAATCCATTGCCTATATAAAAAAGATCAGTGTTCAAGTCATTTACGATTTGCCAAGACTACTCACGAGAATTCAAAAACGCAAAAAGCTTACTCATCCTTTCACACTCCAAATCTGTGTAAATTATCACAATTGTGATAAATGTTTTTGTAACGAAAAACATTTGTACACACATTCTTGTATCATTGTTTAAGATAGTGTTCCTTGAGATTAACTGGATTATGGTTGTACTTAAGAAGACTTTAACAGTTGTTAAAGTAGTGATTGTAATCCTTTTGAGATTAGTGGATTAAGACCTCGTTGGAGAGAGGCGAAATCACCTTGACGGGTGGAGTGGAGTAGTTTAAGATCAAACGAACCAGGATAAAAATATTGTGTCATTGCGCATTTGATTTCAAGTTTTCAATTCAACCCCCCCCCCCCCCCCCCCCTCTTGTGTTTTTCACTTCTTCATATTACAGTTAAGACATTGATACAGTCTGTGTGTCTCTTTGAAAAAACAAACACAGTTTGCCTGACCACATGTACATGCACAGGTACAAGCATGGCACTCCAAATTTTAAAAAAAAGAGAGGTAAGTCTCCACTCTTTTAACGAGTAGATTCTTAGCCCAGCATGGACAACTCAAACGAGCTCCACCGTCATCATACCACGATGGCAGAACACCCAGCTCAAGATGGGAAGTTCACATCGTCGAGCTCGGACCCTTAAAACGAGACCTGAGTTCTGGCCCATGCCAGGTGATCTCCCTGATTGTTCAACCAGTCACCCATACTAGCGGACTCAAATACTAACTAGCAGAACCCCGAAACTCTTAATCAAAATAAAACATCTCAGGAAGACAAGCATACAAACATGCATAAACCTAATAAATAGTAATATATCGCGTACGAGCATGTCATCATAAAGTCACGAAATGTCCTCATCGCGAACAACAAGCACCAACAACATGTTTACCTCCATCGCACATGGGTTGGCTCTAAGTCATCACTTTTATGCCTAGAAGCAACAACTTGGGGGACTCTTATTCTGGTCTGGCAAAATACCTAGGTATGGTCCAATCCACTTCTACATCCAAGATGGCCCAACAGCTTTGGCCCAATCAATTGGAGAAGAGGGAACCTTTCCCTTCTGCCCCTCAGTCAGAGACACGTGTTCGATTGCCCCCTCAAGGATCAAAGAGACCATATATGCCATCAGCAGCACTTCTTCCCCTCAATCGGGGACATGTGGTCGGTTGTCCCCCTAGGACCAACGGGACCACAACTTCTCGCTCAAACAGGCTAGTCCCCATCCTACCAACTACACGAGGACACTGATCCAGGAATGGAAAGAATCACGCTTTCCCGTGAACACTTCTCTTCCTATTAAGACTAATTCCTGGCATCCTTACGCCTTCCCACATCAGCCACCTCTAGGTCTGCTCGACAAGCGTGGAGCAGACAACCAGGGAACTTCCAAGACGCATCTGCCTGCAACGGCAGCTTCCTTCACATATGCCCGACACAAGTCGAGCATATAACTAGAAAATTCCCAGAATGGCCATCATCCTATAATCCACCTCCTCCTCGGAACCAACGGCTAGTAATGGGCACGACTGCCCATTTTGACCAAGTCTTCACAGTTACCTATTTTTGCGGACCCATATATCTAAGCCCAAAAATAGGAACCAATGGCCAAGCGTCGGGAGTATTATATAAACCCTCACACATGTGAGGGATGGGTATTCAATGTTCATCACATACTTCTAAAACCCTAGACTTTCTATCTTGTATCTCTTTGTACTCCTATTAACTTTAGCATCAGAGTGCTTGCAGGTACACCCCCTCCTCCTCCATTCTAGCATTGAAGTTAAAGTCTATGGCCCTCTTCCGGTTCTGGTCAACCGGTAAGATCAAAACCTATAGAGTTTTGTTTAGGATAAAGCCATGGTGTTGAATTGGGAACACGGTCAACAAAAGTAATATTATCTTTCTTCAATTCTTCCTTGCATAAGTTTGAAATAAGAACAACATTATCCTCCAACTTAACGGTTGAGTTCTCTACCAATATTTTCTCAAGAAACATGTGACTTTTATTATGTGTAATAATATGTTGGATGATTGATTCTTCTACAAAAAAAATCCACCAGTGTGAGGATCAAATTTCAGCACTCCTTCCACTCCTAGAACATAATCAAGAACCATTTGTATTTTCTTCAACCAACGGTTCACTTTATTTATCTTGCACGATGGCCATCTTGAAACTCCATGTTGCCTGCAAATCCTCTTCAGAGTTGTCGGACAAACTATTCAAAAGAAAAATCATGAAATTTAATCGACTAAATTTCCAACACATCCTACAACAATAATAAGCTAGTTAATAATACTACGTTTCTTTTTTCGCTAATATTTTGGGTGTCTTACTGATCAGTGCATTTTGATGCACATCCTTCCACGATTGTACTAATGCATTTCTTTAATTTATTGTGTTTATTTTTATGTTTTAATATGTTTTGCTAATTTATTTTATTTTTCCATTTAATTAATTTTCATATTTTATTTTCAGTAACTGCAGCTTTCGCGGAAAAATTCATAACTGGAGCTACGGGAATCGGATTGAGGCGTTCTAATATTGGTTGGAAAGCTAAGAAAAAGACCTACAACTTTATAGTTGTGGCCAGATGCTGATTCGAGCTGTAGCAGGGTTGAAAAAGTCGTTGAAGTTGCAGCATTTTATATTTAAGTTTGGGTCATTTGTTTTGGGTCTGAGTTTTGTATCCGACCCAGTTTGGTTGTTTCTTTTTAGTTTTTACCTAGATGCTACAGTAATTGTCGGATCCCATTCACTTTTCACGAAAAAGAGAAAGCTTTGTACGAATCAATGAAGAACTAAAACCTTTCTGACGGATTTACTGTACTCAGGTTCCAACTTTGAGATTGTTATAGCATTTGCAATTTAATTTCGATTCCTTTCAACTATGTTATGAGATTGTTGTTTGCTTAATTCGATTTTCATATAACATTGTTGATTTAATTTGATTGATAAATGTTCCCAAATTTTAATCGCGATTGACTTTGCTTAATTGTTAATTTGCGTCACTTTTAACCGTATGCTTAATCCGGCCATAGGAACATGTATCTCATAGTGTCAATCGCGCTTGTTAATTGATATTGTAATAAAATAGGATAGAAACTTTGTTTAGGAGATTTTAATGTTAGCAGTCGATGATAGGTACGAACCGAGGCAGTGAATCCGTTTATTATAATCACTCATATCAAAAACAGCTTATTTTATAATCACTTTTCATAATCAGCTTATTTGCCTAAAATCGAACCAAACCCCCCCTTTAATTCGATTTCAGTTAGTTAATAATATTTCAAGAATCCTTGAGAACGATATTCGAGCCATTTGTCGCTAAATACTATAATTTTGAAACCGTTACGTAAAAACACTCGTTTTGATCCGCGCGCGACAGCGGATCACTCACCCCGATTCTTTTTGCAGCATCCTTTAGATTACCAGAAAAGTATTATTGCAGAACACTCAAACTAACATTTTCCACTACCTCACTTCTCTTTTTCTCAGCCAGCTTTCTTGATCCAAAGGTGTGATACGGCGGGAAGAACGGACTGTTTTTGGAATGCTGGTTCGCGTTTTGCGTTTTATATTCGCAAAATGTCGCGGTAAGCAAGAGTCGCCACCATATTTTATTTTATCCAACAAGGAAAGAAAAAAAGCACAAAAAAATTCCTTTTTCGAGATATTTCTGAGTACGGGGGGTAGATTATAGAAAGGGAAGGTATTAGCACCCTTTCTATCCGTAGTTATCTACAGGCTCTTAGGTACTTGCTCATCATTTTCAAAAATGTTTTCTTTGTGTTTGTGGGCTTTGAAAAGTTTTGTTTTTAACTTCGATTTAACTCTTGCTTCTGTCTTCAAGAGTGTAATGAAGTGTTTTTGAAAACTTATTTGTAAAAACGAGTGTAAGTGAGAAAAAAGTTTTGTTTTGGATGAGCAAGTATCTAAGAACTAATCTACCTACTCAAAAAGGGAATCGTTCTATGCTAATTTCCTTTAGACAATGTTATCCCACTATTAGTGAGTAGGTAGCACCGTCGTTAGAATTTTAGGGTCAATTCGAAAGAGGGACATACGGTCACTAGAGCAACATTAGGACGTCTTAGCGGTAAACCTAGTGTCTTAGATCATATATTCGAGGCAACAATTTCTGAGGCAACCATTTTGAGGCAACTAGATCTTTTAGACAAGAGGGCGACCTTTAAAATAACCTATACTCAATGACCGTATACAAAGGCAACCAAGTGGGGTGTACCCTTTTGATTTAAGAAAATGTTTTTTGTTGTTTTTATTTCTAAGAAAAGGAATTAAAACCTAAAATTAAACACTAAATTAATTATTAAAATGAATTAATTAATGAAAAATAATTAATGACATATTTGTGGAGTTTTTGTTATTTTAAAAAAGAAAATAAAATAAAAAAATAATTAAATGATGATTAAAACCTATTAATTCTAATTAGTTTTAAATATTTACAAAATAAATTAAAGTTATCCTAGAATTAAAAACCTAATTAAATAGTTAGTATTTATTAAAAAAAAAATTCTGACATTTAATTGGATAAAAATATTTTTGTGATTTTTTTATAAAAAAGAAAAAAATATATTGGTTAATAATTAATTAAACAAAATTAAATGAAAATAAATAAATATAGAAAGTTAGAGGAATGGGCCTGATTTAGGGGGTGCAGAAAGCAATTTTGTTGGCCCATTAGCATGCAGTCCATTGGACTTTTTGGGATCCCTTACGTATGCGTTGACTGACTTATGGTATGCCTTCCATGCTTGACCACCAGATCTGGCCATCTGGCACGCTGAAGAGTGAGGGAGTATGATGGTCTCTTGGCATGCACGTACACTAGATTACCTGAAAATAATCAAGAAAATGCAAATTGCTGGAGGCAGGGATCGAACCCCTGACCTCCAGCCTTTGAACGCCTTAAGGCCAACGCGGCTACCGCTGGAGTACTTGTGTTTGTTAGTTATAATAATACAATGTAATAATAATATATAAAAACAAAATCAATGGCCAGCAAAATAGAAAAGTGTGCGCGTTGTTTGAACAGGCATATGGATGGACGACAACTCATCATCTTTGTCCTCCATCTGTTGCTAAAAGTCCCAAGATCTATACCCATGCACAGATGTCCGTCACTACAAACCAAGCTTATTCAAAAATCCGCTACAGGCCATGTAAATGAGTTCTAGGGCCATGGTTAGATCCGTCATCTTCCTCTGATCACAACCATTTCCATCATTAAGGCCAATTGTACCTGAAATGAAAAACCCCAAAAACAAGAACGAAACCCTAGCAATGGTGGATCTCGATATAGGTCAGATAAATGAAATTGGTTATTACAAAAAGCTTGCAAATGATGTGTGGATTAAGAATATGCAATTATTTCATGTTAACAATGCCTAAATTTGAAAATACGAAATCAAGAATATAGTGAATCCGTGGATGACTTACAAAGCTCTGGGAAGCTTGAAAACGCATGGTCTTGGTTGCTTTCGCTTGTGGGGATGGCCAGGAAGATATTGAGACCAACACCAAGCCTTGAAACTGCCTCTAGACTTGATTTCGATCTCACACTTTTTTGGTGTTTTTTGCAAATTTGGTTCTTGCTCTCCAACTGATCTCCAACCCCTATTTTGGTCTGCCTCGCTTCCTTATGTATTGTACAATACATTAGGTAAAAAAATTATGTCCAAATCTCTCTCTTTTAATGCTTGGATATTTGATTTGATTCTCTTTGAACAACCTTCCAAAATTGCCTTTTCTCAATCTTTTTGTACACAACTTGCCTTGATTCTAGTTTCAATGCCTTGCTAGCTGTGGTTTAAGCCTGAAACAATCAAAAGATCCATTGTAATCAATGCTTTGGATTTTATTTGATTTTATTTGATTTAAATCAAATTAATTCAAATCAAAATCAAAATAATTAATAAAAATATGATATGGACACATGGCCAAGGCTAGAGCACGTGGACCATAATTCCAACTCAAAACAAGTGAAAAGGAATGGGCCCATTTGGCAAAATTTGAAGTTTTGGGGATAGTTGGCTTTTGGCAATTTTGCAAAAAAGTCCAACTTCAACAAAGCATAAATTCCTCAATTTTGACTCTTTGGAGGTTTTCTTAGACTTTTTAAAAATCTTGAGATGTCCTATAATCAACTTTGGTCTCATATCATTTTGATATTCCATGCTCAAGTTAGAAGCTTTGACAAAAAAGGTGTTTTTGTTGACTTTTCAAAATGACCTATAATGTCCAAATTCATAACTTCTTGTGAGTGAATTTTTTGATCTTGGTATATGAAGATGGATTGTAGGCAATTGCATCCTCTTCAAAATGAGATTTTTATGGGTCATTTCTCATAAAGTATGAGAAAGTTATGCTTGGTCAAAGTTGGGTTGACTTTTCCTACAAAACCCTAATTTAGCAACTTTTGAATCTTGATGAATTTTGAGCAACCCTTGATGAATCATGATCAACCCTTGATAAAATGATGAAATATACTTTAAAATGAGGATGTTGACCAAAAATCTTGAGGTTTGACTATTTGTAGGTCACAGTTGACTTTTGCCCTAGCACAATTGATTTTTGGACCTTTGAGCAATTGATTGAGCAAACTTCCTCTGCAAAGCTTGAAACTTGACATGGATGATCTTGAGAACATATTAGGACATTTGTGAGAACTTGGGACCACTTGGACTCAAGGATCTTGATGCAACATGAAACCCTTATTTGGAGAAGACTGCCTTAGAAGAGAGCTTGTCTGGCCAATCCTTGAGCAACCTTGAGCAACTTGGAGATCTTTCTAGCCATGTTTTGAGAAATATGAGAAGGAAAATTTTGGGGTACAACAGCTTCCCCTGTTCAATCTTCTTAACCCTGAGGATGCAGATTGGTTTTCGTGACTTTCGTAATCCGAAGGTGGAAGTGGGTTGAACACTAGAGTGCCCAGAAATTTGCACTCGCATGAAGTGGTAATTGTCTTGTGATGCCGGGAATGGGCTTATAGATGCCATTTGGAGGAGTGTCGATCGTATAAGAGATTCCTTAGCGAGAGCTTGTATACCTGTTGTTGAGGAAGATTCTGCTGGGGAGGTATGATCTTTGTTGGAGAGAGATAGAAATTTAGGAGCTTCGTCGTCCGTCATTTTGCTGGTGAGTCGTCTCTGTTGATATTTAGGAACTTCAATCATCCGTACTCAACTGAGGGAACATCTTTTTGCTGAGATTTAGGAACTCGTCCGTAATTCAACTGGCTTTGTCGAGATTTAGGAGCTTGTCCATAATTCAACTGATTTCGTCGAGATTTAGGAGCTTGTCCGTAATTCAACTAATTTTGTCGAGATTTAGGGGCTTGTCCGTAATTCAACTGATTTTGTCGAGATTTAGGAGCTTATCCGTAATTCAACTGATTTTGTCGAGATTTAGGAGCTTGTCCGTAATTCAACTGATTTTGTCGAGATTTAGGAGCTTGTCTGTAATTCAACTGATTTTGTCGAGATTTAGGAGCTTGTCCGTAATTCAACTGAGGAAACATCTCTACTGAGATTTAGGAACTTGTCCGTAATTCAACTGAGGAAACATCTCTGTCGAGATTTAGGAACTTGTCCGTAATTCAACTGAGGAAACATCTTTGTCGAGATTTTAGGAACTCGTCTGTAATTCAACCGAGGAACATATCTGTCGAGATTTAGGAATTCGTTCGTAATTCAACTAAGAAAACAACTTCGTTGAGATTTAGGAACTCGTCCGTAATTCAACTGAGGTACATATCTGTCGAGATTTAGGAACTCGTCCGTAATTCGACTGTGGAAGCATCTCTGCTGAGATTTAGGAACATCGTCCGTAATTCAACTGAGGTGATATCTGCTGAGATTTAGGAGCTCGTCCGTAATTCAACAACTTTGCTGAGATTTAGGTGCCTGTCCGTAATTCAACTGAGAGAATAACTTTGCTGAGATTTAGGAGCTTGTCCGCAATTCAACTACTTTGCTGAGATTTAGGAACATCGTCCGTAATTCAATTGAGGTAACATCTGTCGAGATTTAGGAACTAGTCTGTAATTCGACTGAGGAAATAATTTCGCTGAGATTTAGGAACATCGTCTGTAATTCAATTGAGGTGACATCTACTGAGATTTAGGAGCTCGTCTGTAATTCAACAACTTCGCTGAGATTTAGGAGCTCGTCCGTAATTCAACTACTTTGCTGAGATTTAAGAGCTCGTCCATAATTTAACTACTTTGCTGAGATTTAGGAGCTCGTTCGTAATTCAACTTGACAAACATCTGTCGAGATTTAGGAACTCGTCCGTAATTCTACTGAGGTAAAAGCTTCATAGCTTGCACTTTGTGAGAATTTAACCGTATCCTTCCTGAAAGATAAAGGTTAGTTATATGTATTGCATGATATGTATCAAGCAATGATGTTCTCAACATAAATGAGATTGTGTTTGTATGATGTGTATGCATGTCATGATGCATGAAAATGTGATGTTTTTAGCTGGGGAAAATAAATCCCCGCTTGCTGCTGGAGAAAAGAAATGAATTCTTCGTTTCCGCTGGAGATAATGAATGACGATTGTGAGAATAAACCTGCAGGAGAGGATAACTTCGCTGGGGAATAACTGATGAGAGAATGACTCTGTGGGGAAGAGATGCTCTGTTGAGGATTCCGTTGATAAATTCAGTTGGGGATGAATTATCACTGATGGTGATAATGAACCTTGTTGGGGATTGAATTCCTGTTTGTGAAAGGAGAGAACTCCGCTGGGGATGATTTTCCAGTAGCGACCTTACTGGGGATAGCCCTTTTAGACTTTACTGGGGATAATCTTCCAGAGGCTACTGGTGATAATTCTTTCGAACTCTACTGGGGATATTTTTTATACTCCGCTGGGGATGATAAGACTTTTTCAATGCTGATGGTAGACAAACTATGCTTGGGGAGAATATTACCGATTCATTCGCAGTTATGAGTCTTAGCTGGGGAGAGCTAGCACCAGTAACTTTCCTCTTACTCTGCGGGGAGTGAATGTACTTTCAATCGTTACCTTCAGCTAGGTCTATCCCTATACCTGGTGGACAGAGCAACTGCACGGTTTGGACGTTTCTCATTTTTCCCTGTTTCTGATATTATAAGTAATCGTCTTTTGTTTCGCATGTAAGTTTTTATGAGCAGCAATCAATGTCAAATGCATATATCAAAAACTGAACATTGGACGTTCTTTGCAAAACAAAACAAAAAAAAAAGGAAAACAGTTTGAAATTTATTTGTAAAGATGACTTGTATTGATTTTTGAAGTTAGCCTGTGAATAGGCGTTTTTGTACAAGAGGCTGACGTCCTAGTAAGAGAACGCCGCCGAACAAATAGAATTTATACAATTTGTGAAAAACACAAAAACAACTATGTGAATAATCCCACTGGGTTCCAACTCTGCTATTGCCTTTATGTCCTCGAGCATCTCATCACTTTGCTACTTGGCTGAAGGTAGATCAGATTGTTTGGCGCCGTCTGAGCTTGATAGTCGATATTGAAGTCTGGTCGCAAGGTGATCCAATGAGACATAGTGTTACGCTTTAATCCCTAATTTTTGCTTGGACCTCCCTTTCGGGTTTTCAGTCCACCGGGATACCCTTTTTTTCCCAAGCCACCTTTTCAGGTTTTCGACTTGCCGGGTGTACAATTTTTTCATTTTCATCCCTTATTTTTGCCCGAACCCTTTTGGTTCGCCGGGAAGCCCTTATTTTTGCCAAGGCCAGTCAACCTAGCGGGTCTTTGATTATGCGTAGTATTTTTTCACTATGTCTGCATTGACGGGGTGAGGAAGGTCGTCACCATCCATGGTGGTTAGAATCATAGCTCCTCCTGAGAAAATATTCTTAACCACAAATTGCCCTTTGTAAGTAGGGGTCCATTTTCCCCTGGGATCACCTTGTGGCAGTATGATGCGCTTGATAACCAGGTCCCCAACTTGATACTCTTGTCGGCTGACTTTCTTGTTAAATGCCTTGATCATCCGCTTTTGATACGTCTGACCATGACAAATAGTAGTAAGCCTTTTCTCGTCAATTAAGTTCAGCTGATCAAGTCAGGTCTGGATTCAGTCATCTTCGCTCAAACCTGCATCCTTCATAATCCGAAGAGAGGGTATCTGAACCTCGATGGGCAAGACGGCCTCCATGCCATAAACCAAGGAATAAGGTATTTCCCTTCTTGACGTCCGCGCTGAGGTAAGGTACCCATGAAGAGCAAAAGGTAACATCTCGTGCCAATCTTTATATGTCACTGTCATCTTCTGCACAATCTTCTTGATATTTTTATTAGCCACTTCTACAGCCCCATTCATCTTCAGTCGATAAGGAGAAGAGTTATGATGATGTATCTTGAACTGCTTGCAGAGCTCAGTGATCATCTTATTATTGAGATTTGTACCATTGTCTGTAATGATCCTCTCTGGTACACCATATTGACAGATCAGATTATGCCGAATGAACTGTGCCACGACATTCTTGGTTACTGTAGCAAAGGAAGCTGCTTCAACCCACTTCGTAAAGTAATCAATAGCTACCAAGATGAAACGATGCCCATTGGACGCAGTAGGTATGATATCGCCGATCATGTCGATGCCCCACATTGCAAAAGGCCAAGGAGCTGTCAAGATGTTCAGAGGTACTGGAGGTATATGCACCTTATCAGCATAGACTTGGCACTTATGACAAGTCCGAGAATGCCAATAACAGTCTGATTCCATTATGGACCAATAATATCCTGCCCGAAGGATTTTCTTTGCCATGGTGTGTCCACTGGAATGAGTTTCGTAAGTACCTTCATGTAATTCTACCATGATCCTTTCTGCTTCGTTCTTATCCATACAACGCAGTAAGGTTGAATCATGGTTACGCTTGTAAAGGATACCATTGCTGATGAAGAATTTCACCACGAACCTCCTCAGAAACGTTTTATAATTAACAGATGCACCCTCGGGGTACTCCCGAGCCTCAAGATACCTCTTTACCTCATGAAACCAGGGTTTATCTGCTACATCTTCAGTCTCAATATCACAGCAATGTGCAGGTTCGTCCAACCTCTCAATGGTGATCTGGGGAGCTTCATTGTCCCATCTAACCTTGAACATAGAAGACATTGTAGCCAGCGCATCCGCCAACTGATTCTCCTCTCTAGGGAAGTGTTCAAAGGTTATCTCCTCAAAGTATTGAAGTAATGTCAACACATACTCCTTGTAAGGAATAAGATTTGGGTGTTTCGTATCCCACTCGCCTTTGATCTGGCTGATTACGAGAGCAAAATCTCCGAATACACTTAAGAACTTTATCCTTAGGTCAATAGCTGCTCTAAGACCCATAATGCATGCTTCATACTCCGCCATGTTGTTGGTGCAGTTGAAACATAGTCGGGCGGTGAACAGAGTATGAGAGCCTTCAGGAGATATAATCACGACGCTAATGCCATTACCCAAAGAGTTGGAAGCTCCATCAAAGTACATAGACCATCGGGATCCCTCCTCAGGTCCTTCATCCGGTCCAGGTGTTTCACAGTCAGTTACCAACATGATATTCTCATCCGGGAATTCAAAGTTCATAGACTGGTAATCGTCCACTGCCTGATGTGCCAGATGATCTGCCAACACACTTCCCTTGATTGCTTTTTGGGTCGTATATTGGATGTCATACTCAGTCAAGATCATCTTCCATCTTGCTATTCTTCCGGACAAGGCAGGCTTCTCGAAGATATACTTGATTGGATCCATCTTTGATATCAACAAAGTGGTGTGAGTTAGCATATACTGTCTCAGCCGGCGAGCAGCCCATGCCAAAGCGCAACAAGTTTTCTCAAGCAACGAGTATCGGGTCTCACAGTCGGTAAACTTTTTGCTAAGGTAATAAATAACATGCTCTTTTCGGCCAGACTCGTCATGCTGCCCCAGCACGCACCTCATTGACTTATCGAGTACCGTCAAGTATAAGATCAAAGGTCTCCCTTCAACTGGAGGAATCAGAATAGGTGGCTCTTGGAGATACTCTTTGATCCTTTCGAAAGCAGCCTGACATTCATCGTTCCATCTTACCACTTGATCTTTCTTCAGCAACTTGAAGATTGGCTCACAAGTAGCAGTTAGGTGTGAGATGAATCGGGCAATGTAATTCAGACGTCCCAGGAAGCCTCTGACTTCCATTTCAGTTTGGGGAGCTGGCATTTCCTGTATAGCCTTCACCTTTGCAGGATCCACTTGAATACCTTTATCACTTACGATGAAACCCAGCAGCTTACCAGACCTCACCCCGAAGGTGCACTTGTTCGGGTTTAACCTTAGTCAGTACAACTTCATCCTGTCAAATAGCTTCTGAAGATGGTCAAGATGTTCCTCTTCAGTCTGGGATCTTGCAATCATGTCGTCAATGTATACCTCAATCTCATGATGAATCATGTCATGGAACAAAGCGACCATGGCGCGCTGATACGTTGCCCCAGCATTCTTCAATCCAAAAGGCATGACCTTGTAGCAAAAGGTACCCTATTGAGTAACAAAAGTTGTCTTCTCCATGTCTTTGGGATCCATTTTAATCTGATTGTAATCGGAGAAACCATCCATAAAGGAGAAGACCTTATGCTGTGCGGTGTTGTCAACCAGAAAGTCGATATGAGGTAAAGGGAAATCATCCTTGGGGCTTGCCCTGTTCAGATCCCTATAGTTAACACACATTCGAACCTTACCATCCTCTTCGGCACCGGAGCCACGTTGGCAACCCACTGCGGGTAAGAAGTAACTGCTAGAAAACCGACATTAAACTGTTTCATAACTTCAGCCTTGATTTTCTCAGACATCTCTGGGCGTATTCGGCGGACTTTCGGTTTCACTGGAGGACAGTCTTCCTTGGTAGGCAATCGGTGAACCACGATGTCAGTATCCAACCCAGGCATATCTTCATAAGACCAGGCAAATATCTCCACATAGTCACGCATCATCTGAATCAACCGTTGCTTAACACTAGACTCCAGATTTGCACCGATCTTGACCTCTTTCTTGTCTACCTCTGTACCCAGATTTACTGTTTCCACTAGCTCTTCATGCGGCTGTATGGCCCTCTATTCCTGAAGTAACAGTCTAGCAAGTTCACCAACCACTTCGCAATCATCCTCACCTTCGTCCTCGGCTTGGTTGATCGGACTTTCGAAGTCATAACTGGCAGTAGCAGAGTCGTTATCAGTGGGATCCAGAGTGGATTCAGACCTGTATATGTGAGTGTGTGTAAAATAGCTGTTTTGCAAGATAAAAAAGAAAAATAAAAATAAGGAGCGCAAAGTTTGAAATGCAAGAAAGCGTCCAATGCTTTTATTAATGATATATGGAAATGACACACATAAAGCCCTCACAATCAAAGCCACGGTGTCTCGGGTAAGGCACCAGGCCGTAAAGTTTAAAAACTGTCTATTACAAATTCGAAACAAAAGTCTCATTACTGGGTAATATAAGAAACAGGCATGGAATCCTTCGTCGTCCAATTGCTCAAGCCACCATCGGTAGTTGGGTAAATCCAGAGGTCAAACTCAGACTCTTCCACATCATCATCCCCAATAGCATTTACTCCCGCATCATGTTTTGGCATAGGAGCTGTTATGACATTAGGTTTTTCTGGCGCTTCGAACTCAATCTCCTTAGCGTCAATCAGATCTTGTACCTTATTCTTCAAGGCCCAACAATTATTCGTATCATGCCTCGGGCTATCAGAATGATAAGCACAATGGGCATTTGGATTGTACATCGGCGATGTGGTGTTGGGATTCTTCGGAGCTTCCCTCGGAATCACCAAGTTAGTCTTCAACAACTGTGGAAGAATTTGAGATAAAGACATGTTGAGCCGAGTAAACTGTCTTTGAGGCCTCTCTGCCCTTGGTTGATTGTTGCGTTGAGGGGCAACAG
The DNA here is from genome assembly GCA_948472305.1 of Vicia faba. NCBI lineage: Eukaryota > Viridiplantae > Streptophyta > Magnoliopsida > Fabales > Fabaceae > Vicia > Vicia faba. Next base: position 924,945,430 of record OX451736.1, on the reverse strand, counting down.
TTGGTCTTGAAATAACTATCGCATTGACTGCTTGGCGACGCTCGGGTTGACTTTGATTCCTAGAGCTGTAAATTGCACTAGACTCCTTCTTGAAGGGCTTATTCTCGGTACTCGATGAAGCACCTTTCTATATTTTTCCGCTCTTAATACCGGCTTCAACTCTTTCCCCAGTCATAATTAACTCCGTAAAACCTGACGATGAACTTCCGATCAAATGGTTGAAATACGGACCAGACAAGGTCCCCATAAACATATATACTAACTCCCTATCAGCCAAAGGGGGTTATACTCTTCCAGCAAGGTCCCTCCACTTCTGAGTGTAATCTTTAAAACCTTCGCTCGCACCCATGGACATACCCTGAAGTTGGGTACGCGTGGGAGAAAGGTCGGCATTATATTGGTATTGCTTGTAAAAAGCAGCAGCAAGGTCCTCCCAATTACGAACGCTAGCTCCTTCCAGCTGGAAAAACCAATCAAGTTGAGTCCCTGAAAGACTATCTTGAAAGAAGTGGATCCAGAGGTTCTTGTCAGCGGTATATGGTTGAATCTTTCTAGCATACGAACGGAGGTGTAGCTTTGGGCAGGAGACCCCGTCGCACTTAGCAAAGACTGGCGCTTTAAATTTGTGGGGAATCACCACCCCATATGACAAACCCAAATCTCCAAAGTCCAGACCAGGGACTTTCTGGACCTCTATCGCACTTAATCGGTCTTCAAGCTATTTATACCTGTCTTCGGCAGGAGGATACTGGTCCTCATCAAAGTCAATCTCGTTGTCAAAAACCACAGGGCTAGGAGCCCTCCTTTCTTCCTGGTTTTCTCTCCCTTCAGGTGAGTGAGATGAATCAACATCTTCCCGCAGATTGTTTCTAAATCTGCAACCCATATTCAGTAGGACCTTCTTCTTCTTCTTCTTCTTCTTCTTCTTCTTCTTCTTCTTCTTATCTTTCAAGATAAGAGTCTTCAGATCTTGCTGACCCTTGGCCAAGTTCATGAACATTTCCTGGAACTGAGCATTTTGAGCTTGTAGAGCCTTGATAGCTTGATCAGTTGATGTTTCAGAAGACATGATGCTGAAATAAATAGTGGAGAAGATAAGAGACCTGTAAGGTTACCTGTGATGAGGTGCATGGGAATGGAATGTATATGATATGATTTCAAAGACTTTAGGGATTCAAATTCGTAAACCAAAATGAAACACACTTTTATTAGATTAAAAACTTGAAACAATATTTGACAAATGCCTTTAAGGCGTTACAAAAAGAAAAACTAAAAAGTAAATCAAAACTAGAACTAACAAAAGACATCAGCGCTCCCATGGTCATTTTCCGTTGGTGCTAACATAGTCATTGAGGACCTTCTCATTCTCCAGCTGCCTTGTAAGCTTTAGAATCTTCCGCTCCTACTCGTGATACTTTTCTCTGTAAGTATCCCGCTCTTCTCTCAACTGGATCCACGACCTCTTTAATGCCCCAATGTCAGTTGGCATGTACGGATGTAGGACAGTAGGAGGAACCCCTTCTTCATCAGCACTCTCAACAATTACCGGTAAGACAGCTTCATACGGCATCCCTAGATTTTGGGCACGGGTTCGAACCCATCGGAGATACGGTTCCATTGGAAGAGAAGTCTTTGCTCCCAACTCATGCGGATCAGACCTGTTGACCCTATTCCAAGCTCGTATAAATCTGTGGCGATGTCCCTCACTATCCCCTTGGAAGTCAAAGACAATGCTCAGAATCAGCAACTTATGAGAACCGTCCTTTCTAGCTCGCCCAAACTGTCGTAAGGCCAGACAAGGATTATAGGTGATCCCTCCCCTAATTCCAAGTAAAGGAACATTGGGGTATTCTCCGCACCAGTCAATAACAACCACTTCTTCCATGTCTTTAGTGCTCCAGATGATATCTGTGTGAGCCAAGGTCATAATTTTGTAGGCCCAACCCATACCTTCCTTGTTCTTCAAAACAGATTTGAGGAGGTGAGAAATAAACCACCTCGCCAGCAATGGTACACAACACATAAGGGTTCCCCATTTTCGAGCAGTACGGGCATAAAGAGCATGCAGAATGTCACCTAAGAGAGTGGGCACCAGATTACGGGACATGAAGATCTTCACTGCATTCACGTCGACGAAAGAATCCGAATTAGGGAACAAAACCAAGCCATATATGAGAAGATCCAGGATGTCTTTGAATGCTTGGAAATCTAAATTGTCCCAAAACTGATTAGCCTGATCAACCAAGAACTTAGCTAAGAAACCTTTTATCCCACTCCGAGTCTCCCAGTTAGACATTACCTCAGCCTTTGTCAGATGTAGGGCTGTAGCAACATCTTCTGGTCTAAGAGCTTTCTCCCAACCTGTAAACAGCGTCTGCTCTAGAATAGAAATACCAAGCAAATCAGAGAACTCCTCCAAAGTAGGGACTAACTGATAGTCCGGGAAGGTGAAGCTGTGGTGCAACGGGTCAAAGAACTGGCACAAGACACTCAACATCTACTCATCCATTTTGGAAGTGACCAAACCAAGGAGGTGACCATGTCTTCTGATAAAGGAGGAAGTATCAGAAACCTTGGAAACCAAATCTCTAAGCTGAGTAGGAATTTGTACAAAGCTAATCCGAATAGCGTTTCTACACATAAAGGCCATGACCTATAAAACAGAACAAAGATGAATCCCCTATGTCTTTGAAATACGTTAGTCTGATGCAAGATGCATGCAATATCATGATGCATGATGTTATGATAGGAACACACCACCAGTATTCATAGATAGCAAACATGGTAAGGGCAAGCAAGTCACACAATAGCCCTTAGATTTCAGGCTGGCATGGAGTTTAGGTATCACCCTCTTTCAGTTTAGTTGGTTCAACCTGTCCTAGTAATAGTAACCGGGTTCTAGAGGATCTCAATATCACTGACCACACTTGATCGGTCATAATTCCAGTTTCGCAACCTTTTCTTGCGGCCGGAATTATCACGAGAGTTTGGTCTCAATGAGTGTAGCATACTGCTACTTTTCTATGGCCAAGTTGGTCAATTATAGGTTCTAAGGTCAGTTGGTTCTTAATGACCCCTTAGCTGACCCATATTCTCCTTGTTCCACCACAAGGGATATCGGTACAAACTAAAGTGCCACACCAATGTTGCTACTGCTTCAACCGTATCGGTCTACGCCATACAGTTCCCTCACAGTCTATTGTTACTTACCTAAAAGGTATCCCCAGATCCGGGTTAGGATCTATAGTAACTCTGATTCAAACCCACAAATATAAAGCATACAAGTCAATCAATTGAAAACATTATGGTGAACTATTCCTAAGGTACACCCCACTTATTGAATCCCCAGCAGAGTCGCCAGTTCTGTGATACGACGGGAAGAACTGACTGTTTTTGGAATGCTGGTTCGTGTTTTGCATTTTGTATTCGCTAAATGTCGCGGTAAGCAAGAGTCGCCATCGTCTTTTATTTTATCCAACAAGGAAAGGAAAAAAGCACAGAAAAATTCCTTTTTCGAGATATTTTTGAGTACGGAGGGTAGATTATAAAAAGGGAAGGTATTAGCACCCTTTCTATCCGTAGTTATCTACGGGCTCTTAGGTACTTGCTCATCATTTTCAAAAATGTTTTCTTTGTGTTTGTGGGCTTTGAAAAGTTTTGTTTTTAACTTCGATTTAACTCTTGCTTCTGTCTTCAAGAGTGTAATGAAGTGTTTTTGAAAACTTGTTTGTAAAAAGGAGTGTAAGTGTGAAAAAAGTTTTGTTTTGGATGAGCAAGTATCTAAGAACTAATCTACCTACTCGAAAAGGGAATCATTCTATGCTAATTTACTTTAGACAATGTTATCCCACTATTAGTGAGTAGCTAGCACCATCGTTGGAATTTTAGGGTCAATTCGAAAGAGGGACATACAGTCACTAAAGCAACATTAGGACGTCTTAGCGGTAAACCTAGTGTCTTAGATCATGTATTCGAGGCAACAATTTCTGAGGCAAACATTTTGAGGCAACTATGATCTTTTAGACAAGAGGACAACCTCTAAAATAACCTATACTCAATGACCGTGTACGAAAGCAACCAAGTGGGGTGTACCCTAAGAGTGCGCATGTGCGAGTGTATTGATTTCAGTTATTTTTATCTTTTCACATGTTTATGGTGATCTAATTGATTTTAAGATTAAGCATTCATTCTTGTCATGCAAGCCCTATTATCAAACATCTAGCAGTTGTATAATCTGCAGAATTAAATGCAGAATTTAAACTAACTATTACAAGGCGTCGGGTATTTACATCGCCAAAAGCAACCCTTTGAAAATAAAATAAAGCGGTAAAATAAATAAATGTCCTATTTAAAACTATTACAAGCCGGGAGCAGATACATCAATAATTAAATAAGGAAAAATAAATCGCGCGAGTGAATTGGATCGAATGTGAAATTAGGGTTTTGACCCTTTTGATTTAAGAAAATGTTTTTTGTTGTTTTTATTTTTAAGAAAAGGAATTGAAACATAAAATTAAACACTAAATTAATTATTAAAATGAATTAATTAATGAAAAATAATTAATGACATATTTGTGGAGTTTTTGTTATTTTAAGAAAGAAAATAAAATAAAAAAATAATTAAATGATGATTAAAACCTATTAATTCTAATTAGTTTTAAATATTTACAAAATAAATTAAAGTTATCCTAGAATTAAAAACCTAATTAATTAGTTAGTATTTATTTATTTTTTAAATTCTGACATTTAATTGGATAAAAATATTTTTGTGATTTTTTGATAAAAAAGAAAAAATTCTATTGGTTAATAATTAATTAAACAAAATTAAATGAAAATAAATAAATATAGAAAGTTAGAGGAATGGGCCTGATTTATGGGGTGCAGAAAGCAATTCTGTTGGCCCATTAGCATGAAGTCCATTGGACTTTTTGGGATCCCCTGCGTATGCGTTGACTGGATTATGGTATGCCTTCCATGCTTGACCACCAGATCTGGCCATCTGGCACGCTGAAGAGTGAGGGAGTATGATGGTCTCTTGGCATGCGCGTACACTAGATTACCTGAAAATAATCAAGAAAATGCAAATTGCTGGAGGCAGGGATCGAACCCCTGACCTCCAGCCTTTGAACGCCTTAAGGCCAACGTGGCTACCATTGGAGCACTTGTGTTTGTTTGTTATAATAATACAATGTAATAATAATATATAAAAAAAAATCAATGGCCAGCAAAATAGAAAAGCGCGCGCGTTGTTTGAACAGGCCTATGGATGGACGACAACTCATCATCCCCGTCCTCCATCCGTTGCTAAAAGTCCCAAGATCTATACCCACAGACAGATGTCCGTCACTACAAACCAAGCTTATTCAAAAATCCGCTACAGGCCATGTAAATGAGTTCTAGAACCATGTTAGATTCGTCATCTTCCTCTGATCACAACCATGTCCATCATTAAGGCCAATTGTACCTGAAACGAAAAACCCCAAAAACAAGAATGAAACCCTAGCAATGGTGGATCTCGATATAGGTCAGATAAATGATATTGGTTATTACAAAAAGCTTGCAAATGATGTGTGGATTAAGAATATGCAATTATTTCATGTTAACAATGCCTAAATTTGAAAATACGAAATCAAGAATATAGTGAATCCGTGGATGACTTATAGAGCTCTGGGAAGCTTGAAAACGCGTGGTCTTGGTTGCTTTCGCTTGTGGAGATGGCCAGGAAGAGATTGAGACCAACACCAAGCCTTGAAACTGCCTCTAGACTTGATTTCAATTTCACACTTTTTTGGTGTTTTTTGCAAATTTGGTTCTTGCTCTCCAACTGATCTCCAACCTCTATTTTGGTCTGCCTCGCTTCCTTATGTTTGTACAATACATTAGGTAAAAAAATTCTGTCCAAATATCTCTCTTTCAATGCTTGGATATTTGATTTGATTCTCTTTGAACAACCTTCCAAAATTGCCTTTTCTCAATCTTTTTGTACACAACTTGCCTAGATCCGAGTTTCAATGCCTTGCTAGCTGTGGTTTAAGCCTGAAACAATCAAAAGATCCATTGTTATCAATGCTTTAGATTTGATTTGATTTAAATCAAATCAATTCAAATAAAAATCAAAATAATTAATAAAAATATGATATGGACACATGGCCAAGGCTAGAGCACGTGGACCATAATGCCAACTCAAAACAAGTGAAAAAGAATGGGCCCATTTGAAAAAGTTTGAAGTTTTTGGGATAGTTGACTTTTGGCAATTTTGCAAAAAAGTACAACTTCAACAAAGCATAACTTCCTCAATTTTGACTCTTTGGAGGTGTTCTTGGACTTTTTAGAAAGCTTGACTCTTTAGAAGCTTTGACAAAAAAGGTGTTTTTGTTGACTTTTCAAAATGACATATAATGTCCAAATTTATAACTTCTTGTGAGTGTATTTTTTGATCTTGGTATATCAAGATGGATTGTAGGGAATTGCATCCTATTCAAAATGAGCTTTGGATGGTTCATTTCTCATAAAGTATGAGAAAGTTATGCTTGGTCAAAGTTGGGTTGACTTTTCCTACAAAACCCTAATTTAGCAACTTTTGAATCTTGATGAATTTTGAGCAACCCTTGATGAATCATGATCAACCCTTGATCAAATGATGAAATATACTTCAAAATGAGTATGTTGACCAAAAATCTTGAGGTTTGACTGTTTGTAGGTCACAGTTTACTTTTGCCCTAGCACAGTCGATTTTTGGATCTTTGAGCAATTGACTGAGCAAACTTCCTCTGCAAGGCTTGAAACTTGACATGGATGATCTTGAGAATATATTAGGACATTTGTGAGAACTTGGGACCACTTGGACTCAAGAATCTTGATGCAACATGAAACCCTAATTTGGAGAAGACTGCCTTATGAGAGAGCTTGTCTGGCCAATCCTTGAGCAACTTGGAGATCTTTCTTGCCATGTTTTGAGAAATATGAGAGGGCAAATTTTGGGGTACAACAAAAGGCATCCGGATAATTATCTCTATATTTTTCCAACTCAATATGCAATCAAAAGTCACATAGTATTTGACTATTACAAAACTCATGCAATAAAGATAAAACATAATGCATTATTAGCATATCATATGTAAGCTAACCTTCAATTCCTTATGCTTCAGCTCAATGGCTTTTGAATTTTCTATATTCCTTATGCTTCAGTCCAACCACTTCATTATGCTTCACCCAGTCACTTCTAAGTCTGTGTTGTAACAAAATGCTATATTTTAAGAGTTAAAAAGATAAATTTTCAAGCTTAAGTGAGAAATAGATCTAATCATGTGCAATCTTATTCATGTGTGCACAAAATTTGCAAGTTTTAGCCTTCCACAACGATTTGTGTAATGGATATATATATATATATATATATATATATATATATATATATATATATATATATATATATATATATATATATATATATATATATATATATATATATATATATATACCACTAGAGCAGGCTCACAGAGCTTTAAAGTAGCATGTAGATCTTTCATGAACTATGTCAACACTTAACAGTTATATAACTTCCTAAATTAGCTATCTTTTCAACTACACAAAGTAAAATCTTTTGTTATTATTTTGCTTACCATACTCATCGTTTGGAGCATAATAATGATAAATTGTAATTTGCAAAGGTCCCTCTGCAGTGCAGCCAAAATTTGTTCCACCATAATATTGTAAAACATAAAAAGGCATGTCAAGATGCAAGCCACAGATAACTCATTTATCCATAAAAAACTAAATTATAAAATGGACATAGATAAACCCAGTATAACATGTATATGTTTAAATCTCAAACGAGACACGGTGTTCAAAGATGTCACAACTTATTTATGACCACAATGTGAAAAAACAGAACAAACCTAACATTTAAAACACAAAATAGCTTATTTATATAAGTCTAAATATATAAACCAACTTATTTATGGAAGGCTGAACAAATATTTTTGAAACCAGGGCCCATAAACAAATCTATATATTTATCATCGCTAGAACTCAAAGTCTTAAACCCACAAATATATATTCATCTCCTTCTTCACATGATTTTCTGCTGAACTGAAATCATAAAAACACAAAAGTCATTATAAACAAATGGATCTCGGATGAAAAGTGAAGATATTGGATCTCGGATAAAAACTTACCAAGAAAGTGATAGTTATAACACAAGCTTGACATAAAGACATAAACTTTTCCATTTCAAGCTAAAGTTACAGTTGAAGAACATGAACAACAAAAATCAACAAACAGGAAATAAAGAAATATGAAATACTAAAACAATAGGAAACAAAGAAAAACTTTTAAGCTTTGATACCTTACTGCTAGGACAGGCCAAACGCGGCGGAGGATTTTTGCACCGATGAGTTTCTGGGACTGTGAGAACTCAGAAGGGTTGATGTTAGGAGGGAGTAACAATAAACACATCAATCTGATGCAGTCAAGTATGCACCATCCAAATAGAGGAATTGTTGGAACATGTCTATGTTCCAATATGTTGAATTTAAAAATTTCTCAAGTTCCACATTGTTAGAATATCTTTTTGGTTGAAAAAACCATTTAGTCTCACATTGCTCATGTGAGAAATATTAACTATCTTACTTCACTATAAAAGGAGTGCACATGTTTCATTCTAATTACACCAAAAACTATTTTATTAGTTTTTCTTTCCTCACTCTCATAACTTTGCGTCTCTTGAATTATCGAAGCGCCATCTTCTTCCCCTTTCTTCCTACTCGTTGAATTTTTCGAGTATTTTTTTGAATTCTCTTTAGAGAATTATGTTAATTTCTCCTCACTTGAGTTGAGAAATTTTCAAGTTTAATCTTTTGGATTCTCTTTGGAGAATTATTTGAATTTCTCTTTGTTTGAGAAATTATTATGAGTGGTCAAATGGTCATTATTAATTTCTCTTTGGAGAACTATTTGAGTTTCTTTTTGTTTGACAAATTATTATGACTGGTCTTTGTACCAGATACTACGAGTGGTGTTGATACCATATTTGAATGGTCTTGTACTATCAGAGGGTGTATTTTTAGACCGATTATCTATCATGCAAGTAGTAATCGTACAGTATACAATTTGGTTGTTTTATCCTAGAGGCGGCGCGGTAGTTCAACTGCTTTGCATAATTTTGAGCAGTGCCGCGAAATGTCTTAAAGAGAACGACCTAGTATGCGACTCAACCTGGTAATTTCTTCGGTGGAAAATATTTTAAAATCCAAAAACAACAATTTGAAGACGTTTCAAACTGCCATGGCTGTCGATGAAATTATTGGTTCTTTTGTGGATATTGTCTTTGAGAAATCGTTCATGTTTGAGAGAAGTCACTTCAAATGTTGGCAACAAAAGATGAAGTTCTTAACGTTGAAAAAAGTTACTAACGTTCTAATTGATGACATTTTGTTGCTCCTTCTGGATCAATCGAACAAACTAACGGTAGTAAATCTGGAGATTTAGAAGGAACACTTAATAGTGTTGAAGTTGAATCTGTTGCACGGATTAAAGCGAATGATTTACAGCATAGTAAAGAAATCACCTTATAGAAAGAGAATGAAAATCTCTACAAAATCATATTTTGAATAGACTCGCAGATGGTCTGTATGATAATTACAGTTGATGTGATACTGCAAAACAAGATTGAGAGACTCAAAAAAAGAAGTATGACGTAGAAGCTGGAGCAAAGAAGTATGTTGTTAGCCGCTACTTCATGTATCAAATGCAAAGATGTAAGGTTGATGGAGGCTCAATGTTACGAACTTCAAAAGATTGCTTAAAAGATCATCACAAAAGGTATGTGTTTAAATGAACAATTTCAAATTGGTTTTATTATTGACAAACTACCCCATAGTTTGAATGTTTAAAAAAACAAAAAGGGAATCTTAGAGACAATATCAAAAAGAAAAATTCTTGGTTGTTTCAAACAACAAAAAGAAATTCGGTGTAGTTCTGAAGCCATTTGGCAAATGATTAAAGAATCAGAACCGCAATATTATGAACCGAATTAAGAATGGAAATTCTTCTATGATCCCAATAGCTCCAACTAGGCAACAACCACCACCTAAACGAAATGATGTTGGCTTCCCTTTGTTTTAACTATGTAAAATTAAGTCATATGACTAAGAAATGTAGAATTAAACTTGAACTTGGTGTTGTCCCTAATGCACAAGTCAACCTGACTAATGGGAAATTTATTGTTATGGTTATTGAAATCATCATGATTGATGGATATGTTGGTTGGTAGATTGACACACGCGTCACTCGTTGTATCTGTTATGATCGTGTTATGTTTAAACATATACGAATACTAAAGATAAGAAAGTGTTGTTGGGAGATGGCCAGACTATGAATGTTGCTGGAATTGTAGACATGGAGCTAAATTTCACCTTCAAAAAGACATTAATCTTAAGAAACGTTATGCATGTTCCTAAGATTAGAAAAAATATTGTTTCTGGTTTTCTTTTAAATAAGACAGGGTTTAGTCAGTCTATTGAGGTAGATTTGTACGCCATTACGAATAATGAAGTTTATATGTTTAAAATTTTTGTAAAGAATTTGAAATATAATAAGAATTTGTAGTGATAGATAAACCCTATGATTATAGTTTATTAATGAATTTTATACATGGAATTGTACATGAAATGACTACACCATACTATCTTGTAATGAATGGTAAAACAGAAAGAAAGAATATAACTCTTACTGAACTTGTTGTTGCAATTATGATGAATTCTGGTGCTGCACCTCACTGGTGGGGGGGAAATTTTACTGACTGTTTGCTATGTCCTGAATAGAGTCCCTAAGTCAAAATGTAAGATCTCTCCTTATGAGATATTAAAGAAAGACAACCAAACTTGTCTTATTTGAGAACTTGGGGTTGTCTGACTTATGTCAGAATTCCGGATCCGAAACGAGTTAAACTCGCTAGTAGAGCATATGAATGTGTTTTCATTTAGTATGCAGCAAATATTAAAGCATATATGTTTTATGACCTAAGGGCAAAAGTGATCATAGAATCAAATGATGTTGAATTCTATGAAGACAAATTTCCTTTCAAATTGAGAAATAGTGGGGGCACACGATCGAGTCACATTCATGTAATAAGAAGCACAAAAAGCAATGACAATGTAGAAACAGGACTTCAACGAAGTAAACGAGTAAGAGTTGCTAAAGACTATAGGCCTGATTATACGGCTAATAATGTAGAAGAAGATCCAATGAATCTTCAAGAAGCCTTGTCATCTATTGATGTTTATTTATGGCAAGAAGCTATCAATGATGAGATAGAATCTCTAGAATCTAACAAGACCTGGCACTTAGTAGACTTGCCTCCTGGTTGCAAATCAATCGGTTGTAAATGGGTTTAGAAAAAGAAACTAAAACCTGACGGAACTATTGATAAATACAAGGTTCACCTTGTTGCCAAGGGTTTTAGACAGAGATAAAATATAGATTTCTTCGACACCTTTTGTCCTGTCACTAGAATTACATCCATTAGGGTACTTATTTCAATAGCTGCTATTTATAACTTAATAGTACACCAAATGGATGTTAAAACAATTTTTTTAAATGGTGACTTAGAAGAAGAAATATATATGAAACAACCGGAAGGGTTTGTGATCTATGGATAAGAAAACAAGGTCTATAAGTTAGATAAGTCTTTGTATGGGCTAAAACAAGCTCTAAAGCAATGGCATGTAAAGTTTGATAACTTAATGATATCGAATGTGTACAAAGTGAATAAAAGTGACAAATACGTTGGTTACAAATTTGAGAATTGTATTTGCACTATCATATGTCTATATGTAAATGATCTACTCATATTTGGATCAAAAATTCAGGCCATTAATGATATGAAATCATTATTGTGCAACAACTTTGATATGAAAGACCTCGAAGAAGTGAGTGTGATTCTTGGTATGAAGATCACAAAATCCGAGCAAGGAATTTCTTTGGATCAATCATAATATGTGAAAAAGATCTTAAAGAAATGTAATTACTTTGACAGTAAACCTGTGAACACGCCAAATGATCCAAGCGTGATGCTGTTTAAGAACACTGGTGAAAGTGTTAGACAAACAGAACATGCGAGCATCATTGAAAGTCTTAGGTATTCCATTGATTGTACCAAACCTGACATTGCATATGTTGTGGGATTGTTGTGCGGGCTTACTAGTAGACCGAATAATAAATATTGACAAGCTATTGAGCAAGTCATACGGTACCTTAAAAGGACCATGAATCTCAATTTACATTATCATAGATTTCCTATTATACCTGAAGGATACAATGATGCAGATTGGAATATCTTATCAGATGATTCCAAAGCAACTAGTGGCTATGTATTCAACATAGCTAGAGGAGTTGTATCTTGCAAATCAAAGAAACATACTATCTTGAGAATATAAGCGACTACTAGTGACGAAGTAAGTTGGTTAAGATGCTTGCTAACTGAGATTCCCTTATGGGAAAAATATATATATCAGTTGTGTTGATCCAATGCGATAGTACCGTGGCTATTGTAAAAATTGAGAACTGTTATTATAATGGTAAAAGACGTCAAATAAGAAGAAAGCACAGCACTGTTAGAGAATGTATCTCTAAAGGAGCTGTAAGAGTGGATCATGTATGCACTGATGAAAATTTAGCAGATCCTTTGACGAAAGGATTAGCTAGAGAGAAAGTCTATAATACATCATATAAGATGGGACTAATTCCTATAGGAAAATGAGTTGCTCATGATGGTAACCTGACCTAAATGAATGGAGATCCCAAGAAATAGGTTCAATGGGTAATAACAAGTTGTGAGTAGTATGAGATAATCATGCAAGTAAAGCATGAATCCTAAAGTAATAAGAGGATGAGATAATAAAAACTCTTAATGAGATCTATACTCTGTATGAGGGAGTACCTAGGCTACATAAGTACTCTTGATAGACTCACTTATGTGATTGTGGAACTTAGGTCGGTTCCTATGGAATTTCGAGGCAGAATTCCTAGAGCCTTCATTAAACTAGGATACACGTGCAGGGCCATTAAAGCACGAGATATTAGAATACACCTTAAGAAAAGGTTGTGTGCGGGTTTGATGTCTGAGATAGAGTTCAAGACATTTGTGTCACTCTTGTTAAATTGGAATCCTACTTGCTATGCAAAGGTTCAAGTCGTAGACACCTTTGTTTATGCACAATCTTAGAAACGTTTGACGTTACTTCTAAAATCAATTTTTTAAATTCAAGTGGGGGATTGTTGGAACATGTCCATGTTCCAATATGTTGAATTTAAAAATTTCTCAAGTCCCACATTGTTAGAATATCTTTTTGGTTGAAAAAACCATTTAGTCCCATATTGCTCATGTGAGAAATATTAACTATCTTACTTCACTATATAGGGAGTGCACATGTTTCATTCTAAATTACACCAAAAACTATTTTATTAGTTTTTCCTTCCTCACTCTCATAACTCTGCGTCTCTCGAGTTATCGAATCGCCATCTTCTTCCCCTTTCTTCCTACTCGTTGAATTTTCCGAGTATTTTCTTGAATTCTCTTTAGAGAATCATGTTAATTTCTCCTCACTTGAGTTGAGAAATTTTCAAGTTTAATCTTTTGGATTCTCTTTGGAGAATTATTTGAATTTCTCTTTGTTTGAGAAATTATTATGAGTGGTCAAATGACCATTATTAATTTCTCTTTGGAGAATTATTTGAGTTTCTTTTTGTTTGAGAAATTATTATGACTGGTCTTTGTACTAGATACTACAAGTGGTGTTGATACCATATTTGAATGGTCTTGTACCATCAGAGGGTGTATTTCTAGACCGATTATCTATCACGCAAGTAGTAATCGTACAATATAGAACTGGGCTGTTTTATCCTAGAGGCGGTGCGATAGTTCGACTGCTTTGCATAATTTTGAGCAGTGCCGCGAAACGTCTTAAAGAGAGCGACCTAGTTCGCGACTCAACCTGGTAATTTCTTCGGTGGCAAATATTTTAAAATCCAAAAACAACAGGAAGTATGCAAGTATGCAATATACACATTCATAAAACCATATGCCATTCAAGACTCATCAAAAGGAAGTCACCAAAATACAATCCATCATCATCATCATCATCATGTTATCAGACCTGCACTCATCATAAACAATACATTATCAATATGTTGCAATAGTATACAAATAGATCCAACATAAAAGAAATACATCTCACTATTATCCAAAGGCATGTTCATGTACACAACAAACTGAAAGCTATCAATACATAAATGAGATGAAAATTTCCATACCATCGTGCTATTGCTTCTGCCAGATATGCTCGTGCTCTTTGTGCTAAGATGAGAAAACATTTCATCATCTTGTTCAAAATCATCGGTGGACTCGATTAGCAGCACAACCCGTAGACTCGATTACATTCACACAAACTTGATTCACCTTCTTTGGTTCCACTGTTTTTAGCGGCCACATTTCTAAGGTTTAAAGAGAGAGACAAGAGATAGGAATATGCTACTGGAGAGAGAAACATATTTGTGAAATGAGATGGATAAAGGTGAAAAGTTAAAGGAATGGAAAAGGCTAATACACAGTCTATTGCTTTACTCGGGTAAAGCTATGTTTCAAGGCGAATTTGAAAAAATTGTAAGCCAAGTGTACAAAAAGAAAAATGTGATTGGTTTCGATTTATTGAGTTAGTCAATTACCATAAGGGATATTTCATAATGTAAATTATAAAACAGAAAAAGGGTAAGATTGGGAGATTGGTGGCATCTCTCAATCTTAGTTAGAAAGTTGATATATCATATTTAGACAAAACATCATAATAAATTGTTCCCTTGCATCCTTATCATCATCAAAATGAGTTGAGATCCTCTCCATTTCTTTACAGAAATGGAGAGTGTCATGACCAAGATTTGCATTGTATAAATATTAAAATATACAAAATATATTTCACATTTTTAAATAATATAAATATATTATATCCAAAAACTTTAGTAATGAAACTCTCCATTTCTTTTTATAAATTTAGAGGGTCTTAACTCCATCAAAACATCTTAAATAAAAATCATATATAAATTAATTAACTTGATTCCAACACTATTCTAGCTGATAAGTTGTTCAAATTTTAGTGTAAACTAATTTTTAAAATGCTGAATAAAAAACTAACTTTAAACTTACATTTAATAATTTGATTAGTTAAATATAAACAATCATAATTGAATATTAACAAATACTAATTACACTCGAGTTAAAAATAAATAAATAAATAACTATATTTTATGTTAAACTTGTGGATGTCGGGTGGCAAAATAGGCCCGACGTGTTTACATGTTTGTATTTTTTTAGACGAATCAAAATTTTAAATTCCAACCCTTTAATATATCTGTCTTGCCCCATCATATTTTTTATAGGCTTTTACGAACACATGTGTATTAACAATTTTTTTTAACTTTTAAGTTAAATCTGTTAAATTGTAATTCCTTGATATCGAAACTATATGTGTTGAAGGGGAGTAGTTATCGAAGCAGGTTGTTATACATATTAGATTTGTTTTAGATTTAGATAGATTTGATTTAGATCTAAAATAGAATAGATTTAGTTTCAAAATAGGTATTTTGGGCTTTTATAGTTTTGGGCTTTGGCTTAGAGAGAAAACTAACCTAAATCTATAAATAGAGGGAGTAACCCCTATTTTTGAAATCCAGTCAATTCATTATATTCACAGAATTTATAGTTGCAAGTGAATAATAAAATTTTCCATAGTTTGTGGGCAGAGAGAAACTCTGCAGAAAATAATTGTCTTCTTTCTTTTCTTTTCATATAATTTATTGTCATTGTGTGGTGATATCAATCTTGTTCATCAAGATTGGTAGAAATTCATCATATGTTTTGGTAGATTTCTAACATTGGGTATCAAGAGCTCCAATTAATCGATTCAAGGGATGTACCGATCAATAACGATTAAGGAAGAAGAAGAATTCACAATCGCGAGTTATAGGAATGTAAATTGTCCAACTCTACCAATTTTGAAAGTAGACAACTATGATAATTGGTGCAAACAGATGAAAGTTTTATTCAGGTGTCAAGGTCTTTGGGATCTTGTAAAGGATGGATTGGAAGCGCTTGGAGAAAACACTTCAGAATAAGAAAAGAAGAAACACACGGAATTAGAGAAGCTGAGTTATATAGCACTCTTTATAATTCATCAATGTCTGAGTCCAGAAAATTTCAAAAGAGTGAGTGATTCAGAATCTGTAAAAGAAGCTTGGGAGGTTCTTGAGAAGTCTTTTTGTGGTTCAGAAAAGGTGAAAGAAGTGAGGTTACAAACTCACAAGAGAACCTATTAATTACTTCAGATGGAAGATAGTGAGAGCATATCTGATTTCTTCACTATGGTTTCAAAACTAGTGAATCAAACCAAGGTATGTGGAGAAACATTCACAACAAGAGCTGTTGTTTCAAAGATCTTAAGATCTTTGGCTCCTAAGTTCGACCATGTGATGGTGGCTATAGAAGAGGGGAAAGACTTTTTGAAGTTGAAAAAGGAAGAGCTTCAAGGGACGCTTGAATCTCATAAACAAAGAATGACTAAAAGAGCTGCATGCAAGTCTAAGAGTGATGTGGCTTTGCAGGAACATTCAGCAAAAGAAACCAAAGGCAAAGGAAATTGGTTCGATAAAGGTAGAGAAGGCTACAACAATTTGACTGGTAGAGGAAACCAGAACAAAGGAAACGTGTCGAATCAGAGAAGAATATACCAAGGCAACCAAAGAGGTGGTGTTGCAAATAGAGAAAGAGGTGGTGATCTAAAACCTGACAAGAGTCACATTCAATGTTTCAACTGTCAGGAGTATGGTCATTGTTCTAGTGATTGTCTAGAGAAGCGAAATAATCAAGAAAGTGATGCAAAGTTCTCAAAGTATGAAGAAGAGAAGATGTTGGTAATGGTTACAACAAGAGATGAAGAAAAATTCAAGGATCAATGGTACTTGGATTCAGGATGCTCAACACACATGTTTGGAAGGAAAGATTGGTTTTTCAACTAAAAACCCTCAACAAAGAATACAGTGAAATTCGCAAATGACAATAATCTAGCAACTGAAGGTATTGGAGATGTCTTGATTATGAGGAAAGATGGCAAGAGGTCAGTAATTTCCAATGTGTTGTACACACCAGGAATGGAGAGCAATTTTCTCAGCATAGGATAGTTGGTCGAAAAGAAGTACAAAGTGCTGGTCAAAGACAAGATGATGAGAGTCGTCGATGAAAATAGAAGGTTAATCTTGAAGGCTACCATGTCTAAAAATTGAACTTAATGTGATGGAGCACAAGTGCCTTTCGACTACAGCTAGTAGAGATGAGTGGATATGGTATTATCGAATAAGCCATCTCAACTTCAGAGACATCATAGATTTAAAGAGAAGAAAAATGGTTTCAGAATTGCCAAAAATAGACATTCCAAATGAAGTGTGTGAGGAATGTGTGCAGGCGAAGTAGAACAAGAATAGCTTCAACAAGGATGCATGAAGAAAGTCGAAGGTTATTCTTAATGTCATATACTCTGATGTATGTGGACCAATCTAGGTGGATTCGTTTGGATGTAAGAAATACTTTGTCACGTTCGTAGATGATTTTAGTCGAAAACTATGGACTTACCTGATCAAGAAGAAAAATGAAGTGGTCAAGGTACTTGCCAAGTTTAAGTCTATGGTCGATAGAAAAAGTGGTTGAAAGCTCAACGTTTTGAGACCTGATAGTGATGAAGAGTATGTGTCGAAAGACTTTGATATGTTATGTGAAAAAGAAGGGATTGTGCATGAGGTGGTGCCACCCTATACTCCATAGAAGAATGAAACTGCAGAAAGGAAGAATCGAACCATCGTGAATATGGTGAGAAGTGTGTTGAAAGGCAAACATTTACCTAAAGAGTTTTGGGGTGAATCTGTGTCGACTGTAACATATATTTTGAACAGATGTCCTACGAAGAAGCTAGAAGGAATTACTCCAGAAGAATGTTAGTCTAATACGAAGCCTAGCTTGAGTCATCTAAAGGTATTTGGATCTATTTCACATAGACACGTGCCAGATCAGTTGAGAAGAAAATTTGATGACAAGTCGAGTCAAATGATTCTAGTTGGATATCATTCGACAGATGGTTACAAGTTGTTCGACCCAGTGAACAAGCAGATTGTGATCAGTAGGGACATGATCATATATGAGCTTAAGGAATGGGATTGGACTAAAAATGTCAAGAAAGGTTCAGTGAGAATATTTCTTGAAGAACCAGAAACTCAAGTTGAAAGGGAAGTTCGACAAGAGGAACCAACAATTATAGATAAACCAAGTACAAACATACCTCAGCGAACAAAACGCATGCCTACAAGGTTGAAAGAATGTGTGATTAAATTAGATGATGTGGTTGATAACGAAGGTGAGTTGGTATGTTTTCTATGCATATGTCGAACATGTCAATGCAACTGAAGCATTCGAAGTGTGTGAAAGCAATGAACGAAGAAGTGAAGTCTATCGAAGACAATAAAACTTGGTCACTTGTCGAATTGCCTCAAGGCAAGAAGGATATTGATGTCAAGTGGGTTTACAAAGTGAAGATGGATCCCAAAGGGGAAGTAAATCGACACAAAGCAAGGCTTGTGGTGAAAGGGTTTCTTCAGAAGGAAGGAATCGACTTTGATGAAGTTTCTGCACCTGTAGCTAGGATCGAAACAGTCGGGTTGGTTGTTGGTCTTGCATAAATAAATAGTTGGCACATATGTCAAATAGATATGAAGTGTGCATTCTTAAATGGACACTTAGACGAAGAGGTTTATGTTAAACAACAAGTTGGGTTTCTGAAACATAACGAAGAGAGAAAGGTGTACAAGCTGCATAAATCCATGTATGGATTGAAACAAGCTCCAAGAGCTTGTAATAAGAAGATTGATAGTTTCCTAAGGGAGAAGGAATTTGTGAAGTGCACAAATGAACATGGAGTATATGTGAGAAGAAGCAATAGTAAATTGATTATACTATGTCTCTATGTCGATGATTTGTTAATAACAGGTAGTTGCAAGAAGGAGATCGAAGAATTCAAAGGTGATCTCAGCAAGGAATTTGAAATGTCTTATCTGGGTGACATTTCATATTACCTTGGCTCGAATTCTACAAGAGCAGTAGAGGTTTGATGATGCATCAAAAAAGATATGCAGGAGAAATTCTCAAGAGATTTGAGATAGAAGAATGCAACTCGACTTCGACACCTGTTGAACTAATGTTGCAACTGTCAAAAGATGCAGACGAAGATGTTGTCGACCTAACCCAATATAGAAGACTTATCAGGTCATTTAGATACCTTTGTCATATAAGGCATGACTTACATACAATGTATGTATAGTAAATAAATTCATATAGATGCCAAACACAACACACCTAGTAGCAAAGAGGATACTAAGGTGTCTCAAAGGAAATCTCAATTATGGTATTTTATTTCTTGCAGTTGATAAGGGAAAAGAATGCAAGTTAGTGGGATACATTGATTCGAGTTGGTGTAGTGATGTTGAGGATCGAAAATCTACAACATGATATGTGTTTATGTTTGGTGGTGCAGTAGTTGCTTGGAGTTCAAGAAAGGAACCATTAGTGGTATTATCATCATACGAAGCAGAATATATAGTTGCTTCTTTTTGTGCCTGTCAAGCAACTTGGATTGTCAACTTGGTCGAAGAGATCACAAGTAAAGATCATGGATCAATTACCATGAAGATCGATAGCATGTCAGCTATCAATCTGGCGAAGAACCTGATAGCTCACAGTCAAAGCGAGCACATCAAAATGAGGTTTCACTATCTTCGAGAGCATGTAGCACATGGAAAGATGAACTTGAAACACTGCAGAACTGAGAATCAGATTGCAGATATCATGACGAAGGGAGTGCAGGTCGAAATATTCAGAAGACTAAGAGTCATGATGAATATAGATAGTTTAGACACAATAAATTATGTGGTGTGTTAAATTGTAATTCCTTGATGTCGAAACTATGTGTGTCGAAGGGGAGTAGTTGTCGAAGTAGGTTGTTCGACATATTAGATTTGTTTTACATTTATATAGATTTGATTTAGATCTAAAATAGAATAGATTTGATTTAGTTTCAAAATATATATTTTTGGTCTTTTATAGTTTTTGGCTTTAGCTTAGAGATTAAGCTAACCTAAATATATAAATAAAGGGAGTAACCCCTATTTTCGTAATCAAGTCAAATCACTGTATTCACAGAATTTGCAGTTGCAAGTGAATAATAAAGTTTTCTACAATTTATGGGCATAGAGAAACTCTGCAGAAAATATTTGTCATCTTTCTTGTCTTTTCATATAATTTATTGTCATTGTGTGATGATATTAATCATATTCATCAAGATTGATAGAAATTTATCATAGATTTTAGTAGATTTCCAACAAAACCCACCCTATCTCGCTTTTATTATTTTTGCATGGCAGGTGAAATTTTTAAATCTGCATTTTATATAGGGTTAAATATGTTTTTGGTCCCTATAAATATCTCAAATTTAATTTTTAGTCCTTATTAAAATAATGGCAAGTTTTAGTCCCTACAAAATTATTATGCCATAGTTTTAGTCTCTGTTGTTAAATCAATGTGTATTTTTGAATGATTATTTTGTAGACATGTTTAGAAAGTTATAAAAAGTTTCTTGAAAAAAAGAAATTTAAAATTTGATTTTTAAGTCGAGATTTTCATTATTTTTATCAATATCTTTTAAAAAAATTTAAAAAAAATTATATTTAATTCTTCTCATTTTAAAAAATTCTAAAATTTGATTAAAAAAAACATTTTATAGTATTCTAAACACGTATGAAAAATATTATTCAAAAATTTAAAAGTTTAAGCATAATTAAACAGTTTTTAAAATTTTAGAAAATATCAGACACTAAAACTGGATGAACAAATTTTTTTTAGGAATTAAAATTTATTATTTTTTAATAGAAATTAAAAATAAAATTAAAAATATTTATAAGAATCAAAAACATATTTAACCCTTTTATATAAAATTCCCTCCATTTTTTTTTTTTTTACATTTGCACAACATATTTAATCGGATTGTTTCC
This sequence comes from Vicia faba, assembly GCA_948472305.1. Taxonomy (NCBI): domain Eukaryota; kingdom Viridiplantae; phylum Streptophyta; class Magnoliopsida; order Fabales; family Fabaceae; genus Vicia; species Vicia faba. Next base: position 924,924,295 of record OX451736.1, on the reverse strand, counting down.
GTTTTTATTCGAATTGGACCAGCAATCAAGTGAGATTCGTAAAATTGAATAACTAGTCATAAGTATTTCAAATACTAATAACACTTGTGTTGTGTCTCGACTTTGCAAAAGGTAAGAGAATCTAGCACCGTAATACAAAAATTACTTTAATATGTAACCAACAAACAATGTATTGCCGTTTGAGTATCCAATATTTTCAGACCGTTTGAGCATTCAAAATGAACATTCATTTATTTGCGCACGCGTTACATCAATTAGTTCCTTGCAATAAAGCCACAAAAGGTCCAAAGGGATTAAAAGCCCCTACAAAAACTAAATTAAAGTTACAGAAAAATGGCCTAGCAAACTTTGAAATTGCTCCTCTGTATATACTAATATAAAATTTATTATGGTTTAACCATAGTTAAATGAGCCTGATAAAATATTATAATGGTTAAATTATGATAAAATTGATTTTTTATTATTTTATGTCCTGATTGATTATGACTAATTTGTAGAGAATTGTTTTTTGAAAAAACTTAAAAGAGCTATGCCTATACTAGTACTTCTGAAAATTTTATTACTCTATCTCATATTCTTACAATTAAATAATGACAAAATATTATTTACGATACGCCCATAAAATGAAATGCAAAATATATGCTAGGAGTTAATGGGTCCAATGGGTTAACAATGTGAATTCATATAGAAGAAGAGAGTACAAGAAGGAAAAAAAATGATAGAGTTGCATTAGAATGCACGTTATGGAATATAACAAATAATACATAGACTCAATAAGGAAAATTTATAACAAAGAAGGAAATTTCTATGTATTTGGAGAATCCAACAAAGAATACATAAATAAATATAACTAATATTTTAAGAGTCATATTAACATATGTCATATCATATTAACATGTATTTTTAAAGTACATGTTAAAGATATTATAATTAGAAAAATTTTAATGTAATTAAATATAATAAAATAATATATAGAACTTCAAAATATTAAATCCATATGTTTCAAAAAAATATTTTTATAAATAGTTTATCAACTTGTGTCTTTGGGACACATGTTTGTTTTTCATAAAGAACATGACAAAACTGATTCAATTGGTTATTGATTGGATCATAACTTGGAATTGAATATAGTTTGGTCAACTTTGCAAAGTCAATATTAAATTGATGTAAAATTGAATAGAACTTTTCTAAACTATTTGAATTAAACTATTTGAATTAAAGAATTAAAGTTGACTTTGTTAAAATCATGTAATTCAAAGAAATACACACAATTAATCAATCGACTTAAATGCACTTTTGATTTCCCTATTTTAATATTTATGAAGTTTCAGACCCCCATTTAAAAGACAATTTTCAAGTCTCTAAACTTTACTTGACTTTGAATTTTTCTAATCCCCTTCCATCTGGTTGTGCAATTAATGATGTGGCAAAGGACTTGTGCTTCAACGTCAAATTTTTTTATTTTTTATATTCAAATCTGCATTTTAAATATTAAAAATCATTTCTATTTTTTAAAAACATTTTTAATGAATTATAATTAACTTAAATTGAGAAATAGATAGTTTATAACCCTAAATCTCTTTCGTTCCATCTGAGCGTTGTTAGGTTATCCATCTTCTTTTTCGTCGTAGCTAGGGCACGAAGAACAACGAGATAGTGTGTGAGAAGCGAAGAAAGAGACTGAAGATGACTAACAGACAAGTGAAATTTGTCTGAGGTATGTTTTCTTGTCTCGCTTAGAACATATTAATTGATGCATAGGTCATGATTGTTATATATGGTTCTGTGCGGTCCACCATGATTTTTTGTGTTGCTTATGGTCCACCATTAATTAAAAAAAAATTAAATACAAATTATTTTTAATATTTAAAATATAGATATGAATATAAAAAATAAAATATCTGATGTGAATGCACAACTTCCTTGTTACATCATTAATTGCACAATCAGATGAAAGGGGGCTAGAAAAATCCCAAGTGAGGTAAAGTTTAAGGGCTTGTGTTGGTTTACTATTTTTAGGATTGACATTAATTTTAGTAAAACAAATATAGCAGCAATATATTAAATAGGATGTGATTACTTACTATGAAGAATAGGTTGAGCAAGAAGTCTTATTTTATGTTGAGACATGTTGAGATGAGAAGTTCTCATCATCTGGAGCAACGTGTCAGATAAGATGTCATATACAGAGTCATTCGATATCGTGTATGTGCCGGGTTGAATAGTTGGATCAGTTCAGGATTTAAAATATGTAGAATATTCTAGGACTATTATGTTATTCTATATGACACTGTTTTATAGGTTTGGAAGATTCAAGTCATAACCAAGAAGAATATGCACTTTCTAATTATGGAGAAAAATTAGGAAAGATTTGATTGAAGACCTATTTTGTTGCATAATCTTATGCAAATTTGTAGCAGCTGATATGCTGTGATTTGAAGCTCAAATCCAATTGGGAAAAAGGTTATAAATAGAAGTGTTTGTAACCTATAAGAAGGCACCAGCCGTGAAGAGAAAAGATATAGTTATTAGGGTTGAGTTTGTAAGTCACTCTCTAGGAGAATTAGTATATATGATCCACTCGACATGTGAGTTGGACTGTGTTATAGAGTTGTAAGTCTCTATTATTGATCATTCTTAAGTTGTGAAGTATAGAATGTTGATTGTTCTCCTCGAAGCTGTGAAGCAAGAGTGAGTATTGTTCTTGGAGGAAGTTTGTAAGCAACTCTAAGTATTATTCTTAGTCAAGAGTCTTGGCTAGGTATTGTCATGGAAGTGTGTCTTCTAGTTTTTTTGTCATGGAAGTATGACTTCCTATTTCGATCCAATTGTTGTCTGTGATTGATGAGGGAGTTGAGGAGGGTCTCATACCTAGGTGAGTCTTAGGTAGAAAATTAGCACGGGTAGTGATTAAATGAGAAGTTGTAAACGGGGAGGTTTAACTTCGAATTGATATTATTATAGTGGACTTTATCTCTGGCTTAGTATGCCCCCCAGAGTGGGAGAGTTGCTCTAAACTAGGTTAACAATTATGGTGTATTTTATGCTTTTTAGTACTGTTATGTTTGTTTGTTATACCTTGCCGTGTTTGTTTTTGTCAGAACAGATGTCTCGGTATCCTATAAGACATTTGTGATCTGACTTACCAGAATTTCAATTGGTATCAGAGCCGACATCTTGTTCTGTTTCTGGGTGAGATCCTGGGAAGATACTTTCTGAACATGGGAAAGGAAGGAGGTTGTTACTGAAAAGTTGTTTGAACTTGGATATTTCATATTATTATTTGAATGATCCCTTGAAGTGGAGGATGGACTATTCGTGACAGGGTGTGTATTGTCCTTGTTTGATGTTGTCAGGCGTGTAACTTTGATGGTGAGTTGTGTTATGGTTTGATTTATTTTCAAACAAATGTTGACATGTTGCACCTATGTGTGGTGTGTTTGTGAAAGGGTTATTAAGTTTTTCCTGAAGGTTGTTGAGGAGTTTTTTTGTGTGTGTTTCTTTGCGTATCTATCTGATGGAAAACTCCTGGTGTTGTTGTGAGTTTTTGGTGTTGAGGTTATAGCCATATGTTCTACTCTGGAGGTGTATCCCATGGTGTGGTGATACTTGGAGGATAGCTTCAACCAACTTGCTAAATTTTCCAAAGATACTTAAGTTTTATTTCTCAAGTTCACTTATAAAGGCACTTCAAAAGGTGGTTGTTATATAGTCTGACAGGAGCTTGACAGACTTTTAAAGAAAGGCTAGAGCCATTTATTTTGGCTTCCAAAGGAGTTTTCCTAGTTCTTAGGCTAATTAGGAAGGTGACTAGGAGTCTGGTGTTATCCTTGGATTGGCTGGAATATGGATGTCTGTTGAAGACCTTGAAGGTGGTCAAGGAATGTTCTGGTTATTAAAAAATTAATGTCCTTAGAACCAAGTTCAGTTTTGTGTTCCGTGAGAAGGAAACTGATATCCTACTAGATGATGGGACATCATATCAGTAGGTGGGCAGTTTCCTGTTGCATAATAAATGCTTTGGATGCTAGACAAATGTGTGATGATCATATATGTTTGGAACCTACTCCTGAATTGGAAGAGGAGACATCTCGGTTATGAATCTTAGATGTTTTATCTAGGAAACAAGTTTTAGATATGTAGGCTGGTCAAGAGAAGATCAACCTATTGGTTACTTCTTGGTTCGGTTTATTTCTGATCCAAGAAAGTATGAGTGCAGAGGCTGAGCTCTAATTCCAGTGGAGATTTTTTATCTCAGCCAAGTTCCTTGAATATGAATATCAAGATCATATGTAAAGGACATCATCTCTGACATCTGGAACATTCTTCTGATCAAAGAAACCAAATTTGTGTGATCTTGTTCATTTTGGAATAGGTTCTGTTGGAACAGAGAAAGTATTGTGTGGGAGCGCACTAACCACATGTAGTGTTGCTATTAAGGGGGAAATGCTTGACTTTCTAAGGCGTTCCTAGCAACTGGTGAAGAAGAGTTACTAATTGGAGTTGGAGATTCTTGGGTAGATGTTAGATATAATGTCTTGACATCATTGTGTTGAGAATTTTTTTTTTCAATATGCTTGACTGGTGTTTCTCACAAACAAGATGGAGGTTGTTTACTCAAACTTGTTATTTTTTATCAAGTCTATGAGAACATGGAACTCTTGTTCTGAGGTAGAGGAAGAGAAAACCAAAGGAACGTGCAATGTGGATGTATCAACCAAGTTGATTGGTGTTTGGTTTTTGGAATGTCATCTAAACCACCTAGGATGGGCATTTTAGAATTTGTCTGGAGCAAGAAAGAGTTGGCAGTCCTTCTAGGGACCAAATGTCCATGGTTTTTAAGCTAGGGTTTAGTTATGCGGTGTTCTCACATAAGGGGACATTTGCTTTTGAAAGGATTGAAGATCATCCTTGTGTGTTAAATAATTGGGAGAAGCTGACTTTTCTAAATTGTATGTATGGTATTATAATCAGGCAATACCCGGATCTTGTTATGATATGCTCCATATTCCTGTTAGAAGGAATCTCTTCTTTAGGTACATAAGGATGGTTCTCAACTCCTTATTGTCATACAGGAGGTCTAGACACAGTGAATATGAGAAGGAGCTTTTTGGAGTTGTGTAACATCTAGGTTACTGCATGTTTCTATGGTCTGATCCTGGAGGTTGATCAACTGCTGGTATGTTTTAGTGTGATTCTTTTGTGTCCCTTGCAAGAGTTGTATATTGATTTCTATGTGTATTGTCTCCAAAGCCATGGTAAACGGTGAAATCCATGAGATTGAGATTGATTTTTTAATTGATGTTGGAACATAATTTCAGTTTCTTGTTCCTTCAGCCAAGGAAGTTTTCTTGTTTTAAAGATCATGGTGTGAGTATTGTTGAACACCATTGGATTCCAAAAATGGAATTCTTGGCCGTGATGGAGTGTGAATTCCAGTCTCTGACCAAGTCTGGAGATATATGTGGTATGGATGTCTATCATGATTGACATCCTTTTATGCTAGGAGTGTGAAGAAGAAGGATGTCAGATCAAATGTCCTAACATTTGTGGAAAGGGAGCATAATTTGTTATTTATGTGTGAGGAAAATTTTCTATGATGATAAATACCTTTTCGGGAGCTGGGTATAAGTCTGATCTGATGAATATGTACATGTGGTTGATGGTAAAGACCTTGTCAGGAGCTGGGTACTTATCTAATGTGTGGATGCAAATCTGCCTTCTGAACTCTTTGCTTCAGAAAGTGTGTGAGAGTTTATTTCTCTCCATGGTGTTCAGGTGTTTGTGATAACCTTATTAAGCTACATTGATTGTGTTTCTTTTGTGCTTCTTGAAGGATGTCTTTGCATAATGAGTCCTTTGTATGGTGTTTTTTTAAGAACTAAGGCGATTAGGTTTTATGATGAGAAGTTAATATCCCAAATGATGTTGTAACGTCATGTTTAGTGGTTGTGCGGTCATTTTTTTTAAGGATGCTTGGTATTATGGATGTGGAGTTTGGGGCTCAACATTAGTGTCAAAAGAGGCAGTTATGACTACGTGGATCAGAATATGCAGTTTCTAATCTTGTTTACAGTAGTATGCTTGGTGAGTGCATGACTACTATGTTGAAGACTTCACTAGCATCAACAATTTCTAGTGAACGTAATGGAAAAAGAATATTGTCAGATAGGATGATCTGATTAGGATATTTTGAAGGTGTTTTGGCTTCTGCTGCAAGTAACTCCAAGAAGAAATTATGTCAGCCTGGAGCTTGTGAAGCAAGCAAACTGATTGTTTTTTCTTGAGTGATGTAAAAGCAAGTTTGCATGACATCTTGGTCATCTGAAGAGGTACGGTGAAGTGTGTGGTTCTGTAAAGCAATGTATCATACATGTCCTTGAAGAAGTCAAAAGACATGGAGCTGGAGTATCTAGTTTAGATTGTTTTCACAAGGGTGTGGTTATGGTTCAGCATGTGTGTGAAGTGGTAGCTCTGAACTATGAGAATAAGAAGTCTTTATGTGACTTCGTATGGTGCTCAAATGATTAATCTTCAGTAGGGGCATTATTTATCCATGATATGGGGTGAAATACTTGTCTATGGATTGTGACTGCAATGGTGCAATTTTTTAAGCTTACGTGCTCATCAAGCTTATGAAGAGTATTTACCTCTGGTGAGTTGTGATGTCAAACAACATATTGTGACATTAGACTACTGGATATGTATGTTTCTAGCTATGTGAAGCTAGTTGTTGAATCATGTGCTCACATGCTTCTTAGGAGGATTTTGGATGGCAGTTTTGTTTGTGTCTGAGAGAATTTATTTTTCTCTACAAATTTTGGATGAACTCTCTAAAGACCTTTACTGATAAAAGATATCACATATGTGATGTCTCGATGTTTTGTTGTTTGTTAATATTTCTGGATGAAAGAAGTAGTCTTAGAGACCAATAGAAGGCAGTGCGATCGTGCTTCAGAACATGTGGATGATTTTGTGGATGATTCTCTATTTTTAGGATTGGTATTAATCTTAGTAAAACAAATATAGCAGCAATATGTTAAATAGGATGTGATTACTTACTGTTGTACCCCAAAATTTGCCCTCCCATTTTTCTTCAAGACATCCTCATGAGGTCCCCATTTGCTCAAAACTACTCAAGAAGTTGATTGGTCATAATTCTCCTCCTAAGCAATAAGTCCACAACTAGGGGTTTGGTTTTTCTCAAGTATGTTTGGGTTTCAAGGGTCTCAAGTGGTTTCCATGGTTCTTCATATGTCTTCAAGGATGTTCATGTCAAGTTTCAAGTCTTACATCTCAAGATTGCTCAGTCAATGGTTTAGAAGATTGAAAGTCAAATGTATTGTGTAAAAATTCAACAGTCACACAAAAGTTAAACTTTGACTTTTTGGTCAACATTGAAATTCAAAAATCAAGAATTATCAAAACGTTCAAAATTATCAAGCTTGATCATGAAGAATCAACAAAGTCAAGAAAATCATGAAAAGGTCAACAAAAGTCAAAGTTGGAAAATTTTCCAACACTTAGAAACTTTTTAAGTGTTTTGTTCTTAACAAAGTCACTACTTCGTGGCCATTTTTCACTAAATGCAAGATGATTCAAGGAAAACTTTCAACATGAAAGTTATAGGGATTGATGAATTCTATAACTTTGTCCTTGAGGGTTGATATCTAAAACATGCTTGTATTGAGAGATATGAATCCATGAAGTTGTGATGTTTTTATCTAACACTTAGAAAATTGTTCAACAGGTTTTGGTCATTTTTTTATCTCAACTTCTTGGTCAATTTTCACCCATCTCCTTATTGATTTAGCCAAGCGATCAACATGAAAGTTATAGACAATGTTTCAAGCTTTTCAAAATGTCCAAGAACACAAATTTATCATGCTTGAGCTAGGAGATTTGAAGAGATGAAGTTAGGCATCCATACTTGAATTATAGGTCATTTCTATGATAACTATGAGACAAAATCTTCATGGCATGCTGCATAATCTCACTTTGCAGGCCTCTAAACCTTCAAATCTATCCATAATCAGAAGATTACACAAGCTTTTGAGCTATGTTCCATTTGATTCATGCATTATCTAAAGCATAATTCCATTAATGGCACAAAGTTAACACTTCCATTTTGGAAAAGCATGCTTTATGCAATTGTTAACTCTCCTTGAGCCTCTAACTTGTTGCTTCTGCATACACTCAATCTAATAAATAAGAAGAAACATGTTTAAAGTATCCAACAACTCTATGAGACAAGGTACAAGGCATTGGAACCATGATCTTCAAAGTTTGCTTCATAACTAAGCTTCCAAACCATAACATGCTATCTTGAAAATATGGTTACTTGAGCCTCCCAAACCTCTTGCCTATAAATAGAGGGAGCATTTGTAAGATAAAGGGAGAGAGAGAAATAAGTTTACAAGCCCTCAAAAACTCCTTTACTCTAAAAAAAACAGAATTTTCCATAAAACCTCCACTTTTGAGCTTTGAAGTCCAAATCTACGAACCTCTCAAACCTTGCAAGTTTTGTCCAAACAAATCATCCAAATACTTCACATACATCATATAGAAGTTGTCCAAACACAAGAGCAACTTCTGTAACATCATTATCACCATCTTCCAAATTCAAAAACAGTGCTTTGCAAGTTGACTTGGTTGGGAAGATTCAAACACTTTCAGCATAAAGTAAGGATTGGAATAACTTCAAGGATGTCCAAGGAGGCTTAATCAATCATAATATTGCACCTGGAACAACTAGAAGAGAATTTATACTTTTCTCCAAAAGAGGTAAGTTTTCTCAAACTGTGATATCCTTATCCATACATCATTTGCTTTCGATTTCAAAATAATAAAATAGGAAAAATCGGGGCAGAAGAGTGCAAATATCCAAAATTCCAAAAAAGATACTTCAGGAGCTCTGGAACGGGTGGCCGTGTCACCTGACACGGGCCGTGTCACGGAGAAGACTTGGCAAAAAGGCAAAAACAGATTCTGACACGGGCGCCCATGTCACACGACACGGCCTGTGTTAATTCAGCTGGGATAAAAAATATGCAAAGGCAATAAAACAGATTCTGACACAGGTGCCAGTGTTCGGTGACACGGCCCGTGTCAGCCTAGGTGCTAGAAATCCTATTTTTTTTTGAAATTTTTGCTGTTATTTTTGGATCATTACAAGTACATTGGATATTTTGCATTGCTGGGAGATGACCTAATACTATAAAAAAATCTAAATAGAACACCAAAATATTTTCTAAAATATTCAGATTTCTTTAGGTTTTACTTAATTAATTTAATTTTCATAAATAAAATTAATTAATCACACTTTGTTTTATTTTAAACAATTAATTTGTAAATAAAATTAGAATTAGGTCAAACTTTTTATTTCACATTTCAAATACTTTCTAAACAAAGAAACAACAAAGTATTTTCATGAAACACTTGGAATTTTTTAGGTTTTTTTGCATCTTTCCCCTTTCTATCTCCGTGCATTTGTTTATTTTTCGCATTAATACAATTACGTAACAGTCAAAGGTTTGTAATAGATAATTAGGGTTTATTTCTTTCCTCCCTCATTCATAAACTTATACCCCCCATCCCCGAAGCATTGTAATTGCATAAGACATCTAATTTCCGCAATTTATCTCTTTCCTTATTATTGTTAGTTTAATAGGATTGTATGTAGAGATTAAAAATCAAACTCTAGATAACCATAAATCCAATATAAATTAACTGAAATCAAAATACTTTGCACACGCGCACCTCTAGGGTAACCTCGCCTGTTGCTTCGGATAAAATAATCATGTCCCTCGAACGTAGGATGTTTTAGCAAAAACCCTCGGTTAAAAGATCGCAATCCCTCGATGACCCGTAGATGTTGCCTTCAGTAAAATGATCTTAGTCCCTTACGATAATTGTTAAAGCATCTTACAAGTTTCCTTCTATGACTGTACAATGACCCACGCTTGTCCCTCGCATCCAATGATATGGCTTCCTACTAACTAATGGTAGGTGTTGTACCCCAAAATTTGCCCTCCCATATTCTTCAAGATTTGCCAAGATTAAGGTTTAAAATCTCTCAAGGGTTGCACAGTCCAATTGCCCCCTAACACAGTCAAATTAGGGTTTTGGTTATGGCAAAGAAATTGAGGTTTCCAAGGGTCCCATCAAGTCCCACATGCCTATATACATTGTCAAGCACCTACATGTCAAATTTCAAGGCTCACAAGGTCAAGTTGCACAATCAAAAACCCTAATTGCTCCACAGTCAACTGTAGGAGCAAAATGGTCATTTGATAGTCAAAAGTCAAAATTTTTGGTCAATATCTTATTTTGAAGCCACAAACATCATTTGATCAATTCTTAATCATGATTCTCAAAGCATGGCTCAAAAAGTCTCAAGATGCAAAAGTTTCTATTTTTGGACAGTCGAAAAAGTCAACTGCAAATTGAACAGGGCATAACTTCTTCATGGTTTATCAGAAAAATCCCATCCAAATCTCATTTTGAATAGTATGACATTTCCTACAACTCATCTTCACACTCCAAGTCCAATAAATGCTCTCACAAAAAGTTATCAATTTCAACATTATAGGTCATTTTTAAAAGTCAACAAAAAGGCACTTTAAGTCAAAGACCATAACTTGAGATTGGTAAATCAAAATGACATGGGACCAAAGGCATTGGTTAGAGGACTTCAAGACCTTTCCAAAATGTCCAAGAACATGATCATAGCTTCAAAATTGAGCAAGATATGCATTGGAGAAGTTGGGAAATTTTTGGGAATTTTGAAAAGTCAACTTTGCCTAAAACCCTTCAAAATTGCTAATGGGCCTCAATTTCTTTCATGAATCATTACCCAAAGGCTATGCACGACCCATTGAGTTCAAAGGGATTTATTTTCTTATTTTTAATTAATTAATTGAATTTTTATTCTTATTAATTCATTTAATTAGATTTAATTATGAGAAAAATATCAAATAATGGTTTTAAATCTTTTTTGTGCAGCAAATATGTTCATTATATGCAAGAGATTTCGTGCATCATCTCAAGGGGACAAGATCATCCATATTTGACAAGATTTGCATGGAAAAAAGATTGAAAAAGATATGGAAAAATCAAATATTGAAATCATCAATTCATGGATCTTTGGGCTGGTTTCTTGACCTAATTTCATTCATGTACATATGCAAGACCTAACCTAATGCAAAGGGACACGAAAAGCTGCTCAGAAAGAGAGAATAAAGTTGCCAAAATTCCAAAGAAATTGTGAAACTGATTTCATAGTTAGAGCACGTTTCAAAGCATAAAAAGCATTCTAATACGTTCCTGACACTTCTAGGAGTCGATTGCAATCAAGAACAAGTCCCCATACTCCAAGAATCGGTAGAACAGAATCACCCTTTTCATGAATATGTCCATAATCGATTTTTAATTTCCATGCATTATTCATATGTTTTAATTTTTGATTCTTGCTACTAATGATCTTCTGAAACTTTTGGCATAGTTTAATTGTCCTAAAAATGCTTGAAACGAAATTCACCATGGAAGGATATCTAGGGTTTCAGGACTCAAAAATTAGGGCTTTCTTTATATGGTAAAATTGGACCTTCAAACCTGTATGAACACATTCGTGACAACAAGACGAATCCAATGAGGCAATCGCGCCCTTTTTATATTGAGGCATGTTCTATTCGCTATTTTTACAGGTTGCAGTTTGTGGGGGTTTAAAACCCCCGCTATTTGTTTATATTGCAGGTACAAAGATGAAGAAGAAGGCTAGCGTGTCACCGTATGGTTGGAGCATTCAAAATCTGGTGCGCTTTTCTTGTTTTATATCATTAGCTTTTGTTTTCTTATTATAATATTTGTGTTCCATTACATATACAAACGCGCACAACAGCTCACTTGGTCAGGGATACTCTTGGTAAACGCTGGGACCTGGGTTCGATTCCCAGGTCCCCCCACTTATTTCATAATTTTTATCCTAACATATTCACGTGCAGCATACTCTCAACGTCCCACCGTATGTCCACATGCATTGGTTTGCCAGATGGCATGGTGATTAATCCAAGGGCCTCAGAAGGAACTCCATGATGCACACCAGTCAATGAACGTGCACTCTATCCTGGAAAGTCAAACAGGGCTTTGATTCAATGGGCCAAGTTTCTCAAATCATACCTCCAGTCTGGGCCAGATATCCCCTATGTTTGTATTCTATTTTTTTAATTTTTTTCTTCTCTTTTCTTTTCAATTCTTTTTAAATTGTTTTAATTATTTTCATTGATTCACCATAAAATTAATTTTCATAATAAAAAAATCAGAAACTAATAAAAAAATGTTTGTTTTTAGTTAATATTTAATTTCACCATTTAAAATGTTTTTTTTTTGTAAATAAATGTTATTAATTAATTTAGTTAATTTAGGTTAAACTTTAATCTTTTTTCTTAATAAATAAAAAAATATGTAGAAATTAGGTTTTTGACATTTTTATCTTTTTCATAAATTAAACCTTTTCCTCATTATTTCTTATTTATTATTATTATTATTATTATTATTATTATTATTATTATTATTATTATTATTATTATTATTATTATTATTATTATTATTATTATTAATTGTTAATTTTGTAAATAAATATGTAAATCAACTAATTAGTGTAAATTAGGTTAACATTAATATCTTCCCAAATAATTAAAAATAACTTAGAATTAGGGTTTCTTTTAATTTTGATTTTCTTTATTTCATAAATACCAAAAACATTAAAAAAACAATTTCTTTTCTTTAAATTAAATAATTAATCAAGTCTTAATTTCATTTAATTTCAAAAGGGTCAAAACCCTCGGACGTCCTAACTTTTATTCCTTCGCACGTTATTCTTTTTTCTTTTCGAATATTATGTAACTGCTTAAGGCTTGTAATAGTTAATTAGGTTTACCGTTTTATTTACTTTCCGCATTTTTATCAAACGGGTCTTTGTATTTTGGCGATTTATAGACCCGCGCCTTGTAATAGCGTAGTTTATCTTTCCGTATTTAAATTTCCGCACTCTTAAATTCTAAATCGCATGAAAGAATGTATGGCTAATTAAAAACAAGCGTAGCTCACAATGCCCTGATCAAAGATAACAATACATGAAAACAACACACAAATTCACACACCACTCTTAGGGTACGCCTCACCTGTTGCCTTCGAAACGTGGTCGTCAAGTATAGGACGTTTTAGTAAGTCCTTATGTCCATGATCCCATTGCCTCGAAAAAAGTTGCCTCGAAACGGTTGCCTCGGAATAGTTGCCTCGAAACGGTTGCCTCGAATTAAAAAAGGATCAAGGACATAAGGGTAGCTTCTAAGGTGTCATAACTGTTACTTCGGTGACCACACTGTCCCTAAACTCGAATTGACCCGGACACCTCCAACGGTGGTGCTACCTACCTCTCGATGGTGGGATGGCACTACCTTAAGGACTTCTACACAGCCTAATTCCTTAGGGTAGGTAGATGACTCATGGATACTTGCTCTATTCAAAAACAAACAAAACTCTTTTCACACCGACACTTTCCAAAAGTTTTCAAAATAATTTTTCAAACACTCTTGAGGACTGATACAAGAGTCATTCTAAAATCTTTAAACGAAACTTTTTCAAACCCACTCACACTTTGAAAAGCAAACACTTTTGAAAACACAATGAGCAAGTATCTAAGAGCCCGTGGATAACCACGGATTGAAAGGGTGCTAACACCTTCCCTTTCTATAAATCTACCTCCCGAACCGAGAAACTATCTCATAAGGAATTTTGTTGTGCTTTTGTCCTGTCCATGTTGGAGAAAATAAAAGACGGTGGCGACTCTAGCTCACCGCGACATTTCGCGAACCAGCGTTAAACAAACAGTTCTAAATCCACCGATCACAGAACTGGCAACTCTGCTGGGGACCTTATAAAAGTGAGGTGTACCTTAGGACTAAGATCACTTGTGCTTTCAATTGTCTGAACTGTTTGCTTTATTATTGTGGGCCTGTCTTGGGAGTTCTATAGATCCTAACCCGGATCTGGGGGATACCTTCTTAGAAAGTAGCAACAAGGCTGTGAGGAAACTGTGCGGGGTATACCGACATGGTTGAAGCAGTCTGCTACGTTGATGTGGCACTTTGGTGAGTACCAGTAACCCTTGAGTCCAGTCAAGGAGATTACGGGGCCGCCGCGTGGTGTCGTGAAGCATCAACTGACCTTAGGAACCTTAATTGAACCATCTTGGCCTCTTTAGGGTAGTGAGATAAATGACTTTGGTGCAGTCCGAGGTTGGTTGATACTCGATACTACACTCAATTGAGGGTTGTTTTCTTGGAATATTTCGGTTGCCAGTTCAGTGGCTAAATCGAAACGATGAACAATGAAAGCAATCCAATGATATTGGGACCCTTAGAACCCGGTTACTTCTGACAGGACAGGTTTGAGCCCACCAACCTCAAGAGGGTAATACCCAGACCCCATGCTGGCCTAAACTCTAAGAGCTCTCTTGTGTGACTTGTGTGCCTTCCAATTTGACTATTTGCATGCTTGTTATCTAACACATGAGTTTCTTGCAGGGTGTGTTTACAGTCCTTAATCTGGGCTCATAACAGGGTTACTTACATCACTACATGCATAGCATAACATCATATCATTGCATACATCCTGCATAAGGACTAATCCATTTCAAGGATCTCAAGGGCTTGTGATGCAGGTCATGATGAATCAACTGTCCAGCAAGGGGCAAAAGGGGATTTATTTTCCTCTAGCCAAGGTTGATGACTTAAGTCAGGGGCTATGACCCACTCGATATGGTGAGCCTTAACTCTTGAAGAAGGACTCTCAACAACATGAAGTTCCTCCAATCAAGCTACCAGATTCTAACAATTTTCTTGTTTACCCCGCGAGATCCTTGAAAACATTGCATGCATACATACATATCATTGCATTACAGGTATCCCTTTTACAGGTTGCTTACCTTCTTCGCTGTTTATTATCGCCGATCGTCATGAATCCTGAATCATCTACTGAGCAATCCATCAAGGCTCTCCAGGCTCAGAACGCCTAGTTCCAAGAGTTGATCATGAGTTTGGCCCAGGGGCAACAAGATCTGAAGACCCTGCTTTTGAAAAAGAAGAAGAAGAGGACGGTGCTGTTCAACCCTAGACGCAAATCTGGGAATGGATCACTAAATGAGGTGGGGCAGACTACCCCATCTGTTGGAAAAGACAGTCCCCATGAGAGAGAGGTGCCTAGTCCAGTAGTCTCCGACAACGAGACCGATTACAATGAGGAACAGTACCCTCCAGCTGAGGACAAGTACAAACAGCTAGAAGACAGGCTGAGTGCTATGGAGATACAAAAAGTGCCCGACCTGGACTTCGAAGATCTAGGTCTGTCTTCTGGGGTAGTGATCCCACACAAATTCAAAGCACCTGCTTTTGCAAAATATGACGGGGCTTCCTGTCCTAAGCTGCATCTCAGGTCATACATAAGGAGGATCCATCCCTACACGGCTGACAAGAATTTGTGGATTCACTTCTTTCAGAACAGTCTGTCAGGAACCCAACTCGACTGGTTCTATCAACTGAATGGAGCCAACATCCGCAGCTGGGAGGACTTGGCTACTGCATTCTACAAGCAGTACCAATACAATGCCGACCTGGCTCCCACGCGCACTCAGCTTCAAGGAATGTCTATGGGTGCAGGTGAAGGCTTTAAAGAATATGCCCAAAAATGGAGGGACCTTGCTGGAAGGGTATAACCACCTCTGAATGACCGGGAACTCGTTGATATGTTCTTGGGGACCCTATCCGGGCCTTTCTTCAACCACCTGATTGGGAACTCTTCTGCCGGGTTTACAGATCTGATATTGATCGTGGAAAGAATTGAAGCTGGTATCAAGGCTGGGAAGATTCAAGAGGCCACACCTTCTGATACTCACAAAAAGCCTTACATGGGGAAGAAAGAGTCTAATGCTGCATACAGTCAAAAGGGTCGTCGTGACCAACATGCAGGGGCAGTCATGATCTCTGGTTCTGCACCACGCCGACAACCACAAAAGGGAAATCAGTGAAGGCCGGACGAGCCTAAAAGACAATTCACCAACATCAACATTCCATTGTCACAAGCATTGCAGCACATGTTGAAAATGAATCTGATTGCGGTGATAAACCCTCCTGCAAATCCCAAGACCTCCTCTCCAAACTACAACCCAGAAGCGAGATGTGCTTATCATTTTGATAGCCCTGGGCACGATACTGAGGATTGTTGGGCGCTAAAATACAAGATCCAGAATATGATCGACGCTAAGGAGATCGAGTTCGAGCCTGCTGAGACTCCCAATATGGCCACTGCTCCCTTGCCAAAACATGGCTAGGATTGGAAATTTTTTTGTTCATGCGAATGTTCAAGTTGTAATTTTCTTTGATCGTTCAAACATTTTATTTCATGTCAAACTTGGTTATTTCATTAATGCATTACACGTGTCTGTTTTGAAGTAATTGTGTTCACTATATCTAAAATTGCTTTTATTTTTGATGTTCAACTCTCGATTAATAATTCTAAGCCTCTTGAGGGAGGATGACGAAAACGATACCACAATCTACAGTATGCCTTTGAACAGACCCCGCTGATGAGGTACAGGCATTGTTTCAATTCCTAAACACTGGAGTTATAAGGAAGATAATCCCTCGTCAACCCCTTTGAGCCAAAGAAGTAGGAGTTTTTCTTTTCACAAAAAAATCTAAACCCTTAATCATAACCTGGGGCAGGGTAGTTCTGTCAGTGTTTACCGTGGTTATTGGTAAACAACCGCTGATCCTCCAAATGGTTACTTATTTGGTTACTCGCAGGATCGATCAGATTGATCCTAAGACATAGGTTGATTTTGAGGTTTTGGTTAAATTGGATAATGGTTAAATGACAATAAAATAAAGAGGCTTTAAGTAAATTGCATGAAGAAATAGGCTTGGTAAAATAAATGAAGGCTTGAAGTAAAGGACTTCGACAGGGAAAGTAAAGAAGAAAGCAAGTAAAGTTTCTGGAAAAGTAAATGACTTTGATTAATAAAAGTGGTGTTTCACACATACATTCTCAACAATTCTTTCGCACACGCTGGGTACTCGAATCTATATGAGTGACTTTGTATATAATTGTGAACACACGCGAGAAACTGCGTGAACTACTACTATTTATACTAAAACATCCCAAGTAACCGTCGGGCAGTTACACTGCTTCGAGATGATTCCACTTGGCACGTTCTCAACGTTCGACGCTCCAGATCTTTGCACGTTGCACTTGGTAACCGCTGGAAACCGTTTTCCCTCCAAATGCTTGAATTTCAAATCGTTCCACTCTGAACCATCGAACACCTTCGTCGAGAAGCATCTTCGACGAGAAACACCTTCGACGTCGAAGGCAACCAACTTCTCCCTTGGAAGAAATCTTCTAAGTACATTGCCATCTTTCGATGGGCATTTCGACGGACCCAGCTGGTCGAAAACATCCTTCAGCTTTAATGACTGACATTAATAAAACAAGGGTGTCGAATTTAGGAACCAACAAATTGCCCCCAAGAATGCCTTATTTCGACTCTGAAAGAAAAAGGCATTCTTTGAAACGCCATTCGACACCTGTCTTTTCATTCTTAGTCACAAATTAAATTGTGCACTTTTTGTTGTCTTCTACCAACCACTGACAATCCCAAGGAAAAGCCATCATTCATCCGTACCTAAGACGTCACTTCAGTACGGCGTGCAGTGTGTCAAACGTCGTTTCACAAATTGTCATCATGATAATTCCCAAAAATGAGGGCGCACGCTGCACCCTTCCATTTCTGCAGAACGACTACAACAACAGGGAGACGCCACGTGTCCCACTACCTTCTGCAACATTAAATGGCATTTAATGTCCTCGAATTTGGGGATTTCCCCCACTACTATAAATAGCGGTAAGTACCCATTTTGGGACTTTTTACGCTGCCTTGCTTTCAGAATTCCTCATTTGCATACAAACTCTTGTCAACTTTGCAAACCTCTTGTTCTTCACTTCGTCTTCAACCTCGTTACCAACAATGGCATCTGGTTCTTCCAACGCTCCTAGCGCCAACACTCCCTCTGGAAATGTTAAACCTAGGGTTTTCTCGACTGCTCCCGTAGTGACTCCCACGGGCCAACGAAGGGTCCCTGAGCCTTTGGACATTGTTGTACGTGATGCTTATTCACGTCACCTCATGATTCCGGTTGGATATTCCAACCAAATCTTTGTTATGTCTGGCCCATTGTACCCAAGCATTGCTGAGGCCATGAAGATCAAAAGTTACTTTCCGGTACTTGAGAGACTCAAACCGGTTGGATGCTCCAAGAAAGATGCAGAGGATAATGAAGACCCTGCTAAAGAGAAAATCGACCTCCATTTCTTCAACAAAGGCGTTAGGGCTTTCAGGTCTGGCCCTAGCCTTACTCCTGATTATAGTGCTTGGCTGGAAAAAATGGAGAAACGCCAGGCTTCGATCTGGAAAGACATGGGGATATTCGACCTGGTTATGCTGTCGAAGACAGGTCTTAACTATTCCCCAGAGATGTTGATAGCTTCTTTACTCTTCTGGGATTACACCCATTTCACCTTCCATCTTCCCTGTGGAATGCTGACTCCCACGCTCTTCGACGTGGCCGCCATCACTGGCCTTCGACCCACTGGGGACTACTTCGACCCGGAGGAAATGTTGGAGGATCAGATTGGATTCTCTGCCACAAAACCAACCTACACCACCTTCATCAATCACTACCACGATAGGTCGACAGATGTTGTGTCGGATGTCGAACATATTGCGTTTCTAGCCTTATGGCTGACACGCTTTGTGTTTTACTCCAAGTCTTTACAGGTGACCAAGAAGATGGTCACTCTCGCCACTCAACTCCACCATGGCCAAAATATTTGTTTGGCAGAATTGATTTTGGCGAGTCTGTATGAGTCGATTAGCAACGGAGCGACTCTTCTGAAGATCATCGAGAACAGGGCCAGTCTGCTGCTTGCTGGACCTTTTTGGCTGCTTCAGTTGTGGCTCAATGCCACCTTCGAGTCTTTCTTGCCTAAGAGGATTCAAATAAATGAGCAGGCTCCAGAAATAGCAAACAGACGCGTCGAAGGCACCAGATTGGCTCTGTTGACTCCAACGGAAGATGGGCTGGAGCTTCAACAAACTTTTACAAACTTCGTTCTGATGTTTGCTAAAAGGAAAGAGTTTTCCTCAACCATGGCTCCGTTTGCTCGACGAAAGGTTGGCCCAGAGTGGTTCACAAGGCCACATCCTAGGACGTCGAGTGGTCCTCAGGTTGACGAACATACAACAGTGTGGGAGGCATTTCTCACACCAAGAATAATGCCCCTTCGATTCAAGAGCTCTAAGACTCACCTGAGTCTGATCGCGTATCAACCAAACCTGGTGTCTCGCCAGTTTGGTATTATCCAAACACTACCTTCTCCAATTTTTCCCTGGGAGAAGTCTATGTTATACTTCTGCAACGACTACACCGAAGAAGCTGCCACTAAGCATATCGGCAGATATGCTGGTCGAACAGTTCTTTCGTTGTTTGACTACCAGCTTAACTTTCTCTGCTCACCATCCTTCGAGGAGTGGTGGAAAAGTTACTACGCTGAGGAGTTTTTCGACGAGAAGGACTTCGTGGATGAGCTTCAGAAATCTTTTGTCCTTGTCTTGGACAAAATAAAGAAATGTAAGTTCATCCTTCCAAATTACTTTGTCTTTCTCTTTCGACTGCTAGCCTGTTAATTATTTTATCTACTTTCAGTTGTTCGAAAGCCTGCAGCCAAGAAGGCTGCAGAAGGCCAACAGGGAGGAGGCCCCTTAACAAAACCTCCACCACCGGCGAAGACTATAGCGCCGGCGAAGACCACAACAAACCAACAGGGGGAAGGCCCTTCGAAAAAGCCTTCTGCATCGGTAACCAGACTTTCATTATTTTTTCTGGCTTTAACTTTTTGAATTTCGATGCAACTTCTAAATCGAACTCCAATTAGTTTTTTAGGCACCTTCGCCCAAGAAACGGCCAGCACTGACGGTCGAATCCGGGAGTGACAAAGAAGATGGTTCTCCCCCTGCTCCCCTAAAAAGGCAAAAGCTGAAGAAGGACGTTCCTCTTCCTGAGGCTCGAACAATTAGAATAAAGGTTGCTGGGAGAAAGCCCAGACCACCTCCAGTAATCATTGAGGAGCCAACAGAGGAGGAATTAAACGTTCTTCTCAATAAACCTGTCGAAAGCGACAATTCCAGCCCTGGGGCTGAAGCTACTTTACAGGTAACCTCTTTGATCCCTTTATAACTCAGGTGTCGATACCTACGTTCGACTATGCCTCTTTCGAATTTAGAAGACTCTTCTTCTTCTCTTTTCAGGACACCACTGAAAGCTCTGCGCCAAGGACTTCTGAAACATTGGAGTCTGCTGAACTCAGCAGGCCACAAGAACAAGACTTGGCGAACGATGAAGCCAATACTGAAATAAATGAAGCCAATGCTGAGACAGCAGAAAAACCAGCAGAAGATCCACAAACAGAAGAGCAACAGCCAAAAGAGATTCAGGTGGTGGATCTGTCGGAAGAGAATCGTGACGAAGGGGACCGCGGTGACGCTGGCGAAAAGGATCAAGGTGACGCTGGCGAAAAGGATCAAGGTGACGCTGGCGAAGGGAACCATGATGACGCTGGTACTGCCGCAGTCCGAGTCGAAGAGAGTCAAGTCGAGGCAAATGCTACTCAACAGCCTCAAACCCAAGACAATGTTGTTGCAAAGGCTGTTACCTCAACAAAGCATAGGTCGAAAGAGGACTTAGAACTCTTGAAGCAAACTGATCCTATTAGCTATCTGAACGCCATCATCGAGAGCAAAAGTTCGTCTGATGCTAGTCAGGAGGTTCCTACTCTGTCGGGGAAGTCCACTGAAACTTCTCCTCTCGATGAGGCTTTGACGAAGGTTAAGGCTCAGTTTTTCAAGAAGGACTTGATGAAAGCTTTGGAGGGGGACCCTACTGCTCCATCATACTTGAGGGATGTTTTGAATGTCGTAGACTTGTTAGCTGTGCCTCCAGAAGTTTCAGGCTTTATCA
This sequence comes from Vicia faba, assembly GCA_948472305.1. Taxonomy (NCBI): domain Eukaryota; kingdom Viridiplantae; phylum Streptophyta; class Magnoliopsida; order Fabales; family Fabaceae; genus Vicia; species Vicia faba. Next base: position 924,903,164 of record OX451736.1, on the reverse strand, counting down.
TGGAGTTACACTCCATTATTGATCAAGTCTCAGCAGATTATCGGCGACAAAGGGGCTTTAATAGCCAGCTTGAAGTGTTATATGGCAAAAGCTCTTCTGCATGGACTGCTATAGCAGAGACAACTTCTCGAATTGCGGAGTTGTCGAAGCAAAAAGCATCTAAACAAGAAGAAGTTGATGCCATCGATCGAGAGAATGCTTCCCTCCAGGCGCAAATCGAAGAAATAGAGGCTAAGATAAATGCCAATACTAAGCGCAAGGAGGAACTTCTCTCGACTGTTCCAGACACCGAAAGTCAAGCTGAAATCACACAAGGCCTAGAATTTGCTGAGAAAGCTCAATCCTTCGACGATCAAATTGCCAAGCTTGTGCAGGCGAATGCTTTGTGCAACAAAAGATTGGAGCTGCAGCAAACAAAATACCTTCGACTCAAGGACTCCATCCCCTTCTGATCGATTCAGCCTTTTAACCATATTTTGTAATATGTATTCGACAACATTGCCATTTTGGCTAATTTATAAAAAATTTCCATTTTGGCTTTTTATGGTTAATTTAGTCGTTACTTGTTATTTTATCTTTATCTCTTGGAGTGTAGGTTTGTACTTTTTCAAATATTTACCATTTACTCTCAAGAGCCTTTTATCTTCACCTAGCTCTTCGACTTCATAGGCTCCACCAGAAAAAGTCTGGATAACTCTGAATGGTCCTTCCCATTTGGGTGACCATTTTCCCATGCTTTGATCCCTTCGATCCATGGGAAGAATCACCTTCCAGACTAGTTCTTCAGGCGAAAATACCTTAGGTTTCACCTTTTTATTATAAGAGTCTTCTACTCTTTTCTTCTGAAGCCTGAGTAGGTCAAGAGCGCGCAATCTTTCTTCGTCTAAATCCACTAGTTCGTCTAACATCATATCCCAATAAATTTCAGAGGGAATATCATAATTTCTCTGAACCCTTGCAGATTGAAGACAAATTTCTGCTGGCAACACTGCGTCATGGCCAAAAGTTAGCCTATATGGTGTTGTACCTATGGCTTCTTTTGGGGACGTTCGACAAGCCCACAAAATCTGGTCTAACGTCTTATGCCAATTTTTTGGCTTCTTCCCAACATGCTTTTTTATCAAGCCAATCACTACTTTGTTCGCTGCTTCGACTTGACCATTTGCCTGTGCATAATAAGGAGTTGATGTTAGGAGTTTGAAACCTGTTTCCTGAGCGAATTCCTGCATCTTTCGACCGGTGAAAACTGATCCTTGATCAGTAGTTATAGTCTCAGGGATTCCATACCTAAAGATAATGTTCTTTTGAATAAATTCAATGACATTTTCTTGGTCTACATTGACTAAAGGGATAGCTTCGATCCACTTAGTAAAATAATCAATGCCTACCAATATATACTTCTGACTCTTTGATGATGCTGGTCGAATCTCTCCAATGAGGTCCAACGCCCATCCTCTAAAGGGCCAAGGTTTCAGTATCGAGTGAAGTTCGCTTGCTGGTACATGTTGGATGCCTGTATGGACTTGACATTCTTGGCAACCTTTAGCGAACTCGACACAATCTTTCAGCATAGTGGGCCAGTATAGTCCTTGTCGAAACAACAACCGTTTCATCTTATGGCCTACTTGGTGAGCCCCGCATGCTCCAGCGTGCGTAGTCGAAAGGGCTATGTATGCCTCAGTTTCACTTAAACATTTTAGCAATACCCCTTCAGGCGTCTTCTTGAATAACTCATTACCCATGAGTACATAACTCAACGCCCTGTACTTTGTTTTTCGTTCTGTCGAAGCTCCTGGATTTTGAAGATAATCCACAATGGGCTTCCTCCAATCTTGTTCTGACAAATTATCTATGAACGAAATTTCGAAGTTACTTTGATCAGCATATCCTAGTCTTGTCGATTCCAAGTCTGTTGGTGATAGACAAGTTACTTTTATCTTTTCTCGAACTTCGATTGCTCTTTGTAATCTCGTTTTTGAAATCTTGTACCCAGATGCAATTTGTGCCAAGTCGTTGGCTATTTGATTTTCCAATCTGGGTATGTGTCGAATATTGACCATTTCAAATTTTTTCAATAAACGATTTGCTATCACAAAGTACATAATGAGATTCTCTCTTATGCATTTATATTCTTTTGTGACTTGCTTAATGACTAACTCTGAGTCTCCCATTATTTCGACTCGAGTTGCCCCCAATTCCAACAATATTTCAAGGCCAGTAATTAGAGCTTCATACTCAGCCTCATTATTCGAACAAGAACCTGATATCTTGTACTTGAATGTTGTTGGAATTTTTTCTGGAGAAATGATCAAGACTCCTACTCCTGTTCCATCTTTATGGCTGGAACCATCGAAGTAGAATTTCCAAGGTTCTATCTCCACATAATTAATATCCTCAACTTGAATTGAGTGGTCGACTATAAAGTCTGCAACCACTTGTCCTTTCACTGCCTTAAGAGGCATAAAGGTCAAGGAATATTCAGTTAATGCTAGTGCCCACTTGCCAATTCGACTGTGCAAGATAGGTTTCGACAACATGTACTTGAAAACATCAAAATGAGACGAAACATACACATCAACTAGTTTTATATATTGCTTGAGTTTTGTACAAGAGAAATATAGACATAGACACAATTTTTCAACTTCACTATATCTAGTTTCTGCATCGTTCAAAACTCTACTAAGATAGTAAATGGGTCTTTCGACTCCATTCTCATCTTCTTGGGCTAACATGCTTCCCAAAGTTTTGTCGGATGCAGCTATGTACAATCTCATACTCCTATTGCTACAAGGAGGCACCAAAATAGGTGGCTTAGTAAGGTACCCTTTGATTTTGTCGAAGGCTTCTTGTTGCTCTTGCCCCCATTCGAACCCTTCTTTATTCAGTCGAAGTAAGGGTGAAAAGGCCTGAGCTTTCCCACTTAGGTTAGATATAAATCTCCTTAAGAAATTTATCTTGCCTAACAGAGATTGCAGTTCCTTCTTATTCGATGGCGCTTTCGCTTCCAGAATAGCCTTCGTCTTGTTCTGGTTGATTTCGATTCCTTTCTTGTGGACAACGAAGCCCAAGAAATCTCCAGCTTTCACATAGAATGCACACTTCAAAGGGTTCATCTTCAGACCATGTTCTCTCATTCTTTCGAATGGCTGTCGAAGGTGGTCAATATGATTCTTCCTGGAAACAGATTTTATAACAATGTCATCAATATATACTTGCATAAAAGTGTTAATAAAATCATGGAAGATAGAATTCATTGCTCGCTGGTATGTTGCCCCAGCGTTCTTTAGGCCAAAAGGCATCACTACCCATTCGTAAGTGCCTAGGGCCCCAGGGCATCGAAAAGCTGTTTTCGACATATCCTCTTCAGCAATGAATATTTGATTATATCCTGAATAACCATCGAGCATACTCAGGTATTCATAGCCAGCGGCAGAATCGACTAGCATTTCCGCCACAGGCATAGGATATTCATCTTTGGGTGTAGCAGCATTTAAATCTCTGAAATCTATGCACACCCTCAATGTACCATTTTTCTTAATTACTGGCACAATGTTTGCAATCCATTCGACATACCTTGTAACGCGTATGAATTTGCACTTCAGCAGTCTTTCGACTTCCGTTTTGATCTTCGACAGTATTTCTGGAGCGAAGCGTCTTGGACTTTGCTTGATTGGATTCTTCCCAGGTTTGATTGGCAACTGAAGTTCTACCAATCCTCTGTCGAGACCAGGCATTTCTTCGTAATCCCATGCAAAACAGTCCTTGAACTCTTTCAACAATTGGATTACTTCCAACCTAAGTTCTGGGTCAATTTTGGCGCTGATGTAAGTTGGCTTTTTCTCTGACCCTTCGCCTAAGTTGATTTCTTCTAAAGGATCTTGCGCTAACATTTTAATGTTGTTCGCCAAGGGGTCCTTTTCGAAGCCCAAAGGCTCATCGTCATAGATGGCGTCGAGCCTCTGTTCCTGCATTCCTTCTGGCATGATATCAGGAGGTTCTGGATCGAAATCCTTTCCTGGACCTGCAGTAGATAACTGTTGATCATTGGCCTGTGTGGCCATATACTTTACTTCGGCTTCGAGAGCCGTTATCATCTTTGTTTCGGCCACATAAGCCGAAATTCGCTTCAATGATTGTGACTCAGTCATTATCACTGAATTCACTTCCCCAACCAGTTGGTTGGATATTAGTTAACCCACTGAAGTCTATGTGGGACAAGTCTTCTCTGTCCCATTGGAAACCATGCTCAGGATGCAGGTATAGGGAACAAAAAGTATTTGGCGTTGGCGCCAAGTCGAAGTCAGGTGTTGGACATGGCCCTATGTGAGCCAAGTTCTTGTCGAAATCTGCCAGCCCTAGGTGATTCACTTTGCCCAGGTAATAGCTTTGATCTGCCTCTATGTTTTCGACCATCCCATCGGGACGCCATAGGAGCAGCCTCTGGTGCATTGATGATGGCACAGCTCCAACACCATGAATCCATTCACGGCCCAACAAAAGATTGTAGTTAGGTTTGGCCGATATGACCATAAACATTGTTGGTCGAAGGATAGATCCTACCTTGATATCCAGTTGGATCACTCCCATAGTGGTCCCTATGCCGCCCTCATAGTTCGACAGGACCATGTTGTGAGGCTTGATGTCCTCATCCCTTTTGCCAACTTTCCTTAGCATAAAGTGAGGGATAATGTTGATGGTTGCCCCACAATCCACCAAGATTTTATTCACTATAGTTTCTTCGAGTTTAGCCCTTATAAATAAAGGCTTGAGGTGATTTTCCATCGCCTCTGTAGGTGGTTCGAAGAACCCATTTTGTTCCTCAGTAGTGCCATTGTCCATGACAAAATAGCACACTGGCCTATGTTTGGCCATTTCTTGCTCCACTTCCCAGTCACTTGTTTCGACCTCCACCTGTCGGTTGAATTCTCTGGGCAGCACTGAGACTATATTCACCATTATGTCCAAAGTATCATCAGACTCAGAACCATCTTCGTCCTCGATTTCACCTTGGTTAGGCCAAACTAGCCTGTTGGTTACTGGCTCTCTTTCTAGAGGTTTCCTTTGCTTCCTTAGAGGAACATTTGAACTGGTTTCTGCCTTTGGTTCATTGGCAGCCTCCCTCTCAACTTTTCGTCTCCTTTGGTATCTCCTCCATTGAGATCGAGACATGGGATTTTTCCCTTTGTAGTTGCTTGACACTTGTGCAACTTTAGGTGCAGCAACTTGAGGCTCTTTCTTTTGTGTTAAAGATGAACCCCTTGGCACGTCGAAAGAGTGCCATCTCTCCTCGTTTGGCCTCTTTCGACTAGATGTTTTGTACCAGGTATCTACTGGCACATTAGTTGGAGGCCTGAAAGTCAATGGCCTCTTTTCTTGGTTTGAACCTTTTTGGGAGGCTCTTCTGGGGTCATGTCGAAGATCAACATTTTCCCTTCTCTTATTTGCTGCTCTTACGCCTTGAATATGCTCAGCAGCTTTTTTGTCAAAGATCGAACTGCATCTTGGACACAGCATCACCTCTGACTTCTTTTTCTGGCATCTTTGCAGAAAATCTGCCAGATTTTCATTTTCCCGAGGGAAAGCAGTCTTGTTAGCTTGTTCTTGCCTCATGGCCTCCTCTGATGCTTTTGGGTCAGAGAGTTCGACCATGTTGACATTCATTGTATCTTTGTTGGCAAGAGTCAACTGCTTCATTTGAATCTCCAAATTCTCTGTCTGGCCTTGAACTGTGGCTAAGTGAGAACTGGGTTTTGGTCCAGTTTTTTGTGCTTCAACGGTCTCCAGCTTTGGGCTTTCGACCGCTTTCTGAACCGCTTCAATTGTCTTTCTGGATAAATTCCCAGAAAAACTGCCAAAGATTGGCATGTTGATATGGTCCTTTGAGACTTCGACCATTGTGATTCCTGGCCTCTTCAACTGGCTCCTGGATGCCTCGATCATGTTCACCTCTGAAGGATCAGCATAGTGGGCTTCAGCCTGCAACGGATTTGAGTCGACAGCCATGGGGGTCTTATCAGCAAACTTCAACCTCCCTTCTTCGATAGCGTCTTGCACAAGATTCCTGAAAAGAAAACATTGAGAAGTTTTATGGCCCAAAAAATTATGATATTTGCAAAAGCCTCTCTTCTTTCTTTGATCAAGAGGAGGCACTTTTACCCCTGGGGGTACTATCATTTGGCCATCTTTTACAAGCAAGTCAAATATCTCATCACATTTTGTAATGTCAAAACTATAAGTCTTTTTGGGGAACCTATCGTTGGTCCTTTCTGGACCAATGGGATTTTTCCCACTTGAGGGGACTAACAGTTTGCAAGAGTATGGTGGCCCTTGTTTTAGTTCCGCTAAATCGACTTCTCCTTCTTCGACAGTTATAGTATCGTCGAAGGATTCTGGATCTTCGTCATCCATATCTACATACGCTATCCTCTCTCTCTTGTGAGTTTTCGTTGCCTTTGCTTTTTCAGCTTTGAGGCGTTCTACCTGTCGAACTCTATCGGCCAGTTGGGCCATGTCTCTCAGGTATTGAGTGTCTAACTTCTTCCTAATGGAATAATCTAAACCGCCTGCGGCTATTTCGACTAACTCATGTTCCGGCACCTGTGTAAAACATCTTGCTTTGAGCAATCTAAACCTATTTAGATATTCGTCTATAGGTTCAGTGAAACGTCTCTTTACACTGGCCAATTCTTTCAGGCTTATCTTGGTTTGCCCCATGTAGAATTGTTCATGGAACAATCTTTCCAACTGGGTCCAATGATGGATCGAATTGGGGGGGAGAGTTGTAAACCAAGTAAAAGCGTTCTTTGTTAAAGAACTTGGGAAGTACTTAATCCTCAGGTTTTCTTTATTCGAAATATCTCCTGCTTTGATCAAGTATCTCGCCACATGCTCGACAGTAGATTCTGTCGTGTCCCCAGAGAACTTAGTGAATTTGGGGACTTTACATCTAGGAGGTAAGTCTGTTTGTAACACGTATTCTGACAACGGGGATGTAAAGTTGGGCCTTCGAAAGCCCATGTTCATCCCATTTTGAGTCATGATCCTTTCGATCATGGTTGCCAGATTATTTTCCAAACCCATGTTTTGGTATTGGATATGCTGAACTACTTCGTCAGCATTTTGGTTTCTGTTAACTAACCTTACCTCTGGGGTTATTACCCTAGGTTCCTCGACAGGTTGCTCCAATCGTGCCCTAAGGTTTTCTTCGACAGGCTGTTGGACCTGGTTGATAGTGGTTTCTTCCTCTAAGAACAAACCCTGGTTTCCCCTTATTTGCGCCCTTTGGGGCTGTCGAATAGATTGGGGTACTCCAAAGAAATCAGCCAAACGCGTCATTTGCGCTGTCATCTGCTGATTCGACTGAGTAGTGTTTTGTATTAGAGGGTTCAGCACTGTACTTAAAGTTTGTGCCAACATTTGAACCATATCATGGTTGCTTTCGTCCATTTGTTGCCTCAAGACTGCTGTCGAGGCATTTGTAAGGCCATGTGCTACTTGGGACGTTCCTCCTAAGAGTTGGGTCCTATTTCTATTCGCCATACCTACTCCAGAACCTTGGAGTGGCGAAGAGGCACTCACTAAAGGGTCTGAAAAAGTGGACGCAGCATTCGTCAGGCTAGCCAAGTCAGAAGTTGGCATGCCATAGAGTGGTTCTCGATTATGACCGCCTGTCATAAATCCTGGGGGAACAAAAGGCCTTGTGCCTAAATTTCCCCTTGGTGGGGGAGTTCCCAAAGGCACTCTGGGGCATGTGAACGGAGGTAATGGCCCTGTTGTTGTGACCGTTACTGCTGGTGTCGAACCAGCGGTTATCGCTTCACTTACGGTCGGGATAACCGTTGCTCCCACATTTGTTTGTGGGATTTCGTTATGGTTTGGAGGATTCGCCATCTCTTCCCTTCTTCTGGCAGTATTGGTATCGTTAGTGTATATTCTACCACTTCTCAATAACATGCAACACTCCTCGAAAAAGATGAGATTATGTTCAAAAATCAACACACAGTCCCACCAGGTGTGCCAATTTGTTTACCGTGGTTATTGGTAAACAACCGCTGATCCTCCAAATGGTTACTTATTTGGTTACTCGCAGGATCGATCAGATTGATCCTAAGACATGGGTTGATTTTGAGGTTTTGGTTAAATTGGATAATGGTTAAATGACAATAAAATAAAGAGGCTTTAAGTAAATTGCATGAAGAAATAGGCTTGGTAAAATAAATGAAGGCTTGAAGTAAAGGACTTCGACAGGGAAAGTAAAGAAGAAAGCAAGTAAAGTTTCTGGAAAAGTAAATGACTTTGATTAATAAAAGTGGTGTTTCACACATACATTCTCAACAATTCTTTCTCACACGCTGGGTACTCGAATCTATATGAGTGACTTTGTATATAATTGTGAACACACGCGAGAAACTTCGTGAACTACTACTATTTATACTAAAACATCCCAAGTAACCGTCGGGCAGTTACACTGCTTCGAGATGATTCCACTTGGCACGTTCTCAACGTTCGACGCTCCAGATCTTTGCACGTTGCACTTGGTAACCGCTGGAAACCGTTTTCCCTCCAAATGCTTGAATTTCAAACCGTTCCACTCTGAACCATCGAACACCTTCGTCGAGAAGCATCTTCGACGAGAAACACCTTCGACGTCGAAGGCAACCAACTTCTCCCTTGGAAGAAATCTTCTAAGTACATTGCCATCTTTCAATGGGCATTTCGACGGACCTAGCTGGTCGAAAACATCCTTCAGCTTTAATGACTGACATTAATAAAACAAGGGTGTCGAATTTAGGAACCAACAGTCAGTTGATCCAAGTGCATAACAAATGGCACCAAAAGGGTCTCTATAAAACAAAGAAAGACAGTGGTGGTTCCGAACAATCATAAAGACAGGCAGTCATCACTTCTCAAAGTAAAAACCCATTAAGTCAAAACCTATATCCGGATCTGGGGGCATTTTAGGTAAGTAGCAACAGATCGTGAAAATTATACAGCGTAGACCGATATGGTTGAAATGATGGCTACGTTAGTGCGACACATTGGTTTGTGTTCTAGTGCCTTGAGTAAATCAAGGAGAATGTTGGGCTGTCGTGTGGTGTCATAAAGCACTAATTGACCTTAGAACCTTAGTTGACACAACTTAGCCATTAGAAAGTAGTCAGATAGCTGGATTTGGTGCAAACTGGAGTTAGTTAATACTCGATATACACTCATTAAGATTGTACTTTCGGGACATTTCAGTTGCAATTAGGATGCTTGTGCTGAAACAATGCCTGAGAGAAAGATCAGTGATATTGAGGCTCCTAGAACTCAGTTACTTCTTTTAGGACAGATTGAGCCAACTAAAACTTCAAGAGGGTACTTACCTACAAACTCCATGCAAGCCTAAACATAAGGCTTTGTGTGTCTTGTTTGTGTTTGATTAATTGTTCAAACATGACATCATAACATCATGACATCATACCATGTCATTTTCACTAACTATTTCAAGGATCTAGGGATTTATCTTTGTTCTGTTTTGTAGATTATGGCCTCCGCTCGTAGAAACACTATCCGGATTAGTTTTGTGAGAATACCTTCTCAACTTAAAGAGTTAGTCTCAAGGGTTCCCGAAAGCTCTCCATTCATCAAAAGGCATGGTCAACTACTCAGTTTGGTTACCTCAGGTTTTGAAGAAGATATGATGAGTGTTCTATTCTAGTTCTTTGACCCTGTGCATCATTGCTTCACCTTTCCCGATTATCAGTTGGTACCCACAATAGAGGAGTTTTCTCAATTATTGGGAGTGTTTGTTATCAATCAAATACCTTTCACTGGTTTAGAGAAAGATCCACAACATGGAGAAATTGCAGCAGTCTTACATCTGAAACGATCCGACATTATAGCTAATTGGGAAACAAGGAGTGGAGTCATGGGTTTTCTAGCTAAATTTCTATTGGAGAAGGCTCGACTATTTTTGGATGCTATGAGTTTTCAAGCTTTAGAAGAAATCTTGGCTTTGCTAATTTATGGGTTGGTGCTATTCCCTAATCCAGACCAACTCATAGATGTGAACGCCATCAAAATATTTCTTTCTCGTAACCCTGTGCCTACTTTGCTCGGAGACATTTTGCATTCTCTTCACACTCGTACTATGAGGAAGCGAGGGACTCTTATGTGTTGCATACCTTTTCTATCTAGGTGGTTTATTTCACACCTTCCCCGATCAATATTAAAGAACGAACAAAGTTTGAGGTGGTCTCAAAGGATGATGTCACTCCCTTATTCAGATATCTTTTGGTGTTCCTCATCTCTGGAAGATGTTACTATCATTGACCGTTATGTGGAATTCTCTAATGTTCCACTTCTGGGCATTAGGGGAGGTATTACCTATAACCCCTCTCTGGCTCTATGACAATTTGGTTATGCTCTAAGAGATGGTCCTCGTGACGTACTTATCCAGGGTATTGTGTTCGAATACAAGAGAGATTTTCAAGGTTATCATCAAAGGTTTATATGCGCTTGGGGCATGGTAAACAAGGTTGATAGAAATACTTTAGGACATAATAATTCTATCCCTTTGGAGTCATATCTCAAATGGGTATGATCTTGTGCTCAAAACCTTATGATGCCATATCCAGCTATTCTAGCGGTGATCTTAGAGCCTGTTGTCGAAGGAGACATTTCTCGTATCATCCTCATCCAAATATGCCCATTGACCTCGAAGAATTGCAAAAGTCCTGGATTCAACTCAAAGAAGAACGAGACACTTTTGAAGCTTAATTTTATGCAAGTGAAAAGAAAGTGTTGAAGCTCACTAAGCAACTTCACGAGGAGAAAAGCCTTAACGCATACATTGACACGAAGAGGAAGCGCCCGTGGGAGAATTGAGTCTTAGGTTTTAGAAGTTCATATTATTGTATCTTTGAGACCCTTTTGCTTTCCATTGTAAGCCTAAGAGGCAATTATAATTTTGAACTTATTTATAGAATCTTTGATTATGTTTCCTTTTGGCTAGCAAATTTTAATCTCCTAAGGTCCTTGAAAACATTGCATCCACATATCATGCATCATTTCATAAGCAGGTTTTCTGATATGGGTTTCCTCATCTATTTACTGTTTATTTTAGTATAATATGGCTCTCAAACAAACTATCAAGGATCTCCAACTCAGCATGCACATTTTTAAGAGACTCTCCTGAATCTGGCTAAAGAACAAAAAGAGAAGATGACGCTTCTCACCACGAAAAAGAAGACTAAGAAGTGGGTTGTTATCCTCAACACGGGGAGAAGATTCAAAGGCCCTGCTCAACCAGTTCAAGATGTTTCCTCGGAGGAAGACGACAACCAAGAGGAGGATAACAGAAATGTCAGGGGTGAAGGTAAAAACAACCAGGGTTCCGAAGATGAAGACTACTCCGACGAACATTACCCTCCCGCAGATGACAAGTACACGTAGTTGGAAGACCGACTCAAAGTTGTGGAAATCCAAAAAGTGTCTGGATTGGATTTTGGAGAACTAGGTTTGATCTCGGGGGTGGTCATCCCTCACAAATTCAAGGTCCATGTCTTTTCTAAATAAGAAGGGGTCTCCAGTCCCAAACTTCATCTAAGGTTGTATGTTCGAAAAATCCAACCTCATACTGCTGACCGGAAATTATGGGTCCACTTCTTTCAAGAAAGTTTGAACGGTACTCAATTTGAATAGTTCTATTAACTGGAGGGAACCAACATCCACACATGGGAAGACTTGGTTGCTACTTTCTACAAGAAGTTTCAATATAATGTTGACTTGGCGCCGACTCGTGTACAATTGCAAAACATGTCCATGGGCTCGAATGAAGGGTTCAAGGAGTATGCCCAAAAATGGAGGGACCTAGCTGGAAGGGTGTAACCTCCTTTGACTGGCCGAGAATTGGTGGATATGTTCATGGGCACTCTGACAGGTCCATTCTTTAATTTTCTGATTGGGAGTTCTTCAGCAGGGTTTACTGAGCTGATTTTGACTAGCGAACGAGTTAAAAGTGGTATCAAGAGCGGGAAGATTCTGATGGTTGCATCCTCTAGTACTGTGAAGAAATTATTCATTAGAAAGAAAGAAATCAACAATATTTATGGCCATAAGAGTTGTATGGAAAGATAAAATCAATGCTTAGAAAACCCTAATTCAAAGACAAAACAATGCATGTAAATTAATACATTTGCACACTTACACCCTTAGGGTAAACCCACTTTGTTGCCTTACAAAATGGCCATATTATGCATGTGAGGCATCTTAGCAAAAACAAACAAAATACAAGATCATAGTCCCTCGATGACGCTATCAAAGTTGCCTTTCAAAAATGATCTTAGTCCCTTAAAGAAAATGCTAAGATATCTTACAACATCGCTAATCAAGGCTATACGATGACCCTTTCCCGTCCCTTTTACATCCAAAGATAGGGTTACTTACCAAATCAATGGTAAGATAACAATGTCAAAGGAAAGCGGAAATAAACATGAAAGACTTTTGAGTAGGTAGAATGTTCCTAGTTGCTTGCTCATTTTCAAACCAAAAGCATCCTTTCTATTTTCAAAACAAAACACAATCACTTTCAAAAACATCTTTCAAACTTGAAAACATTTTCAAAAGATCAACACTTTGTATACATTCTTACGAACGGGAATCATTACAAAGTTTGCCTAAACGATGACGCCTTTTCAAAATACTTTCGAAAAACCACACAAAGCACATTTTCAAACAAAAGCAAGTGATCTAGAAAGCAACTAAGAGCCCATGGAAAACCATGGATGGAAAGGGTGCTAACACCTTCCCTTTTCATAATCTACCCCCCGAACTCAAGAAAATATCTCAAAGGTCTTTCCTGTTCTTTTCAGCCTTTCCTTTTGGATAAAAGAAAAGTCGATGGCGACTCTTGCTAACCGCAACATTTGCAGTCAAATGCAAAACAACTAAGTCAGTTCTCCCACCGTGTTACAGAACTGGCGACTCTGCTGGGGGAAATTTTAAAAGTGGGGTTACCTTAGGGCTAGATCACATTTACTTTCTTTCATTGTTTGACTTGTATGCTTTACATTTGGATTCTTTGTTTGGGTTTGAATCCTCTACTAGGATTTGGGATACCTTATAGGTAAGTAGCAATACGTTGTGGAAACTGTGTGGGATATACCGACATGGTATAAGCAATAGTTACGTTAGTGTGACATATTTGTGGGTACCAGTAGCACTTAAGTAGCCAAGGAGAATACGGGGCCACTGAGTGATGTCATGAAGCACTAACTGACTTTTAGAACCTTTACTTGACTAACTTGGTCATTAGGACATAGTCAGATGACCGGATTTGGTGCAGTTTAAAGTTGGTAGATACTCGATACTACACTCATTGAGGTTTGGTTTTTTGGGATATTTCGGTCGCCATTAAAGAGGCTTGTGCTGAAACAATGCCCGAGAAGACATACCAGTGATATTGAGCTACCTTAGAACCCGGTTACTATTGCTAGGACAGGTTGATCCAACTAAACTTCAAGAGGGTACTTACCTACAAACTCCATGCAAGCCTAAACCTAAGGACTTGTCTGCTTTGTGTGTATATGATTATTTGTATATAAACTTGCTTACTTTGCATAACATCATACCATAGCATTTTCAATAACCGTTTCAAGGATCTCAAGGGCCTATGATGCAGGGTCACGTTGAACCAGACGTCTATCAAGGTACAAGAGGATTTATTTTCCTCTAACCAAACGCCGTCAAAGATCAAGTACAACAACTTGAGTCAAAGGCTATGACCCACTCGACATGGTGAGCTTAATTCTCGTAGAAGGACATCCACTGATACAAAGTTCTCCAATCAAAGCTATTGGTCAAATTTCAACTTCTGACATTTTCTTGTTTACCCCGCGAGATCCTTGAAAACATTGCATACATATATCATGCATATCATTGCATAAACAGGTTTCATAGCAGGTTTCTCATCTTCTCTGTTGTTTATTTCAGCAATGGCTCTTGAACAAACAATCAAAGACCTTCAGTCTCAAAACACTCAATTCCAACAAATGTTTCTGGATTTGGATAAGGGGCAAGAGGAGCTGGAGACTCTTCTTCTAAAAAACAAGAAGAAAAAGTCCAAGAAATCAGTAGGCGTCCTGAACTTGGGAAGAAGACTTAAAGGACCAGTCAAGGGAGCTCTAGATCTTCCAACTCCATCCAACATGGGGGATAGTCATGAATAAGACAATAGTCTGGAGATTGATGAAGTCAAAGCTGACTATTCTGAGGAACGATATCCTCCCGCTGATGACAAGTACAAACAGTTAGAGGATCGCGTCATTGCTATGGAAATTCAGCAGATACCTGGCTTGGATTTAGGAGACATGGGTTTGGTGTCTGGAGTGGTCATCCCGCTAAAGTTCAAAATCCCTACCTTTGTCTTGTACGATGGAGTCTCTTGCCCTAATATGCACCTAAAGTCTTATATCTGCAAGATTTAACCATACACAACCGATCTGAAGCTTTGGATCCATTTCTTCCAAGAGAGCCTAGTAGGGACTCAACTTGAATGGTTATATCAATTGGAGAGTTCTCGCATCCACACCTGGGAGGATTTAGCTGTTGCTTTCCATAAGCAGTACCAGTATAACGCTGATCTTGCATCAACTCGTGTTCAATTGCAGAACATGACCATGGGTTCCAACCAGAGCTTCAAAGGATATGCCCAAAAGTGGAGAGATCTGGCTGGTAGGGTGCAGCCCCCTTTAATTGACAGGGAGCTGATTGACATCTTCATGGGAACTTTGACAGGACCTTTCTTCAAACACCTAATCAAAAGTTCCTCGACCGGGTTCACCGAGCTAATAATGACTGGCGAAAGAGTCGAAGCTGGCATCAAAAGTGGAAAGATCCAAGGAGATACACCTTATGATGCTCAGAAAAAGCCATACAATAGGAAGAAAGAGTCCAATGTTGTATATGGTCAAAAGAGTCGTCATGACCAACACGTAGGAGCAATCTTGATCTCTAATCCTATGTCTGCTTAACAAAGATAGGGGCATCAACGTAAGGAGGTCCCGCCTAAAAGACAATTCACCAAGATCAACATGTCACTGGCTCAAGAGCTACAACACATGTTGAAGGCGGAGCAGATTACGTTAAAGGCTCCTCTCTGGAACCCCAACACTTTCGCTCCTACCTATCATCCCAATGAAAGGTGTGCATGGCACTTTGATAGTCTGGGACATGACACAAACAAATGTTGGGCTCTGAAGAACAAGGTCCAAGACATGATTGATGCCAAGGAGATCGAGTTTGACCCTCCGGAGACTTCAAACATGATCACTGCTCCTATGACGAATCATTGAAAGCTTTTGTTCATTTGAATTTTCAAGTTGTAATCTCTTTCATTGTTCAAACACTTATCTATTAATGTTAGACTCTATTTCATTAATGCATTGCATATGTTTGTCTTGATTTAATCCATTCGTTTTCATTATATTTAAACTATGCTTTTTACTCCCTTTATGATATTCAACTCTTGTTTCAAAAAGTTGCAAGCCTTTAAAGGGAGAATGACGAAAATAATGCGATAATCTCATACAATATGCTTTTGGACAGACCTTGCTGACGATGTACAAGCATTTCTTTCAAATCCTAAACACTGGAGTTATAAGGAAGATAATCCCTTGTCAACCCCTTCAAGCCAAAGAAGTAGAAGTTTTCTATTTTAACACAAATTGAAACCTTTAATCAAAACCTGGGGCAGGGTAGTCTCTCAGTTAATTCAAGTGCATGTTCAAACCGCAAACTCTTATCTCATATTAACACGAGCAACATCGAAAAAGTTCCTTCTGAACCAAAAGATGGTGATGGTTCCCTATCAAATAGGCGGTCATTATCTCTCAAAAGAAAATCCTACTAAGTAAAAACCTACGAAGGAGACTTAAAGAAAACTGTGGCGTCTCGCTGACTGTAATCTCAAAAACAAGAACAATCAAGCAAAATCAGGGATAATAAAAAAGGAGGTCACTACAAACCCTCCACAACATAAAAAACGTTGCAAAAAATGTCTGCCTTCCGACAAACTAAACTTGTAAGAACCATCACCAAAACGTCATTCCAGACTCAATTGGAGTTCAAACGCACAATTAGTTGAGTTTAGGACTGAAGAACATCACGAAGAGCGGGTGGGTACAAACACACTTTGAACCTTTATCCTTTGTTTATTAAATCGTGAATCAAGCCACGCTATAACCCTTCAAAAGTCCTAATTGAAGCATGGGTTAGTTCGAAAGCATACTGTTACAAAAGGTATCCTGACTCCTGTAAGGCTTTACCCTAAATTCTGAATTTGAGTTTTCTAACAAAACTTCTTTACTTGCTAAAATGCATTTTCAAAATTTCAAGACAATCATAAACTTTGCATTATTTGAATATCGCTGTTTGCATATGGCTATTTGTTTGACAGCATAGAAATTCACACAACGAATATCCAGTGAACGAAAGCTCTCTCAGTGAACAAAATCACTTCGATTGGAAAGACACTTCCAATGACAAATCTCTCATGATCAAAGGGGCACGGCATGACCTTTGTCCAACACATTTGGTGCAGTCAAGTCAAGATTCAAAGAATCTCTCAAAGAATTATTGAATAACCATGGGCAAATCTCCATATGTATCACTCAAGGGGAAATATCATGTTGATCATGGGTTTGAACAATATCCACTACGAAGACTTCCGGTACCATCAATTTGCTTGTCTGTACCAATAGTATCAGATGGTGTCAGTATCATGTCTTTGGATCTTCCCATGATAGTTCTTAGAAAATTCTGAGACTTGACCAAAGATCTTGGGTACCACCAATTTGTTCATCTGTACCAATAGTATCAGATGGTGTCAGTATCATGTCTTCGGATTCTCCCATGACAGTTCTTAGAAAATTCTGAGACTTGACCAAAGATCTTGTGTACCACCAATTTGTTCGTCTGTGCCAGTAGTATCAGATGGTGTCAGTATCAGGTCTTTGGTTTCTTCCACAACAGTCTTAGAAAATATCTCTAGGAAGTTCAGGGCTACCGGAAATGTGATCAAAATCTTAAGCGTCGAGTTGCACCAGTTTAACTCTGGGGGCAAACAGGCTCCCACATAAAGGGTCATGTGCGTCCAAGCAAATATTTTCTGGAATTACTATAACACTTACTACTGGGGGAAGTGACAAGTCTCCCCAACATACTTCTCATAGGATGACTCCCAGCCAGAGTTTCAATCTCTGAAAACTTCTCACCAGCTGAGTCGACCTCAAGAACCCTCGAGGATTTTCCCTAGTGAAGAAGACACCTCTCCAATAGACCGACAACAGGGTTTATTTCCCCAACAAACTACAGATTCCCCAGTTTGAGTTTACCTCTCCGACTACTAAAAATCAAAGGACCACAACTCCTCTTCCCCAATAGACTACTCTACAATCCCCAACAAGTTACTGCGAAGCCTAGACCCGGCCAGATATCAGTTCAACTTCGACTCCCCAGTAGAGCAACGAACAACTGAGACTCCTGAACCCTTTTTCCCCAAGCAAGAATCAACACTCTCTACAGAGTTTTCAACATTCCCCAGCGGAGCTCTCCTCAAAACAGGAATCCTTGGTGGAAATATTCTAAGCAAAGTTTGAAGACTCACCTACTCTTCAACAGCAGTCCGAGATTTAATGACTCCCCAGCATTTGTCAAGGATTTATTTTCCTAGACAAAGATACATTCAAATAACATTTCACCATTCATGCATCATATTACGTACATGACAAATGCATACGACACAATCTCATTTATTTTGAGAACATCATTGCACCATGCATTTCATACATCATGACATTGCATATAACTAACATTTTACCTTTGTCAGGAAAAGGTTAATCAATACATGGTTATTGTCAATAATCTTCAAAAGGTCAGAAATTAATACATGTAAAAAGCCAGGGCAATTATCTACAAGACCAGCTGAAGAAATCCTACACGGGCTCCTTCCCATACACTCTACTAGAAACAGTTCAGATGCAATCTAGATACGACTGACATTCTGACACTTATTCCAGGTTCCTTCTAGAAACAATTCAGATGCGATCCAGATATAGCTGACATTCTGATACTTACTCCAGATTCTCTTCTAGAAATAGTTCATATGCAATCCAGATACGGCTGACATTCTGACACTTATTCCAGATTCCTTCTAGAAACAGTTCTGATGTGATCCAGATATGGCTGATATTCTGATACTTACTCCAGATTCTCTTCTAAATACAGTCCAAATACGATCCAAATTCAGATGTCATTCTGTCACTCATTCAAAATACAGGTCAGATACGATCCAGATTCGGATGTCATTCTGTCACTCATTCAAAATACAATCCAGATACGATCCAGATTCGGATGTCATTCTATCACTCATTCAAAATACAGTCCAGATACGATCCAGATTCGGATGTCATTCTGTCACTCATTCAAAATACAATCCATATACGATCCAGATTCAGATGTCATTTTATCACTCATTCAAAATACAATTCAGATACGATCAAGATTCATATGTCATTCTGTCACTCATTCAAAATATAGTCCAGATATGATCCAGATTCGGATGTCATTCTGTCACTCATTCAAAATACAGTTCAGATACGATCCAGATTCAGATGTAATTCTGTCACTCATTCAAAATACAGTCCAGATTCGGATGTCATTTTGTCACTCATTCAAAATACAGTCCAAATACAATCTAGATTCGGATGTAATTCTGTCACTCATTCAAAATACAGTCCACATACGATACAAATTCGGATGTCATTCTGTCACTCATTCAAAATACAGTCCAGATACGATCCAGATTTGGATGTCATTCTGTCACTCATTTAAATATGGTCCAAATACGATCCAGATACAGATATCATTCTGATACTTCTTTCAGCATA
Source organism: Vicia faba (assembly GCA_948472305.1). Lineage (NCBI taxonomy): Eukaryota > Viridiplantae > Streptophyta > Magnoliopsida > Fabales > Fabaceae > Vicia > Vicia faba. Next base: position 924,884,235 of record OX451736.1, on the reverse strand, counting down.
CCTTTCCAATACAGTCCATATACGATCCAAATATGGATGTCATTATGACTCTCATTCAGTACATCTCTCAGATACGAGTCAGATACAATTCATTTATGAATATTATTCGGTTGCTTATCCAAGACCTTTGTTGGCACAATTTAAATCTCTCAACGATTTATTCTGATTCTTTCCTGCACACGCTTTCTCTGGTTCAAACGTCTTCTCTGGTTCAGATAAATCTCTCAATGATTTATTCTGATTCTTCTCCTGATCCCGGACGATTCAGTTTAAATCTCTCAATGGTTTATTATGATTCTTTCCTGCAAACACTTTCTCTGGTTCAGATAAATCTCCCAATGATTTGCTCTGATTCTTCTCCAGATCCCTGCTATTTCAGATAAATCTCTCAACGATTTATTCTGATTCTTTCTTAGTAGACGTTTTCTTTGGTTCAGATAAATCTCTCAATGATTTATTCTGATTCTTCTCCAAATCCCTGCGGGTTTAGATAAATCTCTCAACGATTTATTCTGATTCTTTCCTAGTAGGCACTTTCTCTGGTTCAGATAAATCGCTCAAAGATCTACTCTGATTCTCTCCAGTTAAATAATATTCAAGATCCCTTTTGGTTCAGTTTAAACCTCTCAATGGTTTATCCTGATACTTTCCAAATGAATATTTCTGGTTCAGATAAATCGCTCCAAGATTTATTCTGATTCTTCCCAGTCAAACAACATACAAGACTTCTGCTAGTTTCAGATAAATCGCTCCAAAGATTTATTCTGACTCATTTCCAATTGAAATCAAGTTCAGACTTAGTCCATTTTCTGTCAACAATCACCCTTGGATGGCATCTACAAGCCCATCTCCGGAAAATCTCCACCATTCCTCCAAATGGCATCTATAAGCCCATTCACAATTCATCTTCGAGTACAAATTTCTAGGCACTCTAGTGTTAAATCATCTTCCACCTTCAAGTCACGAATGGCAGATCCGCCAATCTAACTCTTCAGGTTAAGAAGATTGAACATGGGCAACTGTTATACCCCAAAATTTTCCCTCTCCATTCTTTTTTTACATGGCTTGTGTTTCCTCATGTGAATTCACTTGATGACAGCCAGTCTGAGATAGATCTCGTATCCTACTGGTTTGGGCTGCTACGACCTCTAAGGCTTTGTGACATCTCAAGTTAAATCCTTGCGTCGTCAAGAGAATTTAAGTTTGTATTGGTTTAGAAGGGTCAAGTGTTTGGAGTTTTAGATTACTGGAGATTTTTTGTTTCATGAAGCTACAAGGCATTCGTACTCAAACTCCTTCCAAAAAGAACCAGGGCTTTATTTGCAAAGCTAAGGCATTACTGTTTGAAAACGGAGTAAAGGAAAAACACGGTACAAGTGATGAAATTATTGGATTAATGTTGTAATCAAGGCGGATTTGTCGTTTCAACTACAAAGTCATCTTAGATTTGTGAGAATTTTTAGTTAAGGATGCAAGAGATTTTAAGTTTGTGAATGAGATTTGAAAATTGAGTTTCATTTGATCTTATGTCATAAAGTCTAAAATTCCAATTCCAACTTAGAAGATTCAAAGTTCATATCATTCTTTCATCATTCATTTCAATCTTCATTCAAATCAAACAAGTTTCATTCCATTTTAAATATCATTCAATTTATTTTGGAAATTTATTGTTCAAATACATTCCAAATAATTACAAAGTTCAAATTACATTTTAAAGGCCTATTACATTTTTCTATCCTATTTTTTCTATTTTCTAATACACCATTCAAGCAAAAGATTCTTCATGCTCCTAGCCTTCAAGGTTCTTCTCCAAGCCATGCCACGGTTTCCTTTCCATCTTCCTCCAGTCCTCATCAATCATATATGAAACAAAAAATCAAGCAAGAGTTAGTTTATCATGCAACTTAAAGTGAAAAAAATTATAATTTTCAACTCATTATTAGGATGGTTTATGGAATCAGAAAAAAGAAGGGTTTTTTGTGTTAAAGCCTCAAACATTTAAGTTTCTATCATGGGCCAATGCTATTGCAAATCACATATTGTTTTGGTTCACAATAGAAGAAAAGATGCCAACAAGAATTCAAATCAGAGTTCAGCCCAACAGAATTTCAATTCAAGCCAAACAGAAAAAAGCCTCATACATGTTATTTCACAAAATCAGAACATACATCATTGGCTTAGAAAATGTTACTTTTTGCAAATCACAAAGACAAAGTTAATTCACAAAAAGTACAAAAAATAGATCAATAGAAAATCAGATTAACATCATGTATTCACGCAAAGAAAGTCACATTTACAAGTTACTGCAAAAGCAAAACATTGTTCACAGTAAAAGAAGGAAGAAATTCATAAAAGTACAGCCATCCTACAAGCAACCGTCCAGCAAGCATCCAATGCGAGAAAAAAAAGTCAAAAATAGTACAGCAAGTACTAAAAGCCAACTGCTTTTATCATAAATAACTTGTACAAAAATTCAACAAGCAAACAAGTACAAAGTTGAACCATCAAGTCAAAACTGAACCAAAGCAAAGTCAACACCAATGTTATTACAGAAAAATAAAGTGAATTGAACAGGCAAGTCATAGTATAACAAGCAGAGCCACGATTCGCATCGGGAGGAGGGATTCACAGAAAAAAATATAGAGTCTGAAACAACAAAACAACAACGTTGCCCTCCTCTCAAAAACCATTTTCTAGCAAGTCCATAAAAATATACAGAGTATACAGATGCAAAACCAACATCATCATTGTTTACAAAAACGTACAGAAACCAGAAAAAACCCACACAATCAATACCACCAGTTTCCAAACCCTCAAAAACTACACAAACACAAAAAACAGAACCGCATACAAACGGTCAAACCCTAAATGGTATTTCCATCATTTTCCTAAACAACAAACAACCCTTCAGAGATTAGGTAAAGAGAAAAATATTGGAACAAACTCACCCAGAAATCAAGCTGGTAAGCCCGAAACCTCCCTTCCCCTTTCCATTCTTGTTTGTATCACTGTAAAATCAAACAAACCGCAATTAGATATCTAGAACAAAATAGGAGAAACAATATAGAGAAAAGATACAAAGCCATAGTATCCGATTGAAGGAGATGAAGAGGATGTGACTGCGAAATCGCAAGAGAGATGAAAGAGGCGCTGCCTCTGTGTTAGGGTTCACAAACCCTTTGCTTTGTTTTGTTCAGATTTAAGGGGTGGGTCTTGGGTCGACCCGATTCGACCCAAGCCCACCATATATTTTTTATTTTCAAACTGATGCTTTATTTTATATATATTATTAGAGTTATATTAATAACAGAACAAAACATCTGGCTCAGTGGTAAGGAGTAAGGCAGCGTAAGCGAATGGACAGGGGTTCGAATCCCCCCAGGGTCTTTTGATTTTGTTACTTTTTCTTTATTTATTCAATTCTTTTTTTTTCTGACTACAAATAATATTGGGCCTAATATTGAAAATCTGTTTGTAAAAAAAAAACGCCCCAAATCAATCTTTCACCCCCTGACTTTTTATTTATCTTATTTGTATTTTATTTTTCCTTTTATTTATTATCATTAATATAAATATAAAATTTTATTTTTATTACTAAAAAGACAAAAAATATTTTATTTATTTATACTATTTTATTTTTTATTCAAGACCAAAACATTAAAAAAAACATTTTTTACAAACTCTGTTTATTTTTCTTGATTTAGGTTTATTTATTTTATTAAAATTAACTTAGAATTTGGGTCTTATTAATTAATTTCTTTTCTTACCTTTTGACTAGTACATTAATTTATTTTCTTAAAAAAAATCTAAAAAAACATTTCTTTTCAAATTAGGATAATTTAATTTTCTTTTTATCAATCATTTTCTTTTTTAGCTTATTAGGTCAAAATAAATCATTTTCTCAAACCAAGACAAAACTAAAACAAATCTATTTTCTTTTTCATATCTTGTACATTATTATTTCATTTCTTGCACATTTATTTATTCATATTCAATATGGTTGTAATAGTTAATTAGATTTATTTTTCTTACAAAATCTCCATTTGTAAATTTGTATATCCCCTCCCCTATTGATGTAATAGCTTAGTATTTTTATTTTCTGCAATTTAATGCTTTATATACAAATGCTAGTAATTAGGGTTTGTATGGAAAGATAAAATCAATGCTTAGAAAACCCTAATTCAAAGACAAAATAATGCATGTAAATCAATACATTTGCACACTTACACCCTTAGGGTAAATCCACTTTGTTGCCTTACAAAAATGGCCATATTATGCATGTGAGGTATCTTAGAAAAAACAAACAAAATACAAGATCATAGTCCCTCGATGACGCTATCAAAGTTAGCTTTCAAAAATGATCTTAGTCTCTTAAAGAAAATGCTAAGATATATTACAACATTGCTAATCATGGCTATACGATGACCCTTGCCCGTCCCTTTTGCATCCAAAGATAGGGTTACTTACCAAATCAATGGTAAGATAACAATGTCAAAGGAAAGAGGAAATAAACATGAAAGACTTTTGAGTAGGTAGAATGTTCTTAGTTGCTTTCTCATTTTCAAACCAAAAACATCCTTGCTATTTTTAAAACAAAACACAAACACTTTCAGACACATCTTTCAAACTTGAAAACATTTTCAAAAGATCAACACATTGTATACATTCTTACGAACAAGAATCATTACAAAGTTTGCCTAAACGATGGCGGCTTTTCAAAATACTTTTAAAAAACCACACAAAGCACATTTTCAAACAAAAGCAAGTGATCTAGCAAGCAACTAAGAGCCCATGGAAAACCATGGATGGAAAGGGTGATAGCACCTTCCCTTTTCATAATCTACCCCCCGAACTCAATAAAACATCTCAAAGGTCTTTCCTGTTCTTTTCAGCCTTTCCTTTTGGATAAAAGAAAAGTTGATGGCGACTCTTGCTAACCGCAATATTTGCGATCAAACGCAAAACAACCAAGTCAGTTCTCCCACCGCGTTACAGTAATTTTCACAAATTCATCTTCAATGAAGATACATTCCCCACAATTTTCCCGACAGATTGCTCTATCAGACAAAAGAAAATGATCCTTTTCCAAGCGATTCATGGAATTTCTCCTCCCCACCTGAGTTTATTCCTCCAAAACTGTAAAACCCGTGCAAATTTCTTCTCTCCAGCAGAGCTCATTTCCTCAGTAGGGTGTTTCCTCAGCGGAGTACTTATCCGTCAACAGGGTTTATTTCCCCAACAGATTACAGTCTCCCTAGCTTGAGTCCATTCCTTAGATTACTACGAATCACCAACAAGATTCCCCTGCCTAGTGAAACCGCCAACCGGACCAAATATCAGTCAACTTTATTTTCTCCAGACGAGTTGGAAGGTTATCCATCTCTTTTATCCCCAGTCAGGGTATATAAGAATTAAACTCCCAGACGAGTCATAAGGTTAACCATCTCTTTTATCCCCAGTCAGGGTATGTAAGAATTAAAATCCCCAATAGAGCGGTGAATGACTAATGTCCCTAAACTCTTCTCCCCAAACAGAAGTCAACATTCCCAAGCGGAGTTTCCTCAAACAGCAAGCAGGACTCCCCAACGGATGCATTCTAGACAAAGTTGAAGATTACACATGTTCTTCATTCCCAGCACTAGTCAAGAATTCATTTTCCCCAGCAAGACGTCATACGAAACTGTTGATACACTTCCGATGACATTTCACATTCATACATCATTTACCAATATCATAACATATGAGTACGAAATGCATATAGCACATTCTCATTTATTTTGAGAAATATCATTATGCAATGCATTTCATACATCACGGCATTGCATACAACTAACTCTTTATCTTTTCAGGTAAATTTCACAAACAGACAAATGTCATCAATAATTCTCAAATGGGTCAGAGATTAATTCCCGAAACAAGACGGGGCAACTATCTCTATATCCAACAAAAAGAAGGTTCCATATTAATTCCAAAAACTAGACAGGGAAACTGTCTGGATGACCGACCACATATTAATACATGAAACAAGACATGAGAACTATTTGTGAAAAACAAATTGTAGATCAATTCTCGAAACAGGACGGAGCGACTATCTACATGAACAGATCGAAGATTAATTCCTGAAACAAGATGGGGAAACTATCTTTCTTTATGGTTAGATAAAGACCAGTTCCCGAAAAAATACGGGGCGACTATATTTATCACCAATGGTATGAACTCCCGAAACAGGACGGGTTTACCAAAAAAAAGAGATCGAAGATTAATACCCGAAACAGAACAGAGAAACTATATTTCTTTCTTTATGGTCAGATAAAGATCAATTCTCGAAACATGATAGGGTAAATATCTTTATCACCAATGGTATGAACTCGCGAAACAGGACAGGTTTACCAACAAACTGATTGTAGATCAATTCCCGAAACAGGACGGGGCGATTATCTACATGACAACACTTCCTTTAGAGACTTTTTATGGCTCAGATAAAATCGACCATATATTTATTTGATACTTATCCCAGTTAAAGGCAGATGCAGATATCTTCTGGCTCAAATTAAATCGACCATATATTTATTCTGATACTTCTTCCAGTCGAAGTCGAACGTAGGCATAGTCTAAGTTCTATCAACATTTACTTTGGATGACATCTATAAGCCCATCTACAAAAACTCTCCATCACCTCTCCAAATGGCATCTTTAAGCCTATTTCCGGTATAATCAACCAACAATGTTACTTCGTACACCGCGAGTGTAAATTTTTGGGCACTTAGGTGTTCAATCATCTTCTACCTTCATGTCACGAATGACAGACATGCCAATCTAACTCTTCAGGTTTAAGAAGATTGAACAGGGGCAACTATTGTACCCCAAAATTTTCCCTCCCATTTTTCTTCAAGACATTATCATGAGGTCCTCATTTGCTCAAAACTACTCAAGAAGTTGACTGGTTATAATTCTACTCATAAGCAATAAGTCCACAACTAGGGGTTTGGTGTTTCTCAAGGATGTTTGGGTTTCAAGGGTATCAAGTGGTTTCCATGGTTTTTCATATGTATTCAAGGATGTTCATGTCAAGTTTCAAGTCTTACATCTCAAGATTGCTCATTCAATGGTTCAGAAGATTGAAAGTCAACTGTATTGGGTAAAAAAGTCAACAGTCACACAAAAGTCAAACTTTGACTTTTTGGTCAACATTGAAATTCAAAAATCAAGAATCATCAAAACATTCAAAATTATCAAGCTTGATCATCAAGAATCAACAAAGTCAAGAAAATCAAGAAAAGGTCAACAAAAGTCAAAGTTGGAAAATTTTCCATCACTTAGAAATTTTTTAAGTGTTTTGTTCTTAACAAAGCCACTACTTCGTGGCCATTTTTCACTAAGATTCAAGATGATTCAAGGAAAACTTTCAACATGAAAGTTGTAGGAATTAATTAATTCTACAACTTAGTCCTTGAGGGTTGATATCCAAAAAATGCTTGTATTGAGAGATATGAATCCATGAAGTTGTGATGTTTTTATCTAACACTTAGAAAAAAATTCAACAGGTTTTGGTCTGTTTTTTATCTCAACTTCTTGGTCAATTTTCACCCTTCACCTTATTGATTTAGCCAAAATGATCAACATGAAAGTTATAGAAAATATTTCAAGCTTTCCAAAATATCCAAGAGCACAAACTTATCATGCTTGAGCTAGGAGATTTGAAGTGATGAAGTTGGGCATCCATACTTGAATTATAAGTCATTTCTAGGATTACTATGAGACAAAGTCTTCATGCCATGCTGCATAATATCACTTTGCAGGCCTTTAAAACTTCAAATCTATCCATAATCAGAAGATTACACAAGTTTTTGAGCTATGGTACATTTGATTCAAGCATTGTCCAAAGCATAATTCCATTAATGGTACAAAGTTAACACTTCTATTTTCGAAAAGCATGCTTTATGCAATTTTCAAATCTCATTGAGCCTCTAACTTGTTGCTTCCGCACACACTCAATCTAATAAATCAGAAGAAACATGTTCAAAGTATCCAACAACTCTATGAGACAAGGTACAAGGCATTGGAACCATGATCTTCAAAGTTTGCTTCATAACTAAGCTTCCAAACCATAACATGCTATCTTTAAAATCTGGTTACTTGAGCCTCTCAAACCTCTTGATTATAAATAGAGGGATAATTTGCAAGACAAAGGGAGAGAGAAAAAGAAGTTCACAAGCCCTCAAAAACCCCTTTACTCTCAAAAAACCAGAATTGTCCACAAAACCTCAATTTTTAAGCTTTGAAGTCCAAATCTTCGAATCTCTCAAACCTTGCAAGTTTTGTCCAAACAAATCATCCAAATACTCCACATACATCATCTAGAAGTTATCCAAACACAAGAACAACTTCTGTAACATCATTATCACCATCTTCCAAATTCAAAAACAGTGCCTTGCAAGTTGACTTGGTTGGGAAGATTCAAACACTTTCAACATAAAGTAAGGATTAGAATAACTTCAAGGAGGTCCAAGGAGGCTTAATCAATCATAATATTGCACCTAGAACAGCTAGAAAAGACTTCAGAATTTTCTCCAAAAGAGGTAAGTTTTCTCAAACTGTGATATCCTTATCCATACATCATTTGCTTTCGATTTCAAAAGAATAAAATAGGACAAATCGGGGCAGAAAAATGCAAATATCCAAAATTAAAAAAAAATGCTTCAGGAGTCCTCACACGGGTGGTCGTGTCACCTGACACGGGCCGTGTTAGGGAGAAGACTTGGCAAAAAGGAAAAAAATAGATTCTGACATCGGCGCCCGTGTCACACGACACGGCCCGTGTTAATTCATCTGGGGTAAAAAATATGCAAAGGCAATAAAACAGATTTTGACACGGGTCCTGTGTCCGGTGACACGGCCAGTGTCAGTCTAGGAGTTAGAAATCCTAATTTTTCTTGAAATTTTTGCTGTTAGTTTTGGATCATTAAGAGTACATTGGACATTTTGCACTGCTGGGAGATGACCTAACACTATAAAACTATTTTTCTAAATAAAACACCAAAATATTTTCTAAAATATTCATATTTATTTAGGTTTTACTTAATTAATTTAGTTTTCATAATTAAAATTAATTAATCATACTTTATTTTATTTTAAATAATTAATTTTTAAATAAAATTAGAATTAGGTCTAACTTTTTATTTCACATTTCAAATACTTTCTAAACAAAGAAACAACAAAATATTTTCTTGAAACACTTAGAATTTTTTTAGGTTTTTTTGCATCTTTCCCCTTTGTATCTCCGTGCAATTGTTTATTTTTTGAATTAATACAATTACGTAACTGTCAAAGATTTTTAATAGATAATTAGGGTTTATTGCTTTCCTTCCTCATTCATAAACTTCTACCCCCATCCCCGAAGCGTTGTAATAACGCAGGACATCTAATTTATGCAATTTACCGCTTTCCTCATTATTGTTAGTTTAATAGGATTGTATGCCAAGATTAAAAATAAAACTCTAGACAACCATAAATCCAAGATAAATTAACTGAATTCAAAACACTTCGCACAAATTCACCTCTAGGGTAACCTCACTTGTTGCTTCGGATAAAACAGTCACGTCCCTCGAACGTAGGATGTTTTAGCAAAGACCCTCGATTAAAAGATCATAGTCCCTCGATGACCCTTCGATGTTGCCTTCGCTAAAATGATCTTAGTCTCTTAAGACAATTGCTAAAGCGTCTTACAAGTTGCCTTCTATGACTGTACGATGACTCATGCCTGTCTCTCGCATCCAATGATAAGGCTTCTTACTAACTAATGGTAGGTGAGAACTATCTAAAGAAAGAGGAAAAGAACAAAGACTTTTTAAGTAGGTAGACCGCTCATAATCACTCGTCACAAACTAAAATAATTTTCACACCTCACACTTTCAAAACGCTTTATAAACACTCTTGAGGACTGGTACAAGGGTTATTATAAAGCAACTTGCCTGACATTGACATCTTCAAAACATTTCTCACAAAACCACACTTTCTTTCAAAATATATTTAAAACAAACATTTTGTATACATTATCAACGATACGAGAATCATTACAAAATTGTCGCACTTAGGCATTTTCAAAATATTTTCAAACATACACAAACACAAAGCATTTTTAAAGTGAGCTATCAATTAAGAGCCCGTAGATAAATACGGATGAAAAGGGTTCTAACACCTTCCCTTATCATAACTTACCCCCCAAACTCAAGAAAATTCTCAAAGGTCTTTCCTGTTCTTTTCACCATTTCCTTTATTGGATAAAAGAAAAGTCAGCGACGACTCTTGCTATCCGCAACATTTGCGATAAAATGAAAAACACCAAGTCAGTTCTCCTATCGTATTACACTTTATATGAAGAACGGGTTGAGCAAGAAGTCCTATTTTATGTTGAGACATGTTGAGATGGGAAGTTCTCATCGTATGGAGCAACATGTCGGATACGATGTCCTATGCAGAGTCATTCGACATCGCGCCTGTGCTGGGCTGGATAGTTGGATCAGTTCAAGATTTAACAGATGCATAATATTCTGGGAAAATTATGCTATCCTATGTGGTGCTGTTTTATAGGTCTGGAAGATTCAAGTCAGAATCAAGAAGAATATGCACTTTCTAATTATGGAGAAAAATTAGGAAGGATTTGATTGAAGACCTATTTTGTTGCAGAATCTTCTACAGATTTGTAGCAGATAATATGTTGTGATTTGAAGTCCAAATCCAGTTAGGAAAGATGTTATAAATAGAAGTGTTTGTAACCTAGAAGAAGGCACCAACCATAAAGAGAAAAGATGTAGTTATTAGGGATGAGTCTGTAAGCCACTCTCTAGGAGAGCTGATATATATGATCCACTCGACATGTGAGTTGGACTGTGTTATAGAGTTGTAAGTCTCTATTATTGATCATTCTTAAGCTGTGAAGTATATAATGTTGATTGTTCTCCTCGAATCTGTGAAGGAAGAGTGAGTATTGTTCTTGGAGGAAGCTTGTAAGCAACTCTAAGTATTGTTATTAGTCAAGAGTCTTGGCTAGGTATTGTCATGGAAGTGTGTCTTCTAGTTTTATTGTCATAGAAGTGCGTCTTCATGTTTTGATCCAATCGTTGTCTGTAATTGATGAGGGAGTTAAGGAGGGTCTCATACCTACGTGAGTCTTAGTGAGAAGTTGTAAGCGAAGGAATTTAGCTTCGAATTGATACTATTATAGTGGAATTTATCCCTGACTTGGTATGCCCCTAGGATAGTAGAGTTACTCCGAACTGAGTTAACAATTTTGGTGTGTTTTATGCTTTTCAGTACTGTTATGTTTGTTTGTTATACCTTGCCATGTTTGTTTTTGTCAGAACAGATGTCTCGACATCCTATATGACATCTGTGATCTGGCTTACCAGAATTTCAACTTAAAAGCTGACTTTTAAAATGGGGGTGAAACATCAAAAAGCTGAAAATAGAGAAACTAAAAGTGTATTTAAGTCTAATTAATTTTAAAAAAAAATTAATCTGCCAACATCAAAATTTAAAATATTTTTCTTTTACCATATTTTCATAGTTTTTTTTAGTTCTTTCAATCACATTTCATCATCACCATCGCATCGTATGTTTTAAATAATTTATTTTTTATGTTAGTTATTATGTTAAATTTTAGTTTGAATTATTTTATTTTATTTAGACTTAAATTCGGTTTTGGTGCTCCTATATCCATTTTGATAACTTTTTAGTCTCCGTTTAAAAAAAAACTAGTTTTATAGTTCCTTAGTATTAGATTTCCTGTTTTTTCGGTGGTCTTCCTTGACAAAAAAGTCTCATTTGCACATGTGACATTGAAATATATGATGTGTCATTTTTTATTGTTGCCACATCATTAAAAATATTTAAAAATTTAAAAATTAATTATTTTATTTTTTAAAATTTTTCTTTTTAATAATTAAATATTTTAAATTATTCTAGTTTATAAATATTTACTTAGAAATTAAAATTTTAATATTCTAAAATATATATTTGGTCAAAGATGCAAATTTCTTGAAAGATTAGGCCCAATAAACAATATTTAATTAAGTCAAGTGTGAAAGTCTTTTATGAACACTTGTATTTGATGTGAAAAATTCGATGTGAGACTTAAGCAATACTATTTCTTCATTTCTTTAAAAAAACGGAAACATGAGTAGCAGAATAGGTAGTAACAATGATCATACACTGATTAGAAATAATTTTTACTAGAGATTCCAAATAATATATCCTATCTTTGCAGCTTGAGAGATTGTATACATCAACAATAAGGATGAGTTACATAACTTCTTTTCAAACCAAGAGTTTCAACTTTCATTCTTGGAATATTCTGCATGATAGTAACAATCAAGGGAGTTATGTTTTTGGTGCGACTTCTAATCTTAGCTCAAGGAAAAAGATGCCTACATTGCACCAAATTTCTCTCGGTGGTTGTTTTTCTACTAATAGATGTTGCTTCTCTTGGAAAGGATTGCGACGTAGAAGTTTATACGCTACCGTTTTAAGGTATAGAGTAGATGAAGTTAACCATGATGTTTCCGAGAATTATATTGGCAAAGGGAGAAAATCTAGTGAACTAGTGGATTCAGCCAAGTTTCTTAACTCTTCAACTTCGTCATCAGAGGACCGTATGTTAGAAATGATGAGAATGTCAACAATAAGACTCTTCAGAGGCTTTGCAATAATGGAAAGTTAACGACTGCAACAGTATTGGTTGATATTATGGCTGACACGTAAAAGCCAAATACCTCATTTTTCTTCTTGCATGAATTTGATACGAGGTTTAATCAATACTGGTCGGGTAGACACAACTTGCAAAATCATGAATATAATGTTTATGTCTGGTGGTGTTCCTTATACAATTACATTCAACATGGTTATTGGAAACTTTGTAAAAAAGGTAATTCGAAATCTGCTCTTGAATTGCTTGAAGATATGAGCACGAGTGAATACTCCCTAAATGCAATTACTTATAATTCATTGCATATTTGATACTCATTGTAATATGGCAGGAGAATTGACTTTTTGGTTTTGCGTTTTATTGCAAATGTTGCAGATAGTAAGAATTGTCACCTACTTTTCTTTTATCGAATAAAGGAAAAGGTGAAAAGAACAGGAAAAACCTTTTGAGAATTTTTTGAGTAAGGGGGTAGGTTATGAAAAGGGAAGGTGTTAACACCCTTTTCATCCGTAGTTATCTACGATTTCTTAATCGTTAGCTTTTTTTTAAATGCTTTGTGCTTTTGTATGTTTGCAAATATTTTGAAAATGCCTAAGTGCGTCAATTTTGTAAAGATTCTCGTATCGTTAAGAATGTACACAAAATGTTTATTTTGAAAATACTTTGAAAGAAAGTCTTGTTTTAAAAAGTTTGTGAGCAAGCAACTACAAGCGTTCTACCTACTCAAAAAGTCTTTGTTCTTTTCCTCCTCCTTTAGATAGTGTTACTTTACCATTAGTTAGTAGGAAACCCTATCATTAGATATGAGGAACAGATACGGGTCATCGTACAGTCATATAATGCAACTTGTAGGACGCTTTAGCAATTTTCGTAAGGGACTAAGATCGTTTACCGAAGGCAACATTGAAGGGTCATCGAGGGACTATGATCTTTTAACTGAGAGTCTTTGCTAAAGCATCCCACGTTCGAGGGACATGACTGTTTAAATTCGAGGCAACAAGTGAGGGTCACCCTAGAGGTGTGCGTGTGTGAATAGTGTTTTGAATTCAGTTATTTTATCTTGGATTTATGATTGTCTAGCGTTTGATTTTAAATCTTTTCATACAAGTCTATTAAGCTAACAGTTATATATATATATATATATATATATATATATATATATATATATATATATATATATATATATATATATATATATATATATATATATATATATATATATATATATATATATATATATATATATATATATATATATATATATATATATATATATATATATATATATATATATATATATATATAACAGAAAAATAAAAGTGCGGGAAATAAAGTCTAAGATATTATAATGTTTCGGGGATGGGGAGTACAAACCATAAAATGGGGAAGAAAATAAAGAAAACCCTAATTTAAACTATTACAAACCATTGACAATTTATAATATCAAAAAATAATGCGATAAAATAAAATGAGTGTGCGGAGATTGAAAAGGGGAAAGATGTTTAAAAAATCCTAAAATATTTTTAATGTTTAAGAAAATATTTTTGGTGTTCTTTTGTTTAGAAAAAAATGATTAAAGTGTAAAATAAAAATAAATCCTATTTCTAATTAATTCATTAGTTAATTATTTAAAATAAAACAAAGTATGATTAAATTAATTAATTCCTATTTACAACAATTAAATTAATTTATTAAAAACCTAAATCTAATTTGTTTATGATTTTATAATTTTTTGTGATTAAATAAAATTTAATTAAGCAAACAAAAATAGTTAATTAAAAAAAGTGAATGGGCTTGGGATAGAAGCAGATTGGGGGGTGAAAAAAACAATTTATCAAGCTCAAAATTGGCCAAAGCCCAATACTGCTCTGGATTAAGTATGGACAATTCCTTGGAGTGCACCATAGGCGTGCTGATTTGGGAACGCTGGATCAAGATAGTTGAGATCTGATGGTGTGGGGTTGAGGTACACCATGCGCGCGTTAGGATTGCTTGCACCTGATCTGCAAAGGAAATGTTATAAAATAAAATGCCAGAGGCAGGGATCAAACCCCTGCCCTGACACACCAAAGCCTTTGCACGCTTTCTTCTACCGTTGGGACGACTGTTTCATCCGGTAGTAACACAACAACTAACAAATATATAATAAACTAAGTTTTAAAAAATTTTAAGATGAACTTCATCTTCTTCCTCGCGCTAACAACATCAACATTATTTTCAAATCTTGTAAAAACTTCATTTTTCAATCATTTCAAAAAGTGTAAACAACAAAGTTGCTTGAATTTTAATCACGACTTCAATGATACCATTTATTTTAACTAACCCTCAAAGAATATTACGAATTTGTTCAAAAATTAGAGAACCCTAAAAAAGATTCAGAAGCACCAAACTCATAGTACGAGTAAAATTGAAGGCAACTAGCTTAAGGCTCACACTTAAGACATCAAAAGTTACATTTTTGCTTCAGAAATTAAACATTAATGATGCATGTATGATGATTTTTGAAAGAGGTAAGAATTTACCCTTTTGGAGAAAGTCTAAATCTTATTCTATGGCTTCAAGGTGCAATGTGATGATCCTATGAACTTGCTGAGACTTAACTAAAACTATTCCAATCCTTACTTTGCTTTGAAACTTGCTGAAACGATCCAACCAAGTCAATATGCATGCGACTGTTTTTTGCGTGAGAGGGTGAGAGTGGCACAATATCAATTTTGGTTTTATGGTTTGGATAACTTCTAAACGAGATTTATAAACTTTGTAAATGATAACAATGGAAAATGCACTAGTAGAATGAGAAATGGAAGTTTGAGGCTTGAAGAACTTTCTACAATGGTGTTTTGGTGCCAATTTTTGTGTCCTGAGTTCTGGGGCATGGAGAGGTATTTATAGAGGTTGCATTTGATCCCTCTAACTTGCAGAAGTTGAACTTAGTTCACATGGAAGACTGGTTTGGCCATTTGGTTTTCAAATTGCACAAACAAACAAGTTGCTTCATGCTGAAGAAAAAGAGTGATTCAAGGGACTTTATCATGCTTTACTAGCTGCTATAAGATTGCCTTTGATCACCAAGATTGTTTGTAATCTTTGGAACAAGTCACAAGCTTGAATGAATATAGTGGTTAGCATAAAGCTTGTTTTATCAAAGTGGATATGTTACTTTTTGCAATTTCAACCATAAATGGTATCAAAACTTGGACAATACTTCTAATAATTGTGTAATACACTTAGGACCCGTGTAAATATGTGATCAAGGTGAGATTTAGAAGTTAAATGGCCTAAAAAGTGAGATCATGTAGCTTAGGTTTGAGTTGGCCATAAGGTTTTCAAAAGAATGACCTATAATTCAAGTTTGACATGTCATCTTCATCTCTTCAAAACTTCTCGCTCAAGTATGATAAATTTGTGTTCTTGGACATTTTGGAAAGCTTGAATCAAGATCTACAACTTTCATGTTTTGAGTTTTTGAAGAATCAATTTGGATCTTAGTGAAAATTACCATAAAGTAGTGACTTTGTTATGAACAAAACACTTAGAATTTTTTTTAAGTGTTGGGTAAAAATATCAGAACTTCATGGGCGCATATCTCTTAATCCAAGCACTTTTTGAGGATCATCCCACATTAACAAAGTTTTAGAATTCATCAATCCCTACAACTTTCATGTTGAAAGTTTTCCTTGAATTAACTTGTATCTTGAGGAAACTTGCTTGTGAAGTTAGGATTTTTTTAGGTACAAAACACTTAATTTTTCTAAGTGTTTGAAAATCTTCAATTTTGACTTTTGTTGACTTTCTTGATTCTTGGTGACAAAGTTTTATAGTTTTGAATATTTTGATGATTATTGATTTTTGAATTCCAATGTTGATCAAAAAAGTCAAAGTTTGACTTTTGTGTGACTGTTGACTTTTTATCAATTGATTCAATTCTTCAACTATCAATCACTTGTATCTTTGGAAATGTCTTAAGCCATGTAATTAGGTCAAGATGTTGTATTTGAGCCCTTGAGATCATGCTTTAAGCTATTAGGTCATGCACTAGGCCAAAAGTTAATGATCAGTCATCTTCAATCAAAACCCTAAATTGGTAATTTTTTGACCTTTAGTGATTTGAGGGCTTTCCTTGGGGAATCATGATCAATCCTTGATCAAATGATGAATATCACCTCAAAATGTTGATGTTGACAAAAAATCTTAAGTTTGACTGTATGTTGACCATAATTGACCTTTTACCCAATATAGTTGACTTTCAATCTTCTGAGCTATTGATTGAGCAAACATGTGAGACAAGACTTGAAACTTGACATAAGCACTATTGAGGATCTATGATGAACCATGAAAGTCATTTGAGACCCTTGCAACCCAATATTCCTTGAGAAGCACAAAACTCTAGTTGTAAACTCTTGCTTAGGAGAAGGTTTGACCAGTCAACTCTTGAGTAGCTTTGAGTATTTGAGACCTTTATGAACATGTTTTAAAGAAAATGGAAGAGTAAATTTTAGGATACAACACTCATCTAACCGTTTTTTTTAAAGAAATGAAGAAATATTATTGCTTAAATCCTACATCAAATTTTTCACATCAAATACAAGTGTTTATAATATGCTTTCACATTTGGATTAATGAAATGTTGTTTATTAGACCTACTCTTTCAAGAAATTTGAATCTTGGGCCAAATATATATTTTAGAATATTAGAATATAAACTAAAATAATTAAATATATTTAATTATTAAAAAGAAAAAATGTCACATCATATATTTCAATGCTACGTATTCAAATGAGACTTTTTTTTTTATCTTGATGGACCATAAAAAAACACGAAATATGATACTAAAAGACTATAAAGTTGATTTTTTTTTAAACGAAAACTAAAAAATTATCCTAATGAATATAGAAAGATCAAAACTGCATTTAAGTCTTTTATTTATTACAACTCTTAATTTTGTTCAAATTATTCTTAAATTAAAATTGAATTAAGCCTATCATTCTATAATTTGTCTACTATTGATCATAGTCAATTTGATTTTTTTTAAAACAATTTGAATTAAAATTGAATTAAGCCTATCATTCTATAATTTGTCTACTATTGATTATAGTCAATTTGATTTTTTTTTTAACATTAATTATAACCATAAATTCAACTAATGAAAAATGTTCAACTACATTGGAGAAAAAACAAACAAGCACAAAATGCTAAGCTACCAAAAACAAAAGAGAAGTAGAAATTTAATCTAAATATCTACCAAAAAGAAAATAGGGAACCACCAAAACATAAACATTAACCATATTAAAGATTGACCAAATGTCAAAATGAAATAAGAGAAGAACAACTAAAAAATATCAACAAATATATTAAATTGTGTTTGTTTTTTTCTACATTTGCCGGAAGAAAAGAAAAAGAAACCAGAGAAAAATTACACCATAGAGAAGAGGGTTCTCGAAAAATCCTCTTATATTATGGAGATGTTTCTTTTAATTTAAAAAATAGATTTTATTTTTAATGTTTTTAAAAAAATTTATAAATTTTTTTTTTGAAATATTAATTTTTTTTATAAATTAAAGATTAATTTTGATATCAAGTAACATAGATATATATTATTAAAGATTATGACATAGTCAAATTCACAATTTCAAAAAAATTGTATTTTAAAATTATTGATATGAAAAATTATTAAAAATAGTTTTAAATTTATGTGATTTTTAAAAAAAATTTATATAAAAAAATTATAGTAAAAAATGAAATATCTAAAATAACATTTTAAGAAAAATTATTTAAACTAATTTTTTATTTAAAATTTGTACCGGTATATTTGTAAAGAATTCATAAGAGGCGACACAAAAATTCAACAAGGACAGACAGATGGCACACCGCGTCCAAAGTAGAGTGACTAGCCGTCTAATTTTCACAATGTGCACCCATTCATTATAATGTGCGCACGTTAATCACAATGTTCGCACATTATTTGAGGTGTTAGCCATTTGATCAAATCACTCGTCTTATGGACTTATGTAAAACTACCTACGCGCTACTCGTGTAACATGAGAATTGATGTGTCATAAAACACTAACATCATGGATGATCGATCAAGTAGGAAAAGTCGCGTCCACTTGAAGAATAGGGGAAATAATGGCTACATGCTCCTAGGAGGAGTAAAACAAATCGTCCATAGATCTTAGGATCTAGACTCAATCAATCTTTAAAAATATCTTAATCACTAGATTGAGATGGACTTTCAATTTACTCAGCAATCACCTATATGTTAAGCATTTTATCATCCATGCAATATGAGTTTGCTCTAACACCACAACCATCCAAAAACTCTCAAACAGTCCAACATAATTAGGGATTATCCCTCATTGTACTTTTAACAAGTACAATTGACACCTACCGTGGGACTTCGATAAAAATAAACTTGGCCACTATCACATCATTCGACTAGATTATTATCCACATCTCCAACCCCTTTATCCAACATGGTGATTAAGAAGGTATTAACTCAGGTAAACATTGATTTAAGTGGTGATGAGGACGCCATGGCAGAAATGTGCAGTGTCGTGGATGACTTACGTTGCTAGATTCGGACTCCAGAGGACAATGTCTGTCACATGCAATAGTGTCAGCGCTAGAGAATATGCGGGAAACCGGTGCTATAGAACTTCAAGCTGCCATTATTGGTCAAGTTTGATGGATTCAACAACCCTCAAGAACATGTCGCCTCCATCAACATATAGATGACAATAATTGTAGCCTTTGATTCCCTAAAATGAAAACTTCTCTCAGACACCTTTAGAGACGCGACACTAAGATGTTACATAATTCTACCATGGCTCTCAATCTCAAGTTAATAGAACCTAGAGAAGAAGTAAATCCATCAATTTGCAACAAGCAGGAACATAAAGATATTTGTGATCAACTTGTTCAATATTCACCAAGGCTCTTTTGAGTCTCTAAGAGAGTATCCTGCCATTTTTAATCAGATAACTATCAAGGTCGTTCACCCCAAACCAAGAGATGTTCGTATGAGCATTCTAAAATCGCTGAGGACTGGACTTTAATGAGTCCCACGTCCAGAGGCATGCAACTTCTCTGGCAGAGGTAGTGATGCATTTAGGATGCTATATATAAGTCGTAGAAAGAAACCCCGAAAAGAAGGCCATATATGTTAAGGAGCAAATAACTAGCAGCTTTGATAATTCACAACAATTATGCAAGAATCATCATACCTCGTTTGTCAGAAACAAGATGACATTCAAATGGAGTAGGAAGCCTGCAAAGAGGGAACAATTTATAGCATACATATTAAAATTATTTTTAATAATAAATAAATATTTACATGATAAAATAATTATTATTTTAAAAAATATTTTAATATTATTTTTAATACAAATTTAAGTTACAATGTCATTAAAAAGATATTTAATTTAAATTTATTTTATATAAAAGAATATATTAGAGATGGGATATTTTTCTCACAAAAATATTTAACACAATTATTAAGGAATTAGTGACGGAAATACTGGTGAAGAATAATTAAAGGTGGCAAAGTCAGTCCGACCTGCCAGACATTCCCGTTTTACTCGCATTTTTTTTATTGAAAATACCAAGATTTTAAGCCTACAATCTTTAATATGATCACCCTGTCCTGTCCTATTTTTTATTGACTTTTGCGGACGCGGACATAACTTTAAAATTTCATTTTTAGGCTTAAAAGTTGTAGTGCCCGCAGGCCACCCCCGTCCCGTCCTTATTTTTTGTGAAACGAGGAAAAAATTTAGGTCCACGTACTCAACTATGCCCGCCCCATCTGCTTCATTTTTTTTGCAAATTTTTGCATGACGGATTTAAACAAGGAAGTCATGACCGTATGTTACTCTAAGAATAACATTCCTCTCAATTTTGCGAGGGATTTTATAAAGGATATTTTGTGAGGGAAAAAATTGCTTCACAAATTTTTCTTCACTAATTTTTATTTATCCATGATTTATCATTTATACAATTTTCCTTTATTAAATCTATTATATTGGGATTCTTTTCCCACAAATTTTTGTCTCTAATTTGCATTTTTTAATAGTGTATTTTTTACACTCCATAAAAACAAATAAAATTGATTATGTCATGCCTTTAGAAATCATAGCAACAAATTCAAACAAACTATTGATATTATATGTTAAATCCATAACAAAAATATTCAAAAGATGTTGCATTTCAAAAATGTTACATTTATACATAGACATATTTGTGCTTATCTAACAATTAAAAAGATGTCGCATTTTCATTTTTCAGACCTCTTATAATAACTGTAAAAAAAAGACCTCTTATAACCTTAGCATTTTTGTGTCGAATATTATAAATTTGTTTAATATTTATTACACTATCATGTCTATTTATTTTCGAATTTATGATAATATTTTTAGAATTAACCATATTCATTCTCATCTCACCATTTAAACTACTAATAATAGAATGATCTTTTGAATTGTGATTCAAGCGGTAGTTGTGCAAATTGAAATCATAATAAATCTTTAAACGTTTTGAGTCATATAGAACAAAAACAATCTAAATAGATATTCACAATTCTTTATTCTGATGTCAGCACATTTTAATTATTTATTTGTTTTTTTTTTATACTCATTGTCTCTTTCACAAACTAACACTAAAAACGATTTTTTTTCTCCCTGTAAGAACTAAAACCAGACCTCTCGATAATTACAGCAAACCTAACTCAATAGCTTTAGCACAAACCCATTTTAACATATAATATTAAAATGTACACTTTAATTAATGGCTAAAATATTTACCAACATTTACTTTAGCAACACTGATTCCATAACATCTATTTCACCTATATTTGTTACACGAGCATTGAGACCAACAACATCAAGTTCTTTAGAAATTGGGTTAACAACATCTCATGATATACCATATTTATGGTCATTACAGGTATTTGAAATCACACAAAACAAAAAAAATGTCACCTATCAAAAGGATCCTTTTGAAAGTGATTTATAAGATTTTGAAACGGAAATTTCCATAAAATATAAATATATATATATATATATATATATATATATATATATATATATATATATATATATATATATATATATATATATATATATATATATATATATATATATATATATATATATATATATATATATATATATATATATATATATATTAATTTTGATTTATTTAACTACTAGTGTAATGCCTGGTACAATTAAAAGTAAAAATAATTCCATAGTCCTTGCATATAAAAGATCTGGCATGTGTATAATAGAAAATGCTTTGGGACCTTAGCGATTTAATCTTGTTTTTAATTCATATTTTATTCATTAAATAACAAAATATGTTTAGGTAATTAGTCTTTTTTGGTGTCATATGAATGTGTTAGTGCGTGATACATTTTTAATAAAGAGAGAATAATAAAAGAAATAACAATTTTATTATTCACTTGAATTATATTGTATAAAATAAGGATACACACTATGACTATTTATATATAACCCTAATTAAGTTTGGGTTTACACAACTTGAATTATATTTAAATATTAAATCTAATCAAATCTATCTAAAACACACCTCCTTAATCCAAGTTGTCGAACATATTTTTAAATAGTCAATCTGAACTATTCCTAATTTCTTTCTTAAATTCAGGAATCAGTCGATCTTTAATCATTTGTGAAAATGTCGGTCAATTGTGTTTCACTTAAGCAATGCCTAACTTCAAGTTCACTTCGACTTACCTTTTTTCTCAAGAAGTAAAACCTAGCTTCGATATGTTTACTTCTTCTATGCAGAACTGGATTCTTCGCCAGATTTATGACTGACTTGTTGTTGATTTGTAACACTAGAGGTTTCTTCACTTCGACCTCCATTTCTTCAAGTACAAATCTGATCCAAACTGCTTGACATGCGGAATAAGATTTTGCTATATATTCAGCTTCACACGATGGCAATGCCACCACATGTTACTTCTTCGAACACCATAAGATTGAGGCATCAAATACTTAAAAGAAATATCCAGCTGTGCTTCTTCGACCTTCCTTACCTCAATACCAATCAACATCTAAAAAGAAATTAACTATTGCTTCTTTGCCTTCAGAATCTCGTCGAAATAGTATTTCACAATTTATCGAACCCTTCAAATATCTCAGGATTCTTCTTGGAACCTTCATATGTGACACTCTTGGTTCACTCATATATCTACTTACTAATCCGACAACGAAATCTATATTAGGTCGGCTGTTGCACACATACCTCAGAGATCCAATAATTTGTTTGAACAAAGTTGCATCGACTCTGTCTTCCTCTCCATGCTTATCCAACTTCAAATTTGATTCGACAGGTGATGATGCAAAATTCGAATCATCCATTATGAATCTCTTGAGTATCTTTTTGACATATTTCCTTTGATGTAGCACCATACCTTGGTTTGACCTTTGAAATTCCATGCCTAGGAAATAAGACAATTTTCCCAGATCCGACATTTCAAATTCCTTCATCATCAACTCTTTGAATTTCGACAAGTTCTCCAAGCTATTTCCAGTTACTAGCAAGTCATCGACATATAAGCAGATGATTGTTATATCTTGTGCTACAACCTGAACATAAACCCTATACTTAGATTTGCATTTGACAAATCTCAATTCGACTAAGTATGAGTCGGCCTTCTTGTTCCATGCTCTAAGTGCCTGCTTGAGGCCATAAAGCATTTTGTATAACTTATATACTTTACCTGTTTCCTTCTGAATCACAAATCTAGGAGGTTGTGTGACATAGACTTCTTCGTCTAAAGGATCATTTGATTTCACATCTAAATGAAATGTCGACCAACCTTGGTTACATGCCAATGCTACCACTAGTCGAACAGTCTTCAATCTTGCTATTGGAGCAAATACTTTAGAGTAGTCGAGTCATGCTCTTTGAAGAAAACCTTGAGCTACTAATCTTGCTTCATGTCTTGCTATCAACCCATCAGCATTGTGTTTCAACTTGAACACCCACTTTACATTGATAACTTTTATATGTGCTGACAATTCGACTAACTCCTATGTGTTATTTCTTTCGATTGCCTGCAACTCTTTGACCATAGCTAACTTCCACTGTTGAATCTTTAAAGCTTCGCTATGATTTATTCGTTCAACAGTTACAAATTAAAAAAATGAACTAATTCTCCATCTGGTGTGACGTCATCATCACCCACCACTTTATAATCATGAAGTCTTGTTGGAAGAATTCTATTTTTTGAGGTCTTTGGCTTGTTTCAGCCAAACCCTCTTCGGTTTCGATATTGTCAGGAATGTCAACAACTGCTTCAACTTTGACTGGAAGATTAGCAATATCTTCAACTTTGACTTCATCAGTTTCTTCATCGAAACCATAACTCATCAATGGTTTGTTAATTGCATCATCAGAATTCCACTCCCAGGCAGAATTTTCATCAATCATAATGTCTCGACTCAACATAATCTTCTTATTAACTAGATTAAATAATCTGTATGCACCAGTTTTATGATATCCTACTAGAATCATATATTCACTCTAGCCATCAAGCTTCCTTCTTCTCGCATTAAGAACATGCTTGTAATACATATATCTAAACACCTTTAAATGACTCACTGATGCTCGTTTGTCACTTCACACTTCTTCAGGAACCTTGTTCTTTAATATCTTGTTAGGGCATCTGTTCAAAATATAAATTGCAGTCAAAACAGCTTCACCCCACAAGGATTTTGGCAAATTCTTTTGCTTCAGCATGCATCTTTCCATATCCAATATGGTTCTGTTTCTTTTTTTTGCAATTCCATTATGTTGAGGCATATAAGGAGTAGTTACCTTATAATCAACACCATGTTCTGCACATAAATCTTCAAATATCTTGGATGTGTATTCTCCACCTCCATCTATTCGCAGAACTTTGATCCTCTTATCACTCTGGTTTTCAACAAGTATCTTGAATCTCTTAAAGATTTTGAATACTTTGTCCTTTCTCTTGATCACATAGATCCACAACTTTCAATTGAACTCATCGACAAACGAAACAAAATATTTGTTTCCACCAATGGTATGTTTTTTAAATGAACCACATACATCTGAATGTACCAATTCGAGTATGCATGATGATCTCATTGACATAATCGAAACAGAAGAGTTTCTGGATTGCTTTCCAACTAAACAACCTCCACAGAGTTTGTTGGGCATCTCAAGACTTGGGATACTAGATACCATATCTTGAGTAATAAGCTGATTGGGTGATCGAAAGTTCAAATGTCCAAAACTCAAATGCCACAACCAACTATCTTTGTGGTCAAAAACAATTTTTTGACATTGTACTTCAGTCGAACTGATCATAGTTTTAAATGTCATGTTCTTCGACAAAGGAGATTTTAAGACCAAATTGTTCTTGGTGTCTAACAATTTTAAAACTCCATCTTTCATGACAACTGAGAAACCTTTTTTGACTAGTTGTCCAACACTTAGCAAGTTCCACTTTATTCCAGGTACATAGAGAACATTTTTTATCATAACTTTCCTTTCATTACCCATTTGAAAAACTATGTTATCAGTACCTTCTGCTTGCAACGAACTATTTTCAGCAAGTTTTACCCTGCTTTATTTTGACTCATCAAAATATGCCAACCACTCCTTTCGACCAGTCATGTGATTCGAGCAGCCTGAGTCGAGGAACCAGATCTTGGATTCGACATTGTTATCTACAACTGCAACCATAACCACAATACCACCTTCAGAATCATCTGAATCTTGGTGTGCAAGGTTTACTCCTTCGTCCTTGCATGTTGATTCATTGTCTTTTCTATAGCAATAATTCTGGGCTACATGACCTCACTTTTCATAATTATAGTACTGTTCACCTTTTTTTTTATCTTCTTTTCCCTTTCAATAGTTTTCTCCTCATTCTTTCGAGGATTTAGAAGCTCTATCTTCGACCTGATGCTTGTGAGGTTTCGACCAAGACTTCTTTCCCCGAGTCTTGTCGACATTGCCTTTAAACTTGTTGAAACCACCATTCCTTTTCTATGATTGAGCTTACAGTGCCTGTATCGAGTCCTAGACTCCTTTCCTTTCGATAATACTCATCTCATGCGCCTCCAACGAACCAACCAAATCTTTCACTTTTAGGGTTTCAAGATTGTTGAATTCTTGAATAGCTACGATAATGTGATCAAAGTGAGAGGTCAACATTCTCATTACCTTCTCAACTATCATCTTATCAGTTATGGTTTCACCATAACCCTTCATGAGATGCACGAGTTTTTGAACCTTCGACAGATATTCTATAACTTTTTCGTCTTCTCCTATCGACAATAACTCATATTGTCGATGCAGAGTTTGCAACTTGACAACCTTGACTTTCTCACCTCCTTCATAATACTTCACCAGAATATCCCATGCCTCCTTTGTTATTTCAGCATGAGAAACCTGTCGAAGTTAGCAGCGTCGACCGCCGTCTGAATGCAATAAGCAGTATTGTAATATTTCTTCTTGACTTCGTTGTGGGATTTTTTTTTTGTTCTTCGGTTGTATTTGCAGCCAACACAGGAACGCCGTCGATAACCACTTCTAGGATTTCATGGAAGCCAAGCAAGGATTGCATCTGTTTTTCCATCGGATCTAATTTTTACTATCAAACATCGGAAGAGAATTCAGAATGCCTTTATCATTAGTCATCTTCGCAGCTGTTGATTCACTTGCCCTGGAAACACGATCTCTGAAGTAAATTTCTTGAAAACTCGATCAAAAATAATAATCGGAAGCTCTGAATATCAATTTATCAGTGCGCGAGACATTTTTAATGAGGAGAGAAAGATAGAATAACAAAAAAAATAAGAATTCTATTATTCACTTGAACTGTATTGTACAAAATAAAAATATATATATTATAACTATTTATATACAACCCTAATTGAGTTTGAACTTATCTAATTTAAATTATATTTAAATATTAAAACTAATCAAATCTATCTAATTTTTCAACAATTTGATTAATAGTTATAGAAGTATTTGTTGGGTTAAAATGTGAGTTTGAATTTAGAATTCTTTATTTATATTAAAAGTGTATAATTTCAGCCCTTACGTTGTCTAACACCTTCCTTTCGTCCAATTGAGTCCGAAACCTAGAATCTCTGTCTGCAAATTAGTGTTTTCTGTTAGGTTCCCTTCCCTAGGATAAAAACTAATAGTGGCGACTCTTGATTAAAAAACCAGTCGCAACACAAATCTTCCACTTTTAGGTTTTCAAGATTGTTGAATTCTTGAATAGCTACGATAATATGATCAAAGTGAGAGGTCAACGTTCTCATTACCTTCTCAACTATCGTCTTATCAGTTATGGTTTCACCACAATCCTTCATGAGATGGATATGTTTCTGAACCTTTGACACATATTCTACAACTTTTTCGTCTTCTCTCATCAACAATAACTCATATTATCGATGCAAAGTTTACAACTTGACAACCTTGACTTTCTCACCTTCTTCATAATACTTCACCAGAATATCCCATGTCTCCTTCGCTTTTTCAGCATGAGAAATCTGTCGAAGTTAGCAGCGTCGACCGCCGTCTAAATGCAATAAGCATCCTTGCAATATTTCTTCTTGACTTTGTTGTGGGATTTTTTTTTTGTTCTTTGTTTGCATTTGCAGCCAACACTAGAACGCCGTCAGTAACCACTTCTAGGGTTTCATGGAAGCCAAACAAGGATTGCATCTGTTTTTCTATCGAATCCAATTTTTACCGTCAAGCATTGGAAGAGAATTCAGAATGCCTTATCACTAGTCATCTTCGCAGCGGTTGAT
Organism: Vicia faba; assembly: GCA_948472305.1. Classification (NCBI taxonomy): domain Eukaryota; kingdom Viridiplantae; phylum Streptophyta; class Magnoliopsida; order Fabales; family Fabaceae; genus Vicia; species Vicia faba. Next base: position 924,856,710 of record OX451736.1, on the reverse strand, counting down.
TCACTTGTCCTGGAAACACGATCTTTGAAGTGAATTTCTTGAAAACTCGATCAAGAACAATAATCGAAAGCTCTGAATACCAATTTATTAGTGCGTGAGACATTTTTAGTGAAGAGAAAAAGAAAGAATAACAAAAAGGAAATTCTATTATTCACTAAATTGTATTATACAAAATAAAAATATATACTATAACTATTTATATACGATCCTAATTGAATTTGAAGTTACCCAATTTAAATTATATTTAAATATTAAATCTAATTAAATTTATTTAATATTTCATCCATAAACAATTTGATTAATAGTTATAGAAATATTTGTTGGGTTAAAATGTGAGTTTGAATTTAGAATTCTTTATTTATATTAAAAGTGTATAATTTCAGCTGTTAAGTTGTAAAACAATAAAAATACTTTTTATTTATTGTTATTCGAGTATTTTTCCATCGGATCTAATTTTTACTATCAAACATCGGAAGAGAATTCAGAATGCCTTTATCATTAGTTATCTTCGCAGTTGTTGATTCACTTGTCCTGGAAACACGATCTCTGAAGTGAATTTCTTGAAAACTCGATCAAGAACAATAATCGGAAGCTCTGAATATCAATTTATCAGTGCGCGAATCATTTTTAATAAAGAGAGAAAGATAGAATAACAAAAAAAAAATAAGAATTCTATTATCCACTCGAATTGTAATGTACAAAATAAAAATATATATTATAACTATTTATATTCAATCCTAATTGAGTTTAAACTTATCCAATTTAAATTATATTTAAATATTAAAACTTATCAAATCTATCTAATATTTCAACAATTTGATTAATAGTTATAGAAGTATTTGTTGGGTTAAGATGTGAGTTTGAATTTAGAATTCTTTATTTATATTAAAAGTGTATAATTTCAGCCGTTACGTTGTTTTACAATAAAAATAATTTTTATTTATTGTTATTCGAGTATTTTTAAACAGTAATTAAATGTAGGTTTCCTTTGAAAAAACTAATTATAAATGTAAAATGCAAATTTATTTTATTATTTTACAGTCCCCACCATCACATGCGTCTTATTTCTATTTTGGGGCCTGATCTTATCATCATCATATTCTAAAAACTGACTCCACTTACATTGAAACAGATAAGAGCACGCTTTTGCAAACAAAAAAAGAAGTGAAAATGAAACAGAAAAAAATTCAAAAAATTAATGTGAATGAAATCCATAACAAACAAGTTAATAATCACCCTTTTAAACTCACACAATTTGTGTGACTTAAAAAAAAGGATTAATCTATAGAAAAGAGACCTTAAACTATAAAAAAGAAAAGAAAGCTCTTTACACATAGAAGAAACATGATGACCCCTAACTGAAGAACGTTTCCTTTCTTCCTAAAGCCTTTAGTTATGTCCCTACATTGTATACAAATCTTCAAGGGCCAAAAGAAAAATAAAGTGACATATAATGATGATAACTAACCGCATTTACAAATAATGTAATGTTATTTATCAATGGGGATTAAGAGAATAATCAATACTCTCACAACTTAATACATAGTACCTAATAAAGAGATGTGACCATATTTATTTTCAGTTTCAAATAAGATTGCGTATACTTAAGAAAATATATAAAAAATAATCAAGTATTTTATTTAAGGTATGTAAGTTTAATCTTAATAAATACACCCCTTATACCAAAGCCCATTTACCCAGCTATGTAAGTTTACACATAAAAGACACCCCACCCTATTCCCTCAGTCACTCCCTTACTATCATCATACACACCTTTTCTTTCTTAAAACTTCAAAAACAAAACCTTTCCTTTTATTTCCCTTACCAAAACCACAAACTGTCCTTCCTCTCTCACTCACTCACCATTACTCCTCATTCTGACACACCCCTTTTCTCTTTCTCCATCCCAATGAAAGAGCTAACCCTTGAACCTGAACCCATCCATGGCCATGGACATGCTCATGCTCATGCTCATGCTCATGCTCATGCTCATGCTCAAGCCATAGCACCATCAGAGATTGGTAAAGGCAACTCCACTACTAGACCTGACTTACACAACAGAGCTGTAAAAATTTTAAGAGCCAGAGAAGCTTATAATGGTGGCTACAATGATGAAGTTGGTGAAAAGCCTTCTAGATTTGAAGTCTTTGGTTGGTACCTTTATGAGTTTTGCTTCTACTTTGTTCAAACTGTTCTTGTTCCTATTGTCTTCCCTCTCATTATCAGTCAGCTACAAAAACAGCCTACTGTTTCACTTCAAGAATGGAACAAGATTCATCCTGGTACTCACTGCTCACAAAAGGAATTTCATTTGTAAGTCCACTTTTTTTTCTCATTACTTGCTCCACTTTTTTTCCCTCATAGCCATAATATAACACTATTTGTACGTATACTTTTTTTTTTTTAAAATTATTTTGAAAGTTATTCTTTTTAATTGATCAAGTTCACTAGCAAAAACAAATCACTTATATATTTTATGAAAAATAAAAATCCTTACTTTATGTATTTTTCTTATGGAATATTGATCTACACTAATTTATATGATTTGGGTTTTTCATTTTTTTTTTGAAAATTTGAAAAAAATTGTAGTGGGTTGCCATGAATATGTGATGTGAAGAAGGGTTTGGTAGAAAATAGAAACATTATTTATTTATTTATTTTAAAAAAAATTGGAGTAAGAAAAAAGTACTAGGATGTTGTGTGAGAAACACAACATAGGGTTCCATAATATAAAGTCTTTTTTATATAATAATTAAATAAAATGAGCCGTTTGTTCCACTATATAGTTAGCAATCATGAAAAGGTGTGTCCTTTGTGTCTTTGTTATACAAACCTACTTTACTCTTACTCAAGGGTTAACTTAAGATTCCTTTTTCAAAAACCACTTTTATTACCCACAGGACATAAACGTATTTATTAACCATTTCGACCTTTGATATTTACAAGAAAAATAAATAAATGTTTTTCTTCAACTATTGGCCAAAATAATAAACCATGAGAGAGAAAGATCTATGTTAATGTAATGCTCTCTTCCTAGGGAGTACACAAATATTTGTCGGACTCTCCTGAAAGTCCTCTGTCTTCTTTTCAACATTTAAAGATACTACTATACTAGTGTTAATAATATCCACAACGGTTAAGTTTTTAGTTTTTTATTATACTTTCAAAATTTATATCTGAATATTTACACTACATGCACTAGGTATTTCTTTCTATGGTGTTTTTTTTGTTGAGATTTTACACTATTATTATTATTATTATTATGATAATGCACACTTGTAATAATTTTGTAACTAAAGTTAAAAGCATGATAATAAATAAACAAAATGATTTATTACTTTTTTATTAAAGTGAAAATTTGAATTTTATTGTCGGCAGTTAGCTTAAAATTGAGCTTAAAGACAATTTATAGTGCCGACAATAATGAAGCTGTTTTTTTCTTCATATTTTATCTATGGAGTACTTTTTTTATCAAGTACAAAACAAATCTTGCCAAAAACAACCTTTTGAATTGTTATTTTTTGATACATCAATCAATGTTTTGAACTGATTATACAGTTCAAAGTTCGTGAAAACAACAGGAACTAAATAGTGGTAATGGTCCTTTCCATGTGCAATACTTATATGGCAGTTAATATGCAGATATTTTATTCAGATATAATTAAAGTTTCTCTAAGTCAACTCAGTTGATAGTTGTGCAGAGATATTTGATTGCATAACGCGAGTTTGAACTTGTAATGTGCTAATGTAGTGTGAATTATGCAGGTATAGCAAACTCACTGGCCACACTATAAGTTCAAAGTTTTCACCATTGGAATGGACATCAATTGCTTGGGCTATAGGTCTAGCCATAGCTGCACCAATTCTTGGTTTCCTTTCCTTCCACCTCGACGGAAATTTCCCAAAACTCATCACAGTAGCAGCAACAGGTGTTGGAGTTTTCTTCTGTCTCCCGGCCGGATTCTTCAAAGTTACAGCCATTTTCATTCCCTACATTGCTGGTATCATAGCAGCCAGCACAGTCGCCAATGCTGCTCACACGCAGCATTTTGGCCTTATGATTCGCGCCTTCACCGGAACATCTCTTAAGAGGACACAGTTTTTCTTGAGGCAAGGTGTTTCTACGCGCCTCTCGCTTCACGCTACTTCGGCTGGATGTTTTGGTGGAGCTTTGATTGCTGCTTTTACTTACCATATGATACATGAACTCAATGACAACGAGCGCGATGTTATGAGTCTTTGGGTTGTTTCGATTTTCAGTGGACTAATTTGGCTTGTTGGGATCTTACATTTAGCTACAGCTACAAGTAGAACCACTGATTCAATCTCGTTTTCTTCGAGGCTACACCCTTTTTCCATCTTCAAATATCCTCATGCTATTGGTGGCCTTGCCAGTGTTTTCCTCGCGTCATTTACAACGATGACGATTTTCACGGGAGGTGTGATTTTCATTGTTGGGCAGCTTTGCATTAGGCCACTGCATTTGCTTTTGTTCTGGTTAACCTATTTCCTCTTCCCACTTGTTTCGCTGTCGCTGCTACAACCATTACTTCACTTGATCAAGACAAGCTCGGTTAAAATGCAGATCGTCGGGTTCTTCTTCTCCCTTCTGTCATCCGGATTCGGATTCTATTATGGACACAGTCACTGGAAATGGGGACACTTGGTTCTTTTCGGCGCCATTCAGAGCACGGCAACAGGCATTCTCCACGCTTTCGGCCGCGTTCTGGTGTTGGATTGTGCTCCATCTGGTAAAGAAGGTGCATTTTCGATATGGTATGCTTGGATGAGAGCTGCAGGGTTGTGTGTCGGGTTCACAGTCGGTTCAGTCGGGCCTGGACGGATTAGAACTTCATTCGGCGTTGCGTTTTGCACTGCTATAGCCGGAATAGTCGTGTTACTTTTCGGAAATATCAGTGATGCTGGTGGGGCTGTTGCTGCAGGGAACGTAAGCGACGATAACGAAAGAAGTTCTGTTGTGGTTTCTGGTTTAGATTCGAAAGAAGCAGCCCGAGTTTGAATAATAACCGAATTAATAAAAAAAAACTAATGAATCAATGGATTGAATGAAGGTAGTGCATGGTATATTGTCTATGCATGCAAAAGTAACAAAAAATAGGGGGTTTATTTATTTTGCATGATTGATTTTAGATAGGTTTATTTTGTTTCAGAGTGCTTATTATGTTTAAATTTTTTTATTTTCTGTTGAAGATTTGGATTCTGACATGTGTAACAACTGTGTTATAGTATTTTGTCATATTTGTTTCTCATAAACCTCTTTTTGTGGCTACTCTTTGTTTGTGCACAATGCTAAATTTGTATGAAAAAAGAGAGGGATCATGCAGTGACAAAAGAGAGTAAAATTAAGAAACATGTTAACCGTTTAAGATTGTTGTCAGAATTAAGGTACTAAACTAATTGTGAATCACGTGAAAGTTAAACTGAAGGGTTTTAACAAAATCAATAACTTGTGATTTTGCTATATTTACTGTTTTTCCTGTCATGCACTGTGGTCAAAACATTTAACCATATGGGTTGTACAGAAATGCTTAAATATGCTTGAAATTAGGGCCAATAATTGAGAGTGAGTCTGACAATGTAATATAATAGAGGTCAGTGTGTCTGAAATATTGTCTCCTATGCTTAACTTTTACTACAATATGTAAGTAATGTCTTGTTAATTTGTGTTTTAAAGATAGTACTATATGTATGTTTAGGAAAAACTAAAATAAAGAATGTATTGAAATAATAATTTTTTTTATTTTTATATGATTAAATGCGTGATTTAAAAAAATTATTTAAAATTATTTTTCATATACTTTTAAAACTAATTTAGCATTTTCAATGTAAACATCTATAAGAACTAGTAGTATTTGTTTTTTTCTTTCTATATGGAATGAGAAATACTTCCTTATGTGGCTACCACTTTTTGAGACTTGTTTAGTAGTCGAAGAAATAATTTTTGTAATAAAGAAGGGGGCAGGGAGGTTAGGTAAAGTTATTAAGGTATGACTCACTGGGTTTTTAATAGTATTAGAGTATAATATTTTTAAATGGTGATCTTTATTTATTTTAATGTCATTGTAAAAGTTACTTTTTACTTGGTCAATCTTAAGGTAGATTTCATAATTTGTAATAGTAAAAAAATCATTAAATTTAAATATTTTTAATGATTATTGCTCGTATTTAAGTTTTATTTCATAATATAAAACTTTGAATTCTAAATTAGTTGGTATTGGAGATGCATATTATATGTAATTTGTATAGATGACATGATTTATTAGTTTCCTTTCCCATGAGAAAAAACAAATTCGTAGAAACTTTTTTCTAGAATATTTCTTTCCCATTTATTTAAAAAGCTTTGAGAGGATATTGAGTTTATTAGGCAAGACTAGAAATTTAAGGAAGGGTCTCATTTACATAGAATCAACCTTTCATAAAGGTGATTTTTACTTTATTCAAGATTAATCTTGTACTCGTACTTAAGAATTTGGATGCCCTGTCATCTTCTTTTAAGCTAAATCTTAGACATTGAAAATTAGAGATAATAACAAATGTCTTACATAACAGCATACTAGCAAATGATTTTGTGTTTATATTCTTTACTTTAACAACCACGACTTCAATTCTAACTAAAGATGGAAGTAGGTGATACCGGTCTTTAAGGGTCTAAAATTTGATTTATTTAAAGTTTGATTTATTTAAGGTCTTATTTATTTAATAAAAATGTTAGATTTATATTTTTATAAAAGTCTATTTAATAAAAAAATATTAGACTTAGACTATTAAAAAAGTTTATGAAATTTTATAGAAAGTTATGGGACTTAACCACACCTCTTAGATTTAAGGGAATCAACCACCCATACTTAAGAGTTATTGTTAAATTATAGGAGATTCGGTTCAGACCTTTGGACTATAAATACATCATTATCATCACACTGAAAAAGGATCAATAACACTAAGAAATACTTATACAACAACTTATCACCTCCGATGAGCTAATTCTCAATACCCCAACAACCTTAAAGCCTTTGACAACCTTTATCCACTAGGGATTGTCACACATATTGTACTTTTATATAATATAATTGATGCCCACTGTGAGCCTCCGTTAAAACTAACTTGGGTCACCTTCAGTGCATTCAATCAGAATATTATCTTTGCACTCACCCTAACTCATGGTGAACAAGAAGACAACTATTTTAGATAACGAAGATTCTGACAATCTGAAAACTTCATAGCGGAGATGTGCACTGCTATGGATGACCTTCGTTGTTAAACCAAACTTTGGAAGATAACAACCATTATATTCAATAACGCCAATAAGAGACTAATATGGTGGATGAACTGGAGGCATTGGATCCCCAACCTATGTAGCATGAAATATATGAGGACTCGTCCCAAATATGTTTAAGGGTTAAATACGTTTGTAGTCCCTATAAATATGTGACACTATAATTTTGGTCCCTCTAAAATTTTTCTTCGAATAATGCTCCTCTTAAAATTTGTTGTCCATATTTTTTGATCCTCCTGCAATTTAGCTACGAATTAGCGACTGAATTAGTAGCTAAACCGTAGCTAAATTGCAGGAGGATCAAAAAATGATGAGAATTTTTTTTAAGATAACCATTATTCGAAGAAAAATTTTAGAGGGACCAAAATTGCAGGGTCGCATATTTATAGGGGCTAAAAATGTATTTAACCCAATGTTTAATCTACGATAGTTATCTAAGTTCGATTAATGCAACAACCCATAAACGCATGTTGCCTCCATAAACACTCAAATGGTCATTAGCGGATCTCCCGACTATTTGAAGTGCAAGCTCTTATCTGACATCTTTAGGAACACAACTCTGAGATGGTATATGGGCCTGCCTAGGCTCTCTGTGACCAGCTATTAAGACATGGTAAAGAAACTAGTTTATCATTTATTGAGTCTCACTCATGATTGCACATTGTTGTACCCCAAAATTTGCCCTCTAATTTTATTCAAAACATACATCTAGAGGTCCTCAAATGCTCAAGGTTGACCAAGAATTGACCAGACAAATTTTCCTCCTAAGCAATGTATTTCCAACTAGGATTTCACTTTTCACAAAGAAGTTTGGGTTTCAAAGGCCTCAAGTGATTTCCATGGCTCCTAATATGTCCTCAATAATTCTCATGCCAAGTTTCATGCCTTGCATCACAAGTTTGCTCAGTCAATTGCTCAGATGACTGGAAATCAACTATATTAGGTCAAAAGTCAAATGTGTTCAATATACCGTCAAACTTCAAGATTTTTGGTCAACATAAATATTTTGAATTGATATTTATCATTTTATCAAGGGTTGATCATGATTCCTCAAGGAAAGTCCTCAAATCATCAAAAGTCAAGAATTGCTAAATTAGGATTTCCTAGGAAAAGTCAACTAAACTTCGACCAGGCATAACTTTCACATGATTCATCCATTTTGCCCCAACCAAAGCTCATTATGAAGAGAATCCAATCCTCTACAACTTTGTTTTTATTCTAAAATTCATAAAATGCATCATTTGGAAGATGAGAGCTCATATATTACATGTCATTTTCAAAAAGTCAACAAAAGACACTTTTTGACAAGACTACTTATGTCAAGATAATACATTCAAAAGCAAAATGGTAAACATGGAGATTATAGAGGACATCTTGGGATTTCCAAAAAGTCCAAGATCATCTTCAAAGGATAAAAATTTAGCAAGATATGAGTTGCATAAGTTAGGGAATTTTGAGGAATTTCAAAAAGTACACATTGAGCAAAGTTTTGTTTTTAGACTAATGGGCCCACTTTTTTTACTTCTTAAAGGACCTCTAAGTCCATTTTTGCATGGCTTTGATTTTATTGGTATTTATTTTTAATTTTATTTAATTTAAAAATAAATAAATAAAGATAAAATGCAAGAATTAGTGGGCCATTACATTTGGGCTTGATTGGGTCTATTGAGAGGCCCATATTTTCGTACAAAATACATCCAAAAGGACCAAGTTCATTGAATTTCAAGAATGACAAGAAAATTATCAAAAATGACAATTTTTCAAATTTGTGATTTTGCATTCAAAACCATGGTTAATGGCTGATTCTTGCCATGTTTATCCAGCCTTTCATTCTTATATAAATAGAGGGAAATGTTGCAAGTCAAGGACACACACAGAAACTGCCTGGAAGAAGCTCTTAAAAAATTCAAAAATTGTCCAAAGTGGTGAAATTCAAAACCTGCATTTCAGCCTTCTTCCATCCAATCCTGCACCGTCTTTTCACTCCTGAGGTCTTCAAGAGTCATCTCCATCCCTCACATTGGCTTGAAGCACGCTTGAGTTACACCGATCGGTAAGTTTTGGTAGGTATCGAATCTTTGATTCCACGCATTTTCAATGATTGCTGACATGCTAAATCCATTCATATACATCATTTGAGCATGATCAACGTATTTCATGAGAGATTTGTGAAGGGGTAAGAAAACACTTAGAAGGGGGGGTTGAATAAGTGACTCTTTTCGTTTCCAAAACAAAGCTCAGACAATAATGGAAGGACAAGGTTATTTTTATCCTGGTTCATTTGAACTCAAACTACTCCAGTCCACCCGCCAAGGTGATTTCGTCTTTCTCAATAAGAACTTAATCCACTATAATCAATTGATTACAAACACACAACAATTGTTGTGACTAACAATGCACAAGTAATCTTACAAGTGACTAACACCACTAAGACTTAAATCTAGTCCTAGTCTGCTTGAGAAATCTGACCAAACTTGGTCTCTCAAGGAACAAAATACAGGAGTTTAATCTTTACAGAAAGTGAAATAAAGTTTGCTTCTAATCAAGCTATATCACAACTGTGATTTTTCACTTAGAATATAATGCATAAATTGTATGAACAATGAGTTTGTGAGCTTAGAATCTTTCACGTAGTTTCTTGCTTCTATTTTGAAAATTGATTGGTTCACTTAGTTGTTGGCTTGCAATAAATGTCCTTCTATTTATAGTAGAAACAATAAGACCGTTGATGCCTTCAGAAAAGTTGAAGGGCATTAAATGCTTGCGTGTTTCCTTACAATATTCCATTTTCCAAGAAACTAGTTGTAGACACTTGAGTGCTTTCAGCCGTCTTTGCATTAATGAGTAAACGACAAAATGTAAGAACATGTTTCCTACGCTTTGACAAGACAAGTTGGATTTAACTTTCTTTCAGAATATGCTCCAATGTCTTTAAATCAGAACATGCTTCACTCATCTTCTAGGCAGTGCTTTGCTTGCTAAGAACTTGATCAGCGCTTGCTTTCAAGTAATCTTCTAAGAAAGTAACCTGCTAAAAGTTAGAAGATATATTTAACAAATAAAGTGTCTTACCAGAGTCAGTAGATGCGCTTGAAGAAAAGGTTCTTTTATCAAAGAACTTCTTCATAATTTTTGCTTAGCACTTCATAATGTTTTCTGTCGGAACATTTAACTGAAACATTCAAATACATTCATCAGAGTATAAATTATCTTAAATATAATTTAGTTATCATCAAAACTCTGAGATAGGTCAGAACTAATCTTGTTCTCACAATCTCCCCCTTTTTGATGATGACAAAAATTATTTTAGATAAAGAAAAGAAAAGGATGAGAGATAAGAATCTCCCCCTGAAATGAATATTTCTATGTATAAAACATCTTGAGATTATTTATCAGAGCAATACAAAGTCTTCTTAGATTTCTTCAGAACTTCTTTAAGAAGATAATGTTCAGCTGAAATATTCTTTCAGAGTTAAAGTGATACCTGCAAAAAAAAATTCTTTTGCACATAAGGGATTCTAGCAATTTGTTAGAATGTCTGAGACTTAGTCCCATAACTGTTAAACAGTGATTAGTTCAAGAATGCACACATTTCTCCCCCTTTTTGTCATAATCAAAAAGTGTATAAAATAAATTGAGAAAGTTTAAAAGATTTCTTAAAAAAAGAATTTTAAAAAAATATCCAGAAGTACAAACAAAACATCCAAACAAAAAACAAGAGACAAAAAGAAACTAGGATTTCTTAGTAACAAGAGCCATCAGAAGATTCTTGATCTCAGAGGCAGATTCTTCTTGTTTCACCATCCAGTTCTTGATTTCTTGATTTGTTTGGTCTTGCTTATCTAAGCGTTCATTTATGACTTCATTCTCCCTCTTGAGCTCTTTCAGAGTGTCCAAGATGAGTGAGGTAGGAGCACAGGATGACGAAGCTTCAGTAGAAACAGGCTTAGAAGCAGCAACCGTTGAGTCAGAATTCAGGAAGGTGGAAAGCAGAGTGCCCAGATCCATTGTAAGAGTTGGCATAGGTTCAGGTCCAACCTTAATAGAAGGTTGATTAAAAAGAACAATAGCCAGAGGATTTGAATCTTCAGAGGATTCTTCAGATTCATCTTCTGATATGTCCATCGTATCAGCTGGTGTATCAGCAATCATTAACACAGACTTCTTATTCCAAATGTCAGCAGCTTTTGTCTTGAAAGCATGCAGAAGTTTGGAAAAGTTGTCCAGCACCTGAAGGTGGCATAAGTCCTGTAACTTCCGTGATTCAGCATCCAAAGTTCTTCTGAAGGTTTCCCATAGAAGATCTGTTGCAGCTGTGTTCACGCTTCTGGAGCAATCTTCTTTCAGCGGTTTTAACCATGCTTGAACATTTGTTATAAAATTATGAAACAAAGTATTTACATCTGGCTGAGCAGGTTTAGGGACAACCTTCTTGTAAGTTTTGTTTTTCAAGAATTGTAGAGATTGAAAATCCACTACAGTTCTTAAAAAGCTATTAGGTTCAGGATTATTGGTAGGTTCGGGTTGGTCAACAAAAATAGGAGGTACTGATATTTCATGAGGTTCGGATGGTTCAACAGTTTCAGTTTGTTCAAAAGGTTATTGTTCTGGAATGTGAGGGGGTGAGAGTGTAGGTGAGATTGGTGTTGTATGTTGTGGTGAAGTAGGTGGAGTGACATCAGGCAAAATTATTATTGTATAATCAGGAGTGGGAATGGGATTCTGAGGCTGTGGTTGATTCATAGCAAATTTTTTTCAGATGGTAAGTTGAAAGGAGGCTTTATAGTGGCCAGAGGTTCATTTATCCCTGGAATTCTCCAAGAGCCAGCATCATATCATCCAGTGGGTCTGGGTGATAGAGGACTGGGTGGAGGTCTTGAAAAACGTTCAGCAGGAATGGGTTGAAAAACATATGGTTCAGGGGGTTCTGATTGGCTGTCAGAGTGTTCATTAGAGTCAAAATCACTTAAATCTGATAAAACCTGATTTTTATGAGGGTTGTCAGCAAGGGGGTCGGATGGTAGGGTCAGGTCAATATCAACATCTATATCTCCTAAGGTTTGGGAGGGTTCAGCAGATGTAGATACATTGACAGAATCATAAACAGAGATAGTTTCAGCAGGTTTACCTGTCTTCTTTTTCTTCTTCTGAGGAGTGTCAGAAGGTCATTCTACAGCTTTTCTCTTCAAATATTCCTGGAGAACAACATCAGGAGCAACTTGATTTCTTCCTTGAAGCCAAGCTGGATCAATGGGTGATCCAGTTTCTTTGCAGATTTCAAGATAGTGCAAGATGATTCGAGGATGATCTCCTGAGTTGAACAGAGGAAAGTCAGCAATAGGTATCCTTCTCCTCTTCACAACAACTGACATACACGGAGTGGGTTCCACCAGCAGCTTGTCAATTATTTTCCTTTTCAACAAGTTCTTCCCAGTCATAGTCTTACCATAAATAGGTTCTAGCTCCCCCAAAAGATTGGCTTCTTTTAGGTGAACAATCAGACCATTCTCAGTCAGAATGTCTGATATTAACCTCCCCATAGGAATCCAATTCCTCTTGGATTTGGGGTTCTTCATCCTTTCAGCTTCTCTAGTCTCTTTTACATGGTTCCAGAGATGTTCAAATAGCAAGTAAGGCAAATCAATTTTGACATTAGTTCCAAGGCAAAACAACAAATATTGTTGATCAGCGTTGATGTAATCAGGAGAACTGGTGTCTTTCCTATGGTGAATACATCCATGAATAATCCTTGCCCAAATATTGTATTTGTCTTTCAAGTCCCTGACTTTGGAAGAACCTTGAACATTTGTGAAAATCTCTGAATATACCCTTAACATCTCCATTCTTCCACTTGGCATTCCTGTAACTCCAAGTCCTTTAAACCCCAACAACTTTCTGATTTGATTTTCTGTAATGGATATTTCCTTTACGAAGGAGAGAATAACCTTAGGGGTTGCAATAGCGAGAATCCAGAATTCCTTCACCAGATGTGGAAAGACTGGACCAATGAGACGATCAAAAAAGCTTTCCCAACCTTGAAACTTCACAGCAGGGAACAAGTCAAAACCATTCTCTGAGATTCTCAAAATCTACCATTAACTCACTCAAAACTTCCAAACTGTCTACCGTAATGAGAGTTGTCCTTTCAGGCACTATGTAATGCTCATAGTGGGTAGAAGAAGAAGAAGCCATTGAAGCTCTTTAGAAATGAGAATTTGAAGAAAAGGGTTTTAAGAGAAAAAGTACAGAAAACGCTTGAGTTTGAAAGAGACAGTAAATAATGAAAAAGGGTTTTTCAAAAAGTATTTATAGGCAAAAATTTCAGAAAATAGGTTTAGAAATAAAATTAAAGTTATTTAAGACAAATTTAAAATAAATTTTAAAACGGATTTAAAAACGAATCTCATCATTACTTGCATTTAATGATTTGCTAAAAATAAGGGAAAACGTGAGATTATGGCTAATCATCAACAGTTACCTAGAACGTCATCAGTAGCTTTTGCACGCGTGACCTTTCAGAAACACACCACGTGTTCATCTCCTGAAGGATGCATGTAACAACTGTTTGTTCTAATGAATTTCTGAACTACACTTGGACATGAAGCGTTAGAAAATTTCATAACTTTTCATATAGCTGCTGTTACAACTTCTCTTCTAACTTCTGAAGAGTTGTTAATCAGAGCATTCATTTCAGAATATTCCGAAGTCAATCACAGAAAATAAATATTATTTTATTCAGGACATAATTCCATACAAATATTTTTCAGAATGAAATTAAATCTATCTTCTAAAAGGGGTTTGGTAAAAATGTCAGCCCATTGATGGTCTGTTTTTACAAAAATTAAGTTTAAAATTCCCTTCTGAATATAGTCCCTTATGAAATGATATTTAATTTCAATATGTTTGGCTTTAGAATGTAAGATTGGATTCTTAGAAAGACAAATAGCAGAAGTATTGTCACAGAAGATAGGAATCTTACTTTCATAAAGGTTGAAATCTTCTAGTTGACTTTTCATCCAAATCATCTGAGAGCTACATCCAGCAGCAGATATATATTTAACTTCTGTGGTTGACAGTGAAATTGTTGCTTGCTTCTTGCTGTACCACAAGATAAGATTGCCACCCAGAAACTGACAGCTTCCAGAGGTGCTCTTTCTTTCAATTCTATCTCCAGTAAAGTCAGCATCACAATAACCTACTAGTCTGTAATCTTGTGATCTTCTGTAACACAGACCCAGATTAGTAGTACCTTTCAGATACCTAAGAATTCTCTTAACAACTGTTAAGTGAGATTCTCTAGGATCTGATTGGAATCTAGCACACAAGCACACGCTAAATAGTATATCAGGTCTAGATGCAGTCAGATAGAGAAGAGATCCAATCATACCTCTATAGAGCTTCTGATATACTTTCATACTTACCTCATCTTTACCTAGAATGCAGGTTGGATGCATAGGTGTCTTGGCAATTTTGCTTTCTGACATTTGAAATTTCTTCAGAAGTTCTTTAACATAATTCGTCTGATGTATGAAAGTACCTTCTGGAGTCTGGTTGCTTTGAATTCCCAGAAAGAATTTCAATTCTCCCATCATGCTCATTTCAAATTCTGTCTGCATGGTCTTAGCAAATTCTTTTCCAAGGGAGATATTAGAGGTTCCAAAAATTATATCATCAACATAAATTTGACAAATTAAAATATCATTTTTAAATGTTTTTCTGAAAAGAGTTGTGTCCACTTTCCCTCTGGTAAAATCCTTTTCTAATAAAAAATTACTCAGACGATCATACCAAACTCTGGGAGCTCGTTTTAAACTGTACAAAGACTTTTTTAATTTAAAAACATGTTCTGGATGTTTTGAATGATTAAATCCAGGAGGTTGATGGACATATACTTCTTCTTCAATATAGCCATTTAAAAATGCACTTTTAACATCCATTTGATATAATGAAATATTATTTTGTACAACAAAAGAAATTAATAATCTTATAGATTCTAACCCGGCGACTGGGGAAAAGGTTTCATTATAATCAATTCCTTCTTGTTGACTATAACCCTGTGCAACCAGTCGTGCTTTGTTTCTGATTACTTCTCCTTGCTCATTTAATTTGTTTCTGAAAACCCATTTGGTTCCTATAACATTGAATCCTTTGGGTCTTGGAACTAGATTCCATACATCATTTCTGGAGAATTGATTGAGTTCTTCTTGCATTGCTAAGATCCAATCATTATCTTTCAGAGCTTCATCAATGGTAGTTGGCTCAATCAGAGAGACCAAACCAAACAACGATTCTTCATTGATTCTGAGAGAGGATCTTGTTCTGATGGGATCTTCTTTTCTTCCAATGATTACGTCTTCTTTGTGAGCTGAAGATATTCTAGGAAACCTTTTCTGAGTGGGTTGATCAGAGATACTGAGATTGTTCAGAGCATTGTCAAGAGGATTATTTGTTGAGTCTTCTTTTGCTTCTGAGTCTTCTTTTGCTTCTGAAGTTTTAGAGTTTGAGGGATGATCTTCTGTACCTACAGAAAAATCAATTTGCTTTGGCTGTTGCTGGCCAAGCTTATCATCAAACCTGACTTTGATTGATTCTTCAACAATCAGAGTTTCTGTGTTGTATACTCTATAGCCTTTTGAGCGTTCAGAGTATCCAAGCAGGAAACACTTTTGTGCTTTGGAATCAAACTTGTTCAGAGTTCCTTTGGTGTTTAGAATAAAACAAGTACATCCAAAAGGATGGAAATAAGAAATGTTGGGCTTTCTGTTTTTCCACAATTCATAGGGAGTCTTTTCAAGAATAGGTCTTATAGAAATTCTATTCTGAATGTAACACGCTGTGTTCACAACTTCTACCCAAAAGTGCTTTGCCATATTTGTTTCATTGATCATGGTTCTGGCCATTTCTTGTAATGTTCTATTCTTTCTTTCTACAACTCCATTTTGATGGGGAGTTCTAGGACAAGAAAATTATGAACAATACCATTTTCTTTAAAATACTTTTCAAAATAATGATTTTCAAATTCACCACCATGATCACTTCTGACTTTTGTGATTTTAAAATCTTTTTCATTTTGCACTTGAGTACAGAAGTCAATGAATATAGAATGTGACTCATCCTTGTGTTTTAAAAACTTTACCCATGTCCATCTGCTGAAGTCATCAACGATGACCAATCCATACTTCTTGCCTCTGATGGATGCAGTTTTAACTGGCCCAAACAGATCAATATGAAGTAACTCTAATGGCTTAGAGGAAGAGACAACATTTTTAGATTTAAAGGAAGGTTTTGAAAATTTTCCCTTTTGGCATGCTTCGCACAGAGCTTCTGAGTTTGTACTTCAGATTGGGAAGTCCTCTGACTAAATTTAATTTATTTAGTTGAGATATTTTTCTAAGACTGACATGTCCCAATCTTCTGTGCCATACCCATTGCTCATTGCTAACAGACAAAAGGCATTTGACGTTTTGAGATTTAAGATATGATAAATCAATTTTGTAAATGTTGTTCTTTCTCTTGCCAGAAAAGAGGATTGATCCATCTTTTTGACTTACAACTTTACAGGAGTTTTGATTGAAGATAATTTCATAGCCATTGTCACTTAATTGACTTATGGACAATAGATTATGAGCTAATCCTTCTACTAATAAAACATTGGAGATAGAAGGAAGGTTACCGTTTCCAATGGTTCCAGAACCAATAATCTTCCCTTTCTGATTACCTCCAAACTTCACATCTCCTCCAGCTTTAAGTTCCAGGCTTTGGAACATAGACCTTTTTCCCGTCATGTATCGTGAGCACCCGAGTCCAGGTACCATGACTGGTGTTTCAATTGAGCTGTTAAGGACATATGCAACAAATATTATTTTATCCTTAGGTACCCATATCTTTTTGGGTCCTTTTGGGTTAGCATAAGAGTTTCCAGAATGTGATGTATATTTTATATCATGTGAGTGTCCAAACTTGAATTGTTTATTCAGAGGTTTGTAAGTGAAGGTCATTTTAGCAACATGTGTTTGGAATGTATGTCTCCTTCCCTTTGGGAGGTTCATATCGAATTCCTCTTCTGTTTTTCCCACTAACTCCATAGATCATTGAAGCCATTTTGCTTCTGTCTATGCCTTTAGCAAGAAAAGATTGAAAGCTATAGTCATATTCTTTCAAAACATCTTTTGAACTAGATACAGACTCTGAACTAAAATTCTTTTGAACATTTTGAATTTCCTTTTTAAGTTTAAAATTATTTTCTAAAAGTTCAGATTTTTCTGTTTCAAGTTTCTCAAGATCAGATGCAAGACTCTTCTTGAGTTTCTTGTATTTGATTTTGAGCTTACTATAGTTTTCCAGAAGTTATGATAAACTATCGGCGAGTTCTTCTCTAGAAAATTCAGAAAATACCTCTCTTTGTTCTGACTTACAGTCTGAGTCATCTTTTGTGATTGCCATCAGAGCTAGGTTGGCATTTTCATCTTCAGAACCACATTCATCTTTAGAAGAATCTGATTCATCCCAGGTTGCCATCATTCCTTTCTTCTTACCAAATCTCTTCTTTGGTTTTTCTTTTTGAAGCTTTGGACAATCACTTTTATAGTGACCAGGTTCTTTGCATTTATAACAGATGATCTCTCTTCTGTTTGAATTTTTGTGTCCAGAAGATTCTGCTTTATCTTCTAACTTCTTGAAGTTCCTGAACTTCTTTTGTCTGTGCTTCCACAGATGATTGATCCTTATGGAGAGCAAGGATAATTCATCTTCTTCTGACGCTGATTCTTCAGAGTTTTCCTCTTCAGCCTGAAAAGCGTTAGTATCAAATTTCTTAATTGATTTGAGGGCCAGAGACTTACCTTTCTTCTGAGGATCGTGCTCATCCAGTTCAATCTCATGACTTCTGAGAGCGCTGATGAGTTCCTCAAGATACACATTGTTCAGATCTTTTGACACTTTGAAAGCTGTGACCATTGGTGCCCATCTTCTGGGTAAGCTTCTGATGATCTTTTTCACATGATCTGCTTTGGAATACCCTTTTTTCAAAACTCTCAGACCAGCGATCAGAGTTTGAAACCTAGAGAACATTGCTTCTATAGACTCACTCTCTTCAACTTTGAAGGCTTCATACTTCTGAACTAAAGCCAGAGCTTTAGACTCCTTAACTTGAGCGTTTCCTTCATGAGTCATTTTGAGAGACTCAAACATATCATGTGTTGTATCTCTATTAGTGATTTTTTCATATTCTACTTTAGAGATAGCATTTAGAAAAATATTTCTAGCTCTATGATGATTTTTAAAATCAGCTTTTTGTTATCTCCATATTTTTTCTATCCACTTTGTTTCCTTCTGAATCTATAGGATGTTTGTAACCATCCAAGACTATATCCCAAAGATGACTATCATGACCTAGAAAGAAACTTTCTAGTCTATCTTTCCAGTACTCAAAATCTTCTCCATCAAACACTTGAGGTTTGTTGTAACTATTATTGTTTTGTTCATCGACCATTGTGTTTTCTTCTGGATCTTTTCCTGACACGGTTAAGTGTTGTGCTCAGAGTCAAGCTCTGATACCAATTGAAGGGGTAAGAAAACACTTAGAAGGGGGGTTGAATAAGTGACTCTTTTCATTTCCAAAACAAAGCTCAAACAATAATGGAAGGACAAGGTTATTTTTATCCTGGTTCGTTTGAACTCAAACTACTCCAGTCCACCCGCCAAGGTGATTTCGCCATTCTCAACAAGGACCGAATCCACTATAATCAATTGATTACAAACACACAACAACTATTGTGACTAACAATGCACAAGTAATCTTACAAGTGACTAACACCACTAAGACTTAAATCTAGTCCTAGTCTGCTTGAGAAATCTGACCAAACTTGGTTTCTCAAGGAACAAAATACAAGAGTTTAATCTTTACAGAAAGTGAAATAAAGTTTGCTTCTAATCAAGCTATATCACAACTGTGATTTTTCACTTAGAATATAATGCACAAATTGTATGAACAATGAGTTTGTGAACTTAGAATCTTTCACGTAGTTTCTTGCTTCTATTTTGAAAATTGATTGGTTCACTTAGTTGTTGGCTTGCAATAAATGTCCTTCTATTTATAGTAGAAACAATAAGACCGTTGCTTCCTTCAGAAAAGTTGGAGAGCATTAAATGCTTGCGTGTTTCCTTGCAATATTCCATTTTCCAAGAAACTAGTTGTAGACACTTGAGTGCTTTCAGCCGTCTTTGCATTAATGAGTAAACAACAAAATGTAAGAACATATTTCCTATGCTTTGACAAGACAAGTTGGATTTAACGTTCTTTCAGAATATGCTTCAATGTCTTTAAATCAGAACATGCTTCACTAATCTTCTAGGCAGTGCTTTGCTTGCTAAGAACTTGATCAGCGCTTGCTTTCAAGTAATCTTCTGAGCAAGTAACCTGCTAAAAGTTAGAAGATATATTTAACAAATATTCGTCTTACCAGAGTCAGCAGATGCGCTTGAAGAAAAGGTTCTTTTATCAAAGAACTTCTTCATAATTTTTGCTTAGCACTTCATAATGTTTTCTGTCAGAACATTTAACTCAAACATTCAAACACATTCATCAGAGTATAAATTATCTTAAATATAATTTAGTTATCATCAAACCTCTGAGATAGGTCAGAACTAATCTTGTTCTTACAATTTGATACAATAATTGGATCGCGCCATGGCTAGGGCATTACCGAGCTGTTTGCTTCGTATCTCTGAATACAGATGCATTAAGGCCAAACGATCACCACCACTGAATTTGTAGCATGCAAATTAGGGGGAGTAGCCAGGATCTGGGATTGTAATTTTGCTTGTGTTTGCAAATCGAATTTTTGCTTGGCCGGAGAAGAAGGAGGTCAACCACCGCGTATGGTGGTTTGACCCCCCCTGAGCTTGGGTGTCCAAATCACGCTTCCTGATTCGTCCATTCAAAATAATAGGGCCCCACCTGGGCGCGTGTTTTTTCATTTTAAATATTTCTGATGAATCATATATTATATTATTATGGTTTTATTATATTAACAATTAAGTTGATTGGCCCAACAGTAATGTGCATGCGTATAATGTTACTTCCCCATAAGGTCCTGGGTTCGATCTAGAGATTTTGTGTTTTACTTTTCTAACGAATCCATTTCAGATGTAGTACGCATGAAGGCTAACAAGTGCATGGTATGCCTCACATCTGGGCTATCCAATCTCCAAATTCTAAATCCAGCGGTCCAAGTTATTAGAGACCATGGTGCACCCCAAAGCGCGCTCTCCATCGAATCACACATGCTCTTGGGCCCAGCCCCTTTTTGGGCCTAACGATTTTTAGATCTCACCCCATAATCTCTTTTTGCAGCGCCTGTTCATTTTGTTATTGGGGCTAAGGACTTCAACATTACACCCCCCTCAGTTTGCTTATTGCAAGCCCGTTCCATTTTTTTTAGTATCTCATTTTGTTTCTTTTTCTTTTTAATTAATCTTTCTCTATTTTATTAAAAAAATTAAAATCACAAAATTAAATAAATATTAGACTTATGATTTAATTAATTGAACTTTATTTTCACAATAAAATTAATTAATTAAATCATTTTGAGTTTATTTTGTGAATTAAAATTCAACTAGAATTAGGTTTATAATTCAATTATATTTACAAAAATAAACAAAAATATTTCTTTCTTTTGTCACTTAGATATTTTTAGGGTTTTCTCTTATACGCGTAGTAATTTATTTTGTTCACATCTTTTATATTATTTTTTCAAATATTATGTAATTGACTATGGATTATAATAGCTTAATCTAGGATATTTTACATTTTTCTTATCCCCCAATTTTTGGTTTGTAATTCCCCTACCCCGAAGTCATGTAATAACGTAGATTCAAATTCTCGCATTTTATTTTCTGTACATATATTTAACTATTAGATGAATACTAATAGGATTGTATGAAAAAACTAAAAGCAAACGTTAGCAAACTTAACATTAAAAAAAATATAACTGAAACACAAAACACTCGCACACGCACACCTCTAGGGTACCTCCACTTGTTGCCTTCGGATAAATAAACAATCACGACTCTTGAACGTAAGAGATTTTAGTGGTAACCCTTTGGTTTAAAGATCATAATTCCCTCGATGACCCTTTCGACGTTGCCTCGATATATGATCTTAAAACCTTAGGGCAACTACTAAAGTATCTTACTAGTTGCTTTCGTGACTGTACGATGATCCTCGCCCGTCCCTTAAAAATCCAACAATAGGGCTACCTACTCACTAATAGTAGGATAACACTGTCTAAAGGAAAAGAGGAAAAGAACAAACCTTTCGAGTAGGTAGATAGATCCTAGTTGCTTGCTCATAAAAACAATCAAAAAACAATTTTTTTACACATACACAAACTCTTTTCTAAATATTTTCAAAGAAAAAAACACTTTGTATACGTTCTCGACGAAACAAGTAACATTACAAAGTTCGTCACACCAAGGCGTATTTTCAAAATATCTTCAAAACACACTTACACAAAAAAAGCATTTTCAAAGGGAGCTAGCAACTAAGAGCCCGTAGATAACTACAATTGGAAAGGGTGTTAACACCTTCCCTTTCTATAACCTACCCCCTTACTCAGAAAATAATCTTGAAAGGTCTTTATTGTTCTTTTCACCCTTTCCTTTGTTGGATAAAAGAAAAGTCTGTGGTGACTCTTGCTAACCGCAACATTTGTGAATAAAAACGTAAAACCAGTAAAGTCAGTTCTCCCACCATATTAAAAAACTGGCGACTCTGCCGGGGACTTATAATTCTTAAAGTGGGATTACCTTAGATCTAGATCATATTTAAATTGCTTTACATGTTTGATTTGTGTGATTTATCTTTCGGGTTTATGTTTGGGTTATTGTTAAAGATCCTACACCCAGATCAGGGAACACTTTTAGGTAAGTAGCAATAAATAATGGAGGTTGTACGGCGTAGACTGATATGGATGATATGATAGCTATATTAGCGTGATACTCTGACTTGTACTAATGTTCCTTGAGTCAGTCAAGGATAACATTAGGCTTCCACATAGTGTTATTAAGCGCTAACTGACCTTTAGAACCTTAAATTGACTCATCTTAGCCATTAGAAAGTAGTGAGATGGCCGGCTTTGGTGTAGATTGAAGTTGGTTGATACTCGATGCTACACTCATTGAGATTGCACTTTCGGGATGTTTTGGCTACAATTCAGATGCTTGAGATGAAATAATGCCTGAGAGAAAGATCAATGATATGAGATCCTTAGAACCCAGTTACTACTACTAAGACAGGTTGAGCCAACTAAACTTCAAAGGGATACTTACCTATAGACCTTATGCAAGCCTTTAAACCTAAGGTCTTTGTATAACTTGTTTGTGTTTGCTATTTTGTTTTAAGCATGAACATGACATCATAAACATCATAACATATCATTTTCACTAACCATTTAAAGGACCTGGGGATTTATCTCTTCTCTGTTTTGTAGGTTATGGATTCTGCTTGCAAAAATACCATCCGGATCAACTTCGTAGGAATTCCTTCCAAGCTTAGGGAATTGGTCTTAAAGGTTCCTGAAAGTTCCCAATTCAACAAAAGACATGGTCACTTGATCAATTTGGTTACTACCGGTTTTTATGAGGGTATGATGGGCGTCCTATTCCAGTTCTTTGATCCTAAGCACCATTTCTTCACATTCCCTGATTACTAGTTGGTGCCCATGTTGGAAGAATTCTCTAAACTACTTGGAGTGCCCATATTGGAGCAGATACCCTTCACAGGTTTAGAACATGATCCAAAATTTGAAGAGGTTGCCACAACCTTACACTTGAATCCATCTGACATTGAATCTAAGTGGGAAATGAGAATTGGGAATAAAGGTCTTCTTGCAAAGTTTCTGATAGAGAAAGCTCAGGTATTCCTAGACGCCATGAGTTTCCATGCTTTTAAGGATATCTTAGCCCTCCTGATCTATGGGTTGGTATTGTTCCCTAATCTGGACCAACTTATAGATGTAAACTCCATCAATATTTTCCTTACTCACCATCCAGTGCCTACACTGCTTGGGGATATCCTACATTCTCTCCATACCCGTACTATAAAGAAGCGAGGAAATCTTATGTGTTGTATACCTTTTCTCTATAGGTGGTTTATTTCGCACCTTCCTCAATCAATAATGAAGAATAATCTAGGCTTAAGATGGTCTCAAAGGTTGATGACTCTTTCTCCCTCTGATATCTATTGGTGTTCTAGCTCTCAAGAAGACATCTCTATTATTAATCGTTATGGAGAATTTCCTAATGTACCACTCCTTGGCATTAGAGGAGGCATCACTTACAACCCATGTTTAACCTTATGTTAGTTTGGTTATGCACAGAGAGATGGTCCTTATGATATGCTCATCCAGGGTATTATGTTCGACTACGACAATGATCTGTAAGGTTATTGTCAGAGGTTCATACGTGCTTGGGGTATGGTTAAGAAGACTGATGTTAGGTAAGACTTTATGGCACAGTAATTCCATCCCTTTGGAACCTTACCTCAAATGGGTGAGAGCTCGTTCTCAGAGTCTTATGATGCCATATCTCTCCATCTTACCAGTGATCTTAGAGCCTATTTCTCAAGGGGACGAGTCTTGCATTATTCTTCATCCTGACATGCCAACAAACTTTGAATAACTACAAAGGTCTTGGATCCAACTCAAATAAGAATGAGACACCTTTGAGGCTCAATTATATGCCAGTGAGAAGAAACTGTTGGAACTGATGAAGCAGCTTCATGAGGAGAAGAGCCTTAATGCCTATATCAACACAAAAAGGAAGCATCCACGGGAAACCTAGAAGTTTTAGAAGTTTTTAATTTTATATCCTTGTAAACTTTTGTTTCATTTGAACTTACTAATAAAAAATATTTGTTTCCGTTTTGATTAAAATAGTTTAAATCCCACGAGGTCCTTGAAAACATCGCATAAACATGTCATGCATATCATTACATAAGCAGATATTTCAAGACCGGTTTCTTATCTTTTCGTTGTTTATTTCAGCAAAAAGAAATGGCTCTTGAATAAAACATTAAGGTTCTTCAAGCACAGAACGCTCAATTCCAATAAGTGTTCCTGGCTCTGGCTAAAGGACAGGAAGATCTGAAAGCTCTCATTATTAAAGAGAAGACAAAGAAGGAAAAGAAACAAATTGGCATCCTGAACATGGGGAGAAGGTTTAGAGGACCAGCCAAGCGGGCTCTTGAATTCGCAACCCCATCAAATGAAGGGGATAATCAGGAAGAGGATAACAAGAAGATAAAAGAAGAAGATAACAGCCCAGGGTCTGATGAAGAGGAAGCAGACTATTCTGAGGAACAATATCCTCCTGCTGATGACAAGTATAAACAACTAGAGGATCATCTCAATGCTATGGAGATTTAGAGGGTAAATGGTTTAGACTTTGAAGAGCTAGGGTTGGTCTCATGAGTGGTCATCCCACAAAAATTTAAAGTTCCCACTTTTGCAAAATATGTTGGTGTTTCATGTCCCAGACTTCATTTGAGGTCTTATGTCAGGAAGATCCAACCCCATACAGTTGATAGGAAATTATGGGTTCATTTATTTCAGGAGAGTTTGTCGGGAACATAGTTAGAATGGTTCTATCAACTGGAAGGGACCAATATCAGTAATCAGGAAGACTTGGCTGCTGCTTTTTACAAGCATTATCAATACAATGTCGGCCTCGCTCCAACTCGCACACAACTCCAAAACACGTCTATGGGTTCACGTGGGGGTTTCAAAGATTATGCCCAAAAGTGGAGGGATCTTGCTATTAGAGTCCAACCTCCCCTGTATGATAGGGAGTTGATAGACATGTTCTTGGGTACTCTGACAGGCCCATTTTTAAACCATTTGATTGGAAGCTCTTCAGCTGGATTCACCGAGCTGATATTGACAAGAGAACAAGTGGAAGCTGGTATCAAGAGTGGTAAAATCCAAGGGGCTTCATCTTCGAGTACTGTGAAGAAGACATTCTGTGGAAAGAGGGAGGTCAATGCTGCCTATGGTCAAAGAAATCATGGTAAAGTTGAACACCGTCCAACGGTATGAGCTGTAATGATCTCTAACACTGCTTCAGCTCAACGACAAAATAATCAGCGCAAGCAAGATGCGCCTAGAAGACAATTCACCAGAATCAACATGCCTTTGTCTCAGGCATTACAACACTTGATGTAGGCTGACTTGGTCACTCTGAAGGATCCTCCCCAAAACCCAAATACTTCCTCTCCCCGTTATAATCCAAATGCACTGTGTGCTTACCCTCCAACAGTCCAGGGCATGATACAAATGATTGTTGGGCTATGAAGAATAAAGTTCAAGACCCTATTGATGCAAAGGAGATTGAATTTGACCCTCTCGAGACTCCTAATGTAATAACTGCACTAATGCCCAAGCATGACAAAGGTATCAATGTTGTTGATGATGTTCTATTTGTTTCTTCTGTGGGTGAATTGAATACTCCTCTTCCAGTTGTTAAGAAGAATCTCTTACGAGCCGATTTATTTTCGGGATGTGGTGAAGGTTGCTACCATTGTGCGTCTCTACCCAATGGTTGTTTGTTGTTGAAGGTAGGTGCTTAACTTCTAATAGAAAGTCAGGAGATCCTCTTTGAGAAGCTTCCCTCTACAAAAAGCTTGTGTGAAGATGTATCAGTTATTACCATTTCTAACAATCTTGCAAGGATCTCCTCTAAAGGTCCTATGATGATTACCACCACTCCTAAAGTTGCTACCTTGATCATTACCTCTCCAGGGCCAATACCATATTCCTCCGACAAGGCAGTTCCTTGGAATTATGGAGCTGACGTCTATTACCATGGCGTCAAGCAAGACCTATTGGCTACCAAAAATGAAGTTACTGAAGATATTGATCCTAACATTGACAATATTGTCGGGACAAGTAAGGTTACCAAAAGCGGAATAATTTCCTCTCCTAAAATCTCTCCAAAGACTATTGTTACTCCTGTTGTTATTCCTGTTACTGAGTCAACTGAGACTCGGGGCAAAGAATTATTGACCACCTTATAGTCCATCGAGAAATCTTCGAGGAAAGAAAGGCGATTTCCCATGAACTTGGTAGCATCAAAGGTTTCATTAGATCATAGAGAGTTTCTAGTTAGTGGGGACCTCCTCATAGGAGATTTGGCTCGCCCTCATAAGTCACTTGAGCAACCTTTTCCTTAGGGGATAATTTAGCCCCATGCTTTTGGACTTTCAGGGTTGGAGGCCTAGTTGAGGCCTCGCCCTTAGGTTGGCACTTAACCCCTATGGATTATGCCTTCGAGGAGACTCTGAGAGTTTTCTGAACCCATGCACTGAGCTTTCTGACTAGCGAGGCGCTCCCTTATCTCCTCAGGGGAAATCTTGGACATCTACTCTACAACAAAGATAAAGGGAAATGATAAGCACAAGTTATATCAACAATAATAAAAGGAATCATCATTTAAAATCACATAAATATTTCTCTAGATACTCCGTGTTGTACCCCAAAACTTTCCCTCCCATTTCTCAAAGGATCATCCTGGACTCTTAGGTTTGCTTTTATCAAGTTCCAAGTCTTGAATTACAACTTTTCAAGAAAATCACTCACGAGGGCAAAATGGTCAAAAGCACACTGAAAAAAGTCAAACTTTGACTTTTAGACCAAAATCCAAGTTTCAACAATTATATTTCATCAAGACATGAAATTGGTTCATCAAAAATCAGAAGTCAGAATTTACTTTGAAAAAGTCAAATTTCTAAACGTTTAGAAAATTTTCTAAGTGTTAAGAGAATATGATACTTCAGAACTTCTGGACCAGCCTTCATGCGAGTGCAATCAGAATTTGCAAACATGATTCAGAACATGCTGCTTCAATCAGAACATGTAGAAGCGATGCTCTTTGGTCAGAACATGATTCTTCAACATATGAAGGCTATGTTCAACGATTCGGTCAGAACATCAACCTTCGAGTCTCATTCTGGTCTTCTGCGATTAGAACATCACCAAATCCCAAAACCTCGTTTAAACAACCTGTTGCACTGCTACAGTACAATACTCTAACCAACAGCTAATCCAGTCCACGCCTGCATTTTCCCAAATCCTGTATTTGCACTAAATACAAAAAGCTGTGATCAAAAAGCAATGGAACAGTGTGCCAAAAAAGTTTAAATCCCATTTGTTTCCCCCCCCCCCCCCCAAAACCACAGAAAATTCACCTATAAATAAGTTGCTCCATCACACTTTCAAGGGGCTGGCTTTTGGAGAGAGAATCATAAAAAGAGAGAAAAGA
Source organism: Vicia faba (assembly GCA_948472305.1). Lineage (NCBI taxonomy): Eukaryota > Viridiplantae > Streptophyta > Magnoliopsida > Fabales > Fabaceae > Vicia > Vicia faba. The sequence continues at coordinate 924,829,100 of OX451736.1, read as the reverse complement.
AAACTGTGAAACCTTCATAAAAAAAATCCAGAAACCCCAAACAGAAAACCAAACTTTTGTTCTTCCTTTTGAATCAAAGAGCTTGGCATTTTCTTTTCCGTTACTCTTGCTGATTCTAGAACATCTGAAGGCAACAATTCAAGTACCAAGCACACGCTTTAGGATTCAAGGTAAGTCTTTCTAACTTTGCATCTTTTCATTCAGAACATCATTTAATATGTAAATATCATGGTATCGATGTTGTCCATATCATTGCATATTTAGTAGAAAAATTATGGATCAGAACTTCTTGATTAAAGTTAGGCTTAGGATTAGAACTTCTATAAACGGCTGTGCTTTTACCCTGCTGATCTGCTGTTAAGAACTGAATAAATTGCTGATGTGCTGATTAATATGAGGAAAGAGTTAAAATGTGGCACATAACCTTTGATCTTCACTCACTGTTTTTTTAACACAGCACATAAATTCTGAGTTCTTCTCACTATTTTAACACACAAAACTTCTAGGTTTTCTTACTATTTTAGCACAGCACAGAACTTATGAGTTCTCCTTATTGTTAAGCACACTAAACTTCTGATACTTCCACTCGCTGTTTTAAACACTCAGAGTTTCTGATTTTTACATGCTGACAATACACTGAATTTCTGATGTTTACTCACTATTTTAGCGTAACACAGAACTTTTGAATTTTAGCTCACTGTTTGAATACCACCCATAACCTCTGTGTTTTCCCTCTAACCTTTCTTACAGAAACTCAGAGTGTACTGATCTAGAACTTCTGACTCCCACTGACTTTTCTTTCTGAAACGCAGCGCACCTGGCATCAGAACTTCTGATCTCCTTTGTTTTGCTTTCAGCAACATGCTGATTTTATTTTCTCGTTATTTTCCCTTTTTATCATTTTTAACAGTAATATCCCTTTTATTAATATAAAAAAGACATAAAAATATTTCCTTTTTTTAATTAATTAATTTATTTTATTTTATTTTATTAAAGACCAAAAACCATTTTTAAAAAAAGAGTTCTTTTTCTTTCTTATATTACTATTTCAATATGGTTGTAATAAATAATTAGGATTTATTTTCTTGCCAACCCCCCAATTTGTAAATTTGTACACCCCATCCTTCTAATGATTGTAATAGCGTAGAATCTTTACTTTCCGCACTTTTATTGCTTTCATATGTTATTAGTAACTAGGGTGTGTATGGCAAGATATGAAATCGACAAATAGATCACCCTAATCAAGACTAAAATGCACGCAATCAAACACACTTGCATACTAGCACCCTTAGAGTAATCCCACTTTATGGGCTATCAGAAAAATAGTCATGTCCCTCGAACATGGGCGTTTTAGCAAAGACCCTCGATAAAAGATCGTAGTCCCTCGATGACCCTCGATGTTGCCTTCGATAAATGATCTAGTCCCTAAACGACATTGCTAAAACGTCTCATAGGTTGCCTTCTATGACTATACAAACGACTCATGAATGTCCCTTCACATCCAACGATGGGGCTTCTTACCAAATCAATGGTAAGATAGCAACATCTAAAGGAGGAGGAAAAGAACATTAGACCTTTTGAGTAGGTAGGACGCTCATAGTTGCTCGCTTGCTCACAACAAAAACATTTTATACACCCGCACTCTCATTTTGAAAACATTTTCAAAAGACAACACTTTATACGCGTTCTTATAGAGACGAGAACCGTTACGAAGACATCTTTTCAAAATCACTTTCAAAAACACATTTTCACAAACACATCTTTGAACTATTTTCTAAACAAACACTTTGTATGCATTCTTATAGAGACGAGAACCATTACAAAGACGTTTTAAAATACTTTCAAAACCCATACCACAAGCACATTCAAACAAAAGCAAGTGATCTAGCGAGTAACTAAGATCCCATGAAAAACCATGGATGAAAAGGGTGCTAACACCTTCCTTTTTCATAATCTACCCTCCGAACTCAAGAAAACATCTCTAAAGGTCTTTCCTATGCTTTTTCACCTTTCCTTTTGGATAAAAGAAAAGTCGGTGGTAACTCTTGCTAAACCGCAACATTTGCGAACACAAACGCAAAACAAAAAGTCAGTTCTCCCACCGTATCACAGAACTGGCGACTCTGCTGGGGACATTCTTAAAGTGGGGTTACCTTAGGGTTAGATCACATTTACTTGCTTACATTGTTTGATTTGTTTGATTTACATTATGGTTCCTTGTTTGAGTTTGTTTTAAATCCTACACCCGGATTTGGGGACACCTTTTAGGTAAGTAGTAATAAACTGTGAGGGAAATGTGCGGGGTATACCGACACGGTTGAAGCAGTAGCTACGCTGATATGGCACTTTGGTTGGTACCAATAACCCTTGAGTCAATCAGGGAGTGTACGGGGCCATCGCGTGGTGTCGTGAAGCATCAACTGACCTTAGAACCTTTAATTGCACAACTTGGCCAGTAGGACGTAGCGAGGTGGCCGACCTTGGTGTATTCCCAAGGTCGACAGATACTCGATGCTACACTCATTGAGGTTTGACTCTTGAGCTTTGTTTGGTTGTGAGTCAATTGCCTATTGAACGAAGTTGGGGGAAAGATCAGTGATATTGAGATTCTTTAGAACCCGGTTACTATTTATAGGACAAGTTGAACCAATCCAACTTCAAGAGGGTATGACCTTAAAACTCATGCAGGCCTTAAACCTAAGGAATTGGTGTGACTTGTTTGTTGTTTGCTATACCTGTGATTTTCTAGCATAAATCATGACATCATAAGCATGGCATATCATGGCTAACCATTTCAAGGATTTCCTAGGGCTCATTTTTGCTTTGTTTTGTAGGACATGGCATCCGCCCGTAGGAACACTATACAGATCAACCCTGTGAAAGTGTCTCTCCAACTAAAGGATCTGGCATTAAGGGTTCTTGAAAGTTCTCATTTCGCTAAAAAGCATGGTCAGTTGCTCAATTTGGTCACTGCAAAACCCGATGAAGAATTATTAAAAGTGTTGTTCCAATTCTTCGATCCTGTGCACCATTGTTTCACCTTCACGGATTACAAGCTAGTACCTACTATGCTGGAATTTTCTCAGTTGTTGGGGGTACCTATTCTTGACCAGTTGCCTTTCAACGGTACTGAAGAACATCCAAAGCGTGAAGAGATTGCTAGAGCCTTATCCTTACAACGGTCCGACATAGTGACAAATTAGGAGACTAGAGGGAGTGTCCAAGGAATTCCGGTTAAGTTTCTGTTCGAGAAGGCTTACCATTTTTGGGATACCTTAGATTTAGAAGCTTTCGAAGAGGTGTTGGAACTTCTCGTTTATGGGACAATACTTTTCCCTAATGCGGATCAACTCGTAGATGTGAGCACTATTAAGGTTTTTTTGTCTCATAATCCAGTGCCTACATTACTCGGGGATATTCTGCACTCTCTGCATGCATGCACTCTAAAGAGAAGGGGGACCCTCATGTGTTGCACTCCTCTTTTGGCTAGGTGGTTTATTTAGCACCTACCCAAGTCTGTTTTAAAGAACGATCAGAGTTTGAAATGGTCTCGTAGGTTGATGTCCCTTATGCATTCGGACATTCGTTGGTGTTCGCGGTTCTCGGAAGCTATCACCATTATCGATCTATGTGGTGAATTCCCTAATGTCCCTCTCTTAGGCATTAGGGGGGAATCACTTACAACCCTTATTTGGCCTTGCGTCAGTTTGGTTATGCGAGAAGAGAGGGTCCACATGATACGCTTATCCAAGGAATTGCCTTCAACTATGAGAATGATGCTCAAGGATACCGTAAAAGGTTCATAAAAGCTTGGGGCATGGTACATAAAATTGACAGCAAGACATTTAGGCACAAGAATTCCATCCCTCTTGAGCCCTATCTCTGATGGGTACGAGCCCGCGCTCAAAATATTATGATGCCTTACCCTACTGTCCTACCAATAGTTGTGGACCCAGTTGCTGAGGGAGATATGACTTCCCTTGTTCATCACCCTGACATGCCAACCGATCACGAGGAGTTGCAGAAGTCCTGGGTTCAACTTAAAGAGGAGTGGGACACATTTGAAGCTCAGTTTTATGCCAGCAAGAAGAAGGTCCTGGAGCTCACTAGGCTACTTCATGAAGAAAGGAACATAAACTCCTACATTGCACCAAAGAGGATGCGCTCCTGGGAAACCTAGTTTCTTTTTGCTTTGAGTTTTGATTTGTTTAAACTGTAAGCCTAAAGGGAATTTTTTGTAACAATTCAAACTCGTTAATACAATTAATGTGTGTTTCTTTTTTGTTTAAGAAAACTTGAGCTTTTAAAAATCCTTGAAATCATTGCATACGCATACCATCCATGACATTGCATAAGCAGTTACCGTTACAGGTTTCTCATCTCCTTTGCTATTTATTTCAGCAGAAATGTCTTCTGAACAAAGCATCAAAGATCTTCAGGCACAAAATGCCCAATTTCAACAGATGTTCATAACTCTGGCAAAAGGACAGGAGGATCTGAAAGCCCTCATTCTGAAAGAGAAAGAGAAGAAGAAGAAGAAGAAGAAGAAGAAGAAGCGCGTCGGTGCCCTCAATATGGGCAGAATATTCAGGGGGCCATTAAAGCAATCAGTTGATGTGACCTCCTCATCCAAAGAGGGGGAAAATCAAGAGGGGAAAACAAGGGAAGAGGACCCTAGTCCTGAAATTGTTGACAATGATACCGACTACAATGACGAGCAGTATCCTCCCACTAAGGATAGGTACAAGCAGTTATAGGATCGATTAAGTGCTATGGAGATCCAGAGAATACCAGGATTAGATTTTGAAGAACTGGGGTTGGTGTCCGGGGTAGTCATCCCACAAAAATTTAAGGCTCCAGTTTTCGCAAAGTATGATGGGGTGTCTTGCCCAAAGCTCCATCTCCGTTCCTATGTGAGGAAGATCCAGCCCCACACCGCTGATAGAAACTTGTGGGTTCACTTCTTTCAAGACAGCCTGTCAGGGACTCAGCTTGAATGGTTCTACTAATTGGAGGGAACCAATGTCCGAAACTGGGAGGATTTGGCTGACGCTTTTTACAAGCAGTATCGATACAATGCCGACCTGGCCCCTACTCGTACTCAACTCCAGAGTATGTCCATGGGTGCAGGTGAAGGTTTTAAGGACTATGCGCAAAAGTGGAGAGACTTGGCTGGGAGAGTTCAATCCTCTTTATCTGACAGGGAGTTGGTTGACATGTTTCTTGGGACGCTGTCTGGTCCATTCTTCAACCATTTGATGGGTAGCTCATCGGCTGGTTTTACTGAGCTGATATTAACTGGAGAGAGGGTAGAAGTTGGGATTCAGAGCGGTAAAATACATAAAGATACCTCGTCAAGTTCAACAAAGAAACCCTTCACTGGTAAGAAGGAGGCAGTGCCATTTATAGCCTGAGAGATCAAAGCTGAGCGGGATACCGTCCAACGGTAAGTGCTGTAATAATACCGAGGCATGCGGCTGCCCCATAACGCAATAATCAGCAAAGGGTAGAAAGACCACAAAGGCAGTTCACCCGGATTAACATGACATTGATAGAGATTCTACCCCATCTGTTGAGATCTAACTTGGCAACTTTAAAGGAGGCTTCCAAGAATCTGAATACCTCCTCTCCTCGATACAATCTGAACGCTCGGTACGCCTATCATTCTGAGAGTCCTGGTCATGATACCAATGACTGTTGAGCTCTAAGAAATAAAGTACAAGATTTTATTGAAGCCAAGGAGATTGAGATCGACGCTCCGGAGAAGCCCAATGTCATAACTGCTCCCATGCCTAAGCACAACCATGGAGTTAACGCCGTTGATACCAATCTGTTCGTGACCTCAGTTGATGAAGTTTCTACTCCTCTTATGAATGTTAAGAAGAATTTGTTGTTGGATGATTTATTTCCGAGTTGTGATGAAGGTTGTCACATATGTTCATCCTTGCCTTCTAGTTGCTATTTGCTGAAAACAGGTGTCTAACGCCTGATGGACAGCAAATAGATTTTGTTCGAAAAGACTTTAATTCCAACTGTTCCATGTGAAGATATTGCTATTATAACCATTTCCGCCAATCCTTCCAAGGTCTCCTCGAGAAGACCTATTAGGATTACATCTGCTCCAAGAATCGCTCCATTGATAATCACATGTCCTGGTCCTATCCTGTACGCCTCGGACAAAGTTGTCCCTTGGAATTATGGTGCCGATGTTTACTATCATGGTGTTAAACAAAATTTGAAGACCGAAGAAGCTAATCCTGATGTCGGTAACATTGTCGGGACCAGCAAGATTACTAGAAGTGGAAGGGTTTTCTCTCTTGAGATTTCCCCGAAGATTGTCACTAAGCCTGTCGTTATTTCATCTTCTGCTCCCGTTAGTACTTCAGTTACTATTCCTGTTCTTACTCTAGCTATTACCCCTGCCGATAAGTCATATGGGACTTGAGGCAAAAAGCCATAGGTGAGCCTGCCCAGACGGAGGCACCTAGAAAATTTGTTGTGGAAGCCTCTAAGCAAGAGATAGAGGAAATATTGAAAATAATTAAAAAGAGTGACTACAATATGGTCGAGCTGCTGGGGCAAACCCCCTCAAAGATATCCATGTTATCCCTGCTATTGTGCTCCGAGGCCCATGCGAAGGCTTTGATTGCATTCCTCAAAACTGCGCATGTGCCGCAAGAGACTTCAGTTGATCAATTTAAAGATTGCGTGGCTAGCCTGGCTGCTGACAATGGGCTGAGTTTTTCATATGCAGACTTGACATCGAAGGGAAGAAAGCATAATGATGCTCTACATGTCTCGATTGAATGCAGGGGTACCACTTTGGCTCATGTGTTGGTAGATACTGGGTCTTCGCTGAATGTTCTGCTCAAGAAGGCGTTGGATCGGTTGGATTGCAAGGGTTTGACTTTAAAGCCTAGTAACATTGTGGTAAGGGCTTTTGATGGGTCGAAAAGAATGGTGCATGGGGAAGTGGATATCCCTGTCAAGGTAGGCTCTCAGACTTTCGAGTCCACCTTCTATATGATGGACATCAGGCCATCATACTCTTGCTTGTTAGGTCGTCCTTGGATCCACGAAGCTGGGGTTGTTACTTCTACACTACACCAAATGTTGAAGTATCCGGTGAAGGGGAAGATATTCACTGTGCATGGCGAAGAGGAGTATATGGTGAGCCACCTGAACTCCTTCAGGTACGTAGAGATGGACGGAGAATTTATAGAGACTCCTTGTCAAAACTTTGAAGAGGTTCCCCAGATTTTTGCGTCAACTGAGACCACTACCAGCACCAAACCTCCTCTGAAGATGGCTTCTCTCAAGGACGCTAGAGCAGTAATTGAAGAAGGTAGGAGTACCAATTGGGGACAACTTCCTGAGTTTATTCACAAAATTGACAAGTTTAGCTTGGGCTTTACTTCAGGGGCTCAGAGGGTTGTTCGACACGCTCGAGTTGGAGGACCTCCCCTACGCATCAACAATCTAGGGGTCAATGCTATTGAAGACAATGAGGAAGACTTTGATATTGACAGTTGGATTTACCCTACTACCAACGGTGGACCGAGTAATTGGACGACCAGAGATTTTATACCAGCTTCTTTTATTTCTCAGTAATTGTCTTACTTGTTTTCTAAGTTTGTAATGAACAATTAAAACTTTAAGGCCTTGTGTTTTACCCGAGACACGATGGTTCTATCTATGAGGGTTATTATATGCCATCTCATATATCATCAATGAAGCATTGGACGTTCTTTGCATACAAAATTTTGCGCTCTCTGTTTTTCTTTTCTGCCTTTACTTTATAAATACAGCTATGCTCTTACACACACTCATGTATCAAACTGCAGATCCACATCCACTCTGGATCCCATTGATAACAATCCTGCTATTGCCAGTTATGACTTTGAAAATCCGATCAACCAAGCCGAGGACGAAGGTGAGGACGACTGTGAGGTGCCTGGAGAACTTGCTAGACTGTTACAACAGGAAGAGAGGGCTATACAGCCTCATGAAGAGCCAGTTGAGACAATAAACTTGGGCACAAAGATAGACAGAAAAGAAGTCAAGATTGGCGCAAATTTGGAGACTAAGATCAAACAGAGACTGATACAGATGTTGCACGACTACATTGAAATCTTTGCCTGGTCATATGAAGACATGCCTGGTTTAGACACTGATATCGTGGTGCACCGTCTTCCAACTAAAGAGGTTTGTCCTCCGGTTAAACAGAAGGTTCGCCGTATGCACCATGAAATGTCAGAAAAGATCAAGGCAGAGGTCATGAAGTAGTTCGACACGGGGTTCTTTGCTGTCACCTCCTATCCGCAGTGGGTTGCTAACATCGTTCCAGTACCTAAGAAGGACGACAAGGTACGGATGTGCGTGGATTACATAGACCTGAATAAGGCAATCCCCAAGGATGACTTCCCGCTTCCCCATATTGATGTGCTGGTTAACAACACTGCACAACACAAAATCTTCTCCTTTATGGATTGTTTCTCTGGCTACAATCAGATCAAGATGGCTCCTGAAGACATGGAGAAAACAACCTTCGTTACACAATGGGGCACCTTCTGTTACAAAGTGATGCCTTTCGGGTTGAAGAATGTTGGGGCAACTTATCAGCGTGCCATGGTCGCTTTGTTCCACGATATGATTCATCATGAAATCGAAGTTTATGTGGATGACATGATAGCCAGGTCTCAAACTGAGAAAGATCACCTTGATCATCTACAAAAGTTGTTCGATAGGTTGAATATATACAAACTGAGGCTGAATCCGAACAAGTGCACCTCGGGGTAAGGTATGGTAAGCTTCTGGGTTTCATTATCAGCGACAAAGGCATCCAAGTAGATCCTGCAAAGGTAAAGGCCATACAAGAAATGCCAGCTCCCCGTACAGAGAAGGAGGTTAGAGGTTTCTTGGGATGCTTGAATTATATCGCCAGGTTCATTTCACATCTGACTGCTACTTGTGAGCCCATTTTCAAGCTCCCAAAGAAAGATCAAGTGGTAAAGTGGAATGATGAATGCCAGACTGATTTTGAAAGAATCAAAGAATACCTTCAAGAACCGCCAATTCTAATTCCTCCGGTTGAAGGAAGACCTTTGATATTGTATTTAACAGTGCTAGACAATTCAATGGGGTGTGTGTTGGGGCAGCATGACGAGTCTGGTCGAAAAGAGCATGCAATATACTACCTTAGAAAAAAGTTTACCAACTGTGTGATCGGTGGATCTGGAACTGACTGTTTAAAGCTGGTTCGCGAAATGTCGCGGAAGCAAGAGTCGCCACCGTCTTTTATTTTCTCCAAATGGAAAGGACAAAAGCACAGAAAAATTCCTTAAAGAGATTGCTCTCGGTTCGGGAGGTAGGTTATAGAAAGGGAAGGTGTTAGCACCCTTTCTATCCATGGTTATCCATGGGCTCTTAGATACTTGCTCAATGTGTTTTCAAAATGTTTGCTTGCTTTTCAATTGTGGGTTTTAAAAAAAGTTTCTTTGAAAAATTTCAGTTCGACTCGTACGTCAGAGTGCTTGAAAAATTTGCTTTGAGAGCTTTTGAAAAGTGTTGGTGTGAAAAGATTTCAGTTTGTTTTGAAATTAGAGCAAGTATCCTTGAGAACCTACCTACCCTAAGGAATTCGTCTGTGTAAATGTCCTTTAAAGTAGTGCCATCCCACCATTGAGAGGTAGGTAGCACCACCGTTGGAGGTGTTCGGGTCAATTCGAGTTTAGGGGGCATGGTGATCACCGGTGCAATAGGAAGATACCTTAGAAGCTACCCTCATGCCAGGTTCCCGGATCATGAGGACTTACTAAGACATCCTCTACTCGACGATCACCTTTCGAGGCAAGGCAACAGTGAGGCGTACCCTAGGGGTGGTGTGTGTGATTCGTGTGTCATGTTTCAATTATTTTATCTTGTCATGTTTGTTGCGATCTACACTTGATTTTATTTTTAGGGCCATACATTCTTTCATGCTTTTTGTTAACAGTTATATATTTGCGAGAAAATAAATCTAAACTATTACAAATGGCGCGGGTCCACATCGCCAAAATAAACTGAACCCGATTTGACTGAAAATAAAGAAGCAATAAAATAAAAGTGCGAGAAATAAAGTTACAAGGCTTTGGGACATATACATAATTATAATAAATGACATAAAATAAATGCGCAAATTAAATAAATTATGAACATGGGCGTTGGACCCTTTTGCAATAAATTAAAATTAATGAAGAATTAAAATTAAAATTAAATGTTTTGGTATTTTTGTGTTTTTTAAGATTTAAAAGAAAAAGAATTAATTAAAACAAAAATGAAGCGTCAAACCCTAATTCTAACTATTTTTAAATTATTAAGAAAAAAGATTGAATTTTGAACCTAATTTAAATCTAAGTTATTTATGTACATTTAATTATAAAAAATAAAATAAATAATAATATTATGGAAAAAAAAGAAAGATCAAAAGGAGTGGAAATTATTAATTAACCTAATTCTAATTATTTTTGGATTTTTATTTATTAAAAGAATTAAATTGCAAATATCCTAATTAAAACTAAATTCATTATACATTAATTTATTTACAAGAAAATAATTATAATAAAAATATTTACTCTTTTTTTTGGTCTTTTCTGGTTTTTTAATTAAGTTTTTGTATTTTGCAAAGAAAACAATTAATTAATTAAAACAATGAAAATAAATAAATAAAAAAATAAATTATGAAAAGCAAAGCAAACCAGGGGGGGGGGATGACCCCAAAATTGGAGGTAAGGCCTAGCATTCTGGCCCATTAAGCATTGGCCTTGTTGGACTTTTTGAATCCTGCGTGACACGTTTGACTCAAGCGCAGCATACTCTTTTAATCTAAGCCTTTGGTGTGGATTGGATGGACACGTGGGCATCTGGATGATGGTGGTACATGGTGTGCTCTAATGAGGAATCTGCATGGGAACTTGAATTGAAAAATAACGTGAAATATTGTACAGACCTGGGACTTGAACCCAGGTCTTTGATGCTACAAGTACATCCACCTGCCAGCTGAGCTACAACGCGCATGTTATTATATTATAACAAATAAACAATAAAAAGAAACATTGGTTAGTGGCCCCTAAAAGCGCGCGCTGGTTTGAATGAGCCACTCAGTGGTTGCCAGCGCATCATCTTCCCCACGCCTTTTTTTTTTCTGAAACAAGGCCCTATTGCAACGGTTTTAGAAACGTAGCTTTAGACAGGTTTTAAGAAAATAACGATTAGCCCCTCGACGCTCATAAATTGAGCGCGAGGGTGCCATTCTCTTCGTCTTCAAGCACTGGTTCCATTGGTGATCATTTGGAGTTCTGATTTTGCTTGGTTATGAAAGCCCTAAATTTGAGCTTCTGAAAAACCTAGAATATGAAAATGGTAGAATCGCGTATGGCCAATGAAAACTCAATTGAACATGATGGTTAGTCTCAAAACATTATGGTAAACATGAATCAATGGACAAAATGCTGTAAAAACGTTTAAATCATGATGCACGATTTTGGAAATTTTGCTATACAGTTCGAGTTCTAACTACCGATTCTTGGAGATTGGCTTGTTGTTTGTGATTGATACACGTTCAGAATTTGTCCAGGAAGCTATTGGAATCAGTATTAGGGCTTAAAACTCTCTCCAACCTTGATTTCAGATTTGACTTATATGGCTAATTTTTCAAGTTGTCCATAAGCTTTTGAGCGCAGCCTTTGGCATATTGTGGTTAGGGTTTGACTTAGTGCTTATGCTGGAAGAGAATTGGCTTGCTAGCTGACCTAGATTCATGCTCATGAGAGAACTAGTCCTAGGGTTTTTTCATTAACAAATTTTTCCTTCTTTTAAGCCAAGACCAAGACTTAGTGTGCAATTTAACCCTAGCCTGAGTTTTTGAGTTGGCCCATGATACATGGAAGTTGTCCAAATTCAAATGACACTATTCCATTGGTTTTTGAATTTTATTTGAATTTTTAAAGATTTAAAATGAATTAAATTATCAAAAATTAAATAAAATAGAAAAATCAATATTTGGTCTTGAAATTAATCATGGGACACGTGTGTGGCATGACAAGGATGAATCAAGTGGAAGAAAGTGGGCCCTTTTGTCAAAAATTGGAGTTTCAAGGATAGTTGACTTTTGCCATTTCACAAAAATTTCCCAACTTCTACAAGGCATAACTTGCTCAATTTTTAAGCTTTTCACATGTTCTTGGACATTTTGGAAAGGTCTTTGAGTCCTCTAACCAATGCCTTTGGTCCCATGTAATTTTGATTTACCAATCTCAAGTTATGGCCTTTGACTTAAAGTCCCTTTTTGTTGACTTTTGAAAATGACCTATAATGTTGAAATTGATAACTTTTTGTGAGAGCATTTCTTGGACTTGAAGTATGAAGATGAGTTGTAGGAAATGTCTTTTTCTTCAAAATGAGCTTTGGATGGAATTTTTCTGATAATCCATGTGAAAGTTATGCTTTGGTCAATTTCAGTTGACTTTTTCAACTGTCCAAATATAGCAACTTTTGCATCTTTGATGATTTCTGAGCCAAATTTTGAGAATCATGATCAAGCATTGATCAAATGATGTTTGTGGATTCAAAATGATATGTTGACCAAAAATTTGAACTTTTGACTGTCAAATGACCATTTTGCCCCTACAGTTGACTGTAGTGCAATTTAGGGTTTTGACTGTGCAATTTTGAGCTGAATGCCTTGAAACTTGATATGAGGATGCTTGACCATGTTTGTAAGCATATAAGACTTGATTGGGCCTTTGAACACTTCCTTTTCTTGATCAGACTCAAAACCCTAATTTTGACTGTATGGGAGACTGTTGCACTGCACAACCCTTGGGGAATTTTGTAGCTTAGCTTGGCAATCTCTTGAAGAATATGGGAGGGAAAATTTTGGGGTATAACAGTTGCCCCTGTTCAATCTTCTTAGACCTGAGGATGCAGATTGGCTGACGTGCCTTTCGTAATCCGAGGGTAGAAGATGATTGGACACTAGAGTGCCCAGAAATTTGCGCTCACATGTTAGCAATGATGGGGGGAATGGGCTTATAGATGCCATCTGGATGTTTGATTGCGTAAGAGATTCCTTGGCGAGAACCTGCATACCTGCAAAACAGAAAATGAGTACCTGACACGTTGCAGGAGCTGATGTTTAGATGCCTGGTATAGATGTGTCCTGACTGGTTACAAGAGCTGAGTCTGGAGCTTCAAACGACGATGAAAGAACCAGGGATGATTACTTCCTTAGCATGAATGATAAGAGAGCCTTGGGCGACTTTAACTTCAACAACGCTCGTTGAGAAAAATCTGGGGTGTCTTCTACTGGGATAAGAATCAGGGAGATCTTAGGGTCGATCTGACTGAACCAGAGAGGCCTTTGACTGGGTAAGAATCAGGAAAACCTTAGGGTCGATTTAACTGAACCGGTCTAGGTCTTGAAATGTCTTCAACTGGATAAGCATCAGGAAAATCTTGGGACGATTTCACTGAACCAGAGAAGGCCTTTGACTGGATAAGCATCAGGAAAATCTTGGGACGATTTAACTGAACCGGTCTAGGTCTTGAAATGTCTTCAACTGGATAAGCATCAGGGAGATCTTAGGGTCGATCTGACTGAACCAGAGAAGGCCTTTGACTGGATAAGAATCAGGAAAATCTTGGGATGATTTAACTGAACCGGTCTAGGTCTTGAAATGTCTTCAACTGGATAAGCATCAGGGAGATCTTAGGGTCGATCTGACTGAACCAGAGAAGGCCTTTGACTGGATAAGAATCAGGAAAATCTTGGGATGATTTAACTGAACCAGTCTAGGTCTTGAAATGTCTTCAACTGGATAAGCATCAGGGAGATCTTAGGGTCGATCTGACTGAACCAGAGAAGGCCTTTGACTGGATAAGAATCAGGAAAATCTTGGGATGATTTAACTGAACCGGTCTAGGTCTTGAAATGTCTTCAACTGGATAAGCATCAGGGAGATCTTAGGGTCGATCTGACTGAACCAGAGAAGGCCTTTGACTGGATAAGAATCAGGAAAATCTTAGGATGATTTAACTGAACCGGTCTAGGTCTTGAAATGTCTTCAACTGGATAAGCATCAGGGAGATCTTAGGGTCGATCTGACTGAACCAGAGAAGGCCTTTGACTGGATAAGCATCAGGAAAATCTTGGGACGATTTAACTGAACCGGTCTAGGTCTTGAAATGTCTTCAACTGGATAAGCATCAGGGAGATCTTAGGGTCGATCTGACTGAACCAGAGAAGGCCTTTGACTGGATAAGAATCAGGAAAATCTTAGGATGATTTAACTGAACCGGTCTAGGTCTTGAAATGTCTTCAACTGGATAAGCATCAGGGAGATCTTAGGGTCGATCTGACTGAACCAGAGAAGGCCTTTGACTGGATAAGCATCAGGAAAATCTTGGGACGATTTAACTGAACCGGTCTAGGTCTTGAAATGTAGCTTGAGAACTTAACTGGATCTTTCCTGAAAGGTAAAAGTCAGTCATATGCAATGCATGATATGGATCAAGCAATGATGTTCTCAACATAAATGAGATTTGTATGATGCAGTGCGTTATGCATGCTATAATGATGTATGTGATGTTTTATGTATGTTTTCGTCTAGGAAAGTAAATCCTTGACGGGTGCCGGGAAGTCGTATCCTGGGCTGATGTCGAAGAATAGATTTTGCTTCCGCTGGGGATGATAACTGCAAGGATACCGGTAGGAGAAGATGACTCCGTTGTGGAATAAACTTGGCGAATGGAAGATTCTGCGGGGAGAAAAGATACTCTAGCGATCATGCTGGAAAGCAATACTCTGTGGGAAGAGTGATGCCTTGCTGAATGTTGATAGTAACTCTGTTGGGGATACCGTTGTTGTATTGGAAGTGTGAATAGACTTCGCTGGGGATAGGAAAGAACTACGTTGACGACGACCTTCCCTTGGCTTTTGGCTGAGGATAACCCAGTTATATCCTATTGAGGAAATAACTCTTTAAATCAAGCCAGACGACGCGTTCGTGTCCTGTGAAGGATAAGCTTCCAGAATTTACTGGGGATAAGCTTATTGCTTGGGGAGATGAATTCCATCTTTCCTGGGGAACTTGGATGGGACTCTCCTGGGGAAATTTTGATAGTTTTGATATGCTGGGGAAGTGATTCCTTGAATGTTGATGTATGCCGCCGGGGAACCATCTTTAGACCAAGACCGCCGGGGATGCTTGTTAAGAATATATGCTGCTGGGGAATATTGGGATCTACTGGAGGATACCCAATTTCCTTGAGACTTGTTAACTTTGTTTGGGGAAGAATGCACTGACTTGCTGTCTCACCCTCTGGGGAATTTAAGATGTCTGGTTAGGTTCTTTAACTGAACCTACCTTGGTACTTTGGAGGATAGAACAATTAGACTGCTCAGACAACTCTTTATTGCCCCTGTTTCTAGTGTCACCTGCAATTAATTCTTTGTTTCGTATGCAAATATTTATGAGCTAGCAAATTATTGTCAATGCATATATCACAAATTGAACCTTGGACGTTCTTCGCAAAACAAAACAGAAAAAGAAAAACAGTTGGCACGTTTAACTGAAAAGTATATTTGTATTGATTTTGCATAGCCTGTGAATAGGCGTTTTGGGTACAAGAGGCTGACGTCCTAGTAAGAGAAACGTCGCCGAGCAAAAGAGTTTATACAAGTTTTGTACAAAAGAAAATAAAACAGCTGTGTGAAAGATGAATGATCCACTGGGTTTCAACTCTGCTATTGCCTTTATACTCCGTGCGTCTCATCACTTGATGACCTTGGTTGAAGGTGAAGCTGACTGATCGATGCCGTCTGAACTTGATGTAGATACCGGATTCTGGATGCACGGTGATCCAATGAGACATAGTATTACGTTTTTATCCCTAACTTTTGCCTGGACTGCCCTTTCGGGTTTTCAGTCCACCGGGATACCCATTTTTGCCCAAGCCGCCTTTTCAGGTTTTCGACTTGCCGGGTGTACAGATTTTTCATTTTCATCCCTTCATTTTGCCCGAACCCTTTTGGTTCGACGGGAAGCCCTAATTTTTGCCTAGACATGTCAGCCTAGCGGGTCTTTTTTCATGCGTAGTATTTTTTAACTATGTCTGCATTGGCGGGGTGAGGAAGGTCGTCACCATCCATGTTGGTTAATATCATTGCTCCTCCTGAGAACACATGCTTAACCACAAATGGCCCTTCGTACGTAGGGGTCCATTTGCCCCTTGGATCACTCTGAGGAAGGATGATTCGCTTGATCACCAGATCCCCGACTTGATATTCCTGTGGTCTGACCTTTTTGTTAAATGCCCTGATCATTCGTTTCTGATACGTCTGACCATGACAGATAGCAGCAAGTCTCTTTTCGTCAATAAGGTTGAGCTGATCAAGTCGTGTCTGGATCCAATCATCTTCATTCAGATTTGCATCCTTCATTATCCGGAGAGAAGGAATTTGTACCTCGATCGGCAAGACTGCCTCCATGCCATAAACCAGAGAGAAAGGAGTTGCCCCGGTTGACGTCCTAGCTGAGATACGATACCCATGCAGAGCGAACGGTAACATCTCGTGCCAATCTTTATACGTTACTGTCATCTTCTGCACGATCTTCTTGATGTTTTTATTAGCTGCTTCTACAGCCCCATTCATCTTCGGTCTGTAAGGAGAAGAATTGTGGTGCTGTATCTTGAACTGTTCGCAGAGCTCAGCGATCATCTTATTGTTCAGATTGGTACCGTTATCTGTAATAATCCGCTCAGGGACACCGTACCGACAGATCAGGTTTTGTCGAATGAATCGTGCCACAACAGTCTTGGTTACCGTAGCATAGGATGCTGCCTCGACCCACTTCGTAAAATAATCAATCGCCACTAGGATGAAGCGATGTCCATTGGATGCCGTAGGTTTTATCTCGCCGATCATGTCTATGCCCCACATTGCAAACGGCCAAGGTGCAGTCAGAACATTCAGGGGAACCGGAGGAACATGCACTTTATCTGCATAAATCTGGCATTTGTGGCATGTCCTGGAATGCTGGTAACAGTCAGCTTCCATTGTAGACCAGTAATATCCTGCCCGCAGGATTCTCTTAGCCATAGTATGTCCACTGGAGTGCGTACCAAAGGTCCCTTCATGCAGCTCTTCCATGATTCTTTCTGCTTCAGTCTTATCCACACAACGCAGTAAGGTTGAATCATGGTTTCGCTTGTACAAGATGCCATTGCTTAGGAAGAACTTGGTTGCAAACCTCCTCAGGAATTTCCTATCATTGACAGAAGCACCTTCAGGGTATTCCTGAGCTTCCAGATATCTCTTCACTTCGTGGTACCAAGGCTTCTCAGTTACCAATTCAGTTTTGAGATCACAACAGTATGCCGGTTCGTCCAGTTTCCAGATGATGATCCGGGGAGCTTCATTATCCCATTTAACCTTGAACATTGAAGACATTGTAGCTAACGCGTCCGCCAACTGATTCTCCTCTCTTGGAAAGTGCTCAAATGTTATCTCTGTGAAGTGGGGGATCAGGGCCAACACACATTCTCTGTATGGAATCAAGTTTGGGTGTTTCGTATCCCACTCTCCTTTGATCTGATTGATCACAAGAGCGGAATCTCCGAAGACACTCAGAAATTTGATCCTTAGGTCGATCGCAGCTTGAAGACCCATGATACACGCTTCATACTCCGCCATGTTGTTGGTACAGTTGAAACACAGCCGGGCGGTGAGCGGAGTATGAGTACCTTGTGGAGATACGATGATGGCGCCAATACCATTTCCCAAAACGTTGGATGCTCCGTCAAAATGCATAGACCATCGGGATCCTGGTTCAGGCCCTTCATCCGGTCCAGGTATTTCACAGTCAGTTACTATCATAATGCTTTCATCTGGAAACTCGAAGTTCACTGATTGGTAGTCATCCACAGCTTGATGTGCTAAGTGGTCTGCCAATACACTTCCCTTGATGGCTTTTTGGGTCGTATACTGAATGTCGTATTCCGTCAAGATCATCTGCCATCTTGCAATTCTCCCAGACAGAGCAGGCTTCTCGAATATGTACTTTATAGGATCCATTTTTGAGATCAACAAGGTAGTGTGAGTCAGCATATACTGTCTCAGCCGGCGAGCAGCCCATACCAAAGCGCAGCAAGTTTTCTCAAGCAGTGAGTATCGGGTCTCACAGTCGGTAAACTTTTTGCTAAGGTAATAAATGGCACGCTCTTTTCGGCCAGACTCGTCATGCTGCCCCAGCACACACCCCATTGCATTATCAAGTACTGTCAGGTAAAGTATCAAAGGCCTCCCTTCAACTGGTGGCATAAGGATGGGTGGTTCTTGGAGATATTCTTTGATTCTGTCAAAAGCAGCCTGACATTCATCATTCCAACGTACTACCTGATCTTTCTTCAGCAGCTTGAAGATTGGTTCACAGGTAGCAGTCAGATGTGAGATAAAGCGAGCAATGTAATTCAGGCGCCCTAAAAAGCCTCTGACTTCCTTCTCTGTCTTAGGAACTGGCATCTCTTGAATGGCTTTGACCTTAGCAGGGTCCACTTGAATTCCCTTGTCACTTACCACGAAGCCTAGCAACTTTCCCGATCTTACCCCGAAGGTGCACTTATTCGGATTCAACCTCAGCTTGTACAGTTTCAAACGGTCAAACAGTTTCTGTAGATGATCAAGGTGTTCTTCTTCAGTCTGGGACCTAGCGATCATGTCGTCAACATACACTTCTATCTCATGATGGATCATGTCATGGAACAAGGCAACCATGGCACGTTGGTAGGTTGCCCCAGCATTCTTTAGTCCAAAAGGCATGACTTTGTAGCAGAAGGTGCCCCACTGAGTAACAAATGTAGTCTTTTCCATGTCTTCAGGAGCCATCTTGATCTGATTGTAGCCTGAAAAACCATCCATGAAAGAGAAAACTTTATGCTGAGCTGTATTATCAACAAGGACATCAATGTGGGGTAGAGGGAAGTCATCCTTGGGGCTGGCCCTGTTCAGATCCCTGTAATCGACACACATCCTGACCTTGCCGTCCTTCTTAGGTACCGGCACCACATTAGCAACCCACTGAGGGTAAGAAGTCACAGCAAGAAACCCGACATCAAACTGCTTCATAACCTCGGCTTTAATCTTCTCAGACATCTCTGGACGCATACGGCGGACCTTTTGCTTAACCGGAGGGAAATCTTCTTTAGTTGGTAAGTGATGGACCACAATGTCGGTATCTAATCCGGGCATATCTTCGTAGGACCAGGCAAAGATTTCCTTATAGTCATGCAGCATCTGAGTCAACCGTTGCTTCATGCTGAGTTCTAGGTTGGCACCAATCTTCACCTCTTTCTTGTCTTCCTCAGTACCCAAGTTTATTATTTCCACTGGCTCTTCATGGGGTTGAATTGCCCTCTCTTCCTGTTGTAACAGTCTTGCAAGTTCACCAGGCACTTCGCAGTCATCTTCACCTTCGTCTTCGGCTAAGTTGATCGGATTTTCGAAGTCATAATTGGCAGTAGCAGAGTTGTTACCAGTGAGATCCAGAGTGGATTGAAACCTGTATGAGTGAGTGTGTGTGTAAATACAGCTGTTTTGCAATATGTAAAGAAAGGAAAGAAAAGGAGCGCAAAATTTGAAATGTGAAAAACGTCCAATGCTTTTATTCATGATATATGATAGTGACAAACAAAAGCCCTCATAAATAAAACCACAGTGCCCCGGGTAAGACACCGGGCCATATAGTTTCAAATTATTGTTTATTACAAATCAAAAACAAAGAAATTCATTACTGGGGAACAAAAGTTATGGGTGTAAAATCTTTAGCAGTCCAATTGGTCAATCCACCGTCGGCCGTCGGGTAGATCCAGCTATCGAACTCTGACCCTTCTATTTCATCTTCCTCTCCAATAGCATTCACTTCTGAGTGGGTGATGAGCACAGGAGGTCTTCCAATTCTCGCCTTGCGCACCGCTTTCTGAGCTTCTGTGGTGAAACCCAGCCCAAACTTGTTAGTCTTAGGAGTAAGATCAGGGAGCTTGCCCCAGTTTGCACATTCACCTTTTTCGATCACAGCCCGGGCGTCCTTTAAGGAGGCCATCTTCATAGGAGAAACCTCTTCATCTGCTTCTGCTGCTGCCAGGGTTTGTGGCACTTCCTCAAAATGTTGAAAGGGGGTTTCAATGAACTCCCCATCCATTTCCACGTATCTGAAGGAGTTGAGGTGGCTGACCATGTATTCCTCTTCCCCTTGCACTGTTACAATCTTCCCCCTGACCGGGTACTTGAGCTTCTGATGTAATGTGGAGGTCACAGCTCCAGCCTTGTGGATCCACGGGCGACCCAGCAAACAAGAATAGGACGGATGGATGTCCATCACATAGAATTTTGAATCAAATACCTGGGATCCAACCCTGATTGGGATGTCCACCTCACCATGTACCATTCTTTTGGACCCGTCAAAGGCCCGGACAACAATGTGAGTTGGTTTGAGCTCTAGACCCTCACAATCCAGCCTATCCAGAGCCTTCTTGGGCAGCACGTTTAATGAAGAACCTGTGTCAACCAGCACATGAGCAAGAGTAGTGCCCCTGCATTCAATGGAGACATGCAGGGCATCATTATGGTTCTTCCCCTTTGCTGTCAGATCGGCATCAGAGAAACCCAGGCCATTATCAGCGGTTAGGTTGGCCACACAGTCGGTGAACTGGTCAGCAGACGTCTCTTGGGGTACGTGGGCTGTCTTTAAGAAAGCAATCAGAGCCTTTGCATGGGCCTCTGAACACAGCAGCAGTGACAACATGGAGATTTTAGAGGGGGTGTGCCCCAGCTGTTTTACAACGTTGAAATCACTTTTCTTTATTATCTTGAGGATTTCTTCCATTTCCTGCTTGGAAGCCTCAACAATGGTCTTTGGTGCCTCCGTCCTGGCAGGCACATCAGCAGCAATTCCCTTGCCCCGAGTATCAGATGACTCAGTAGCAGGGGTGGATACTTGGTCAGGGGGAGAAACAGGCACTCTGGCAGGTGTGAAGACCAAAGGCCTATGAATTGCCGGAGGAGCAATGTCTGGCGAGAACAGTCTTCCACTACGAGTGACCTTAGCAGGCCCAGTGATGTTGGAGACACCAGTATCAATATTGAACTCTTGTTTCACACCCAGAACATAAACATCCGCCCCATAGTGCCATGGGACAGCCTTATCAGATTTGTAGGGTATAGGCCCCGGAACAGTAATGGTGATGGGAGCACTCTTGTGAACTGGCAGAATTTGGACAGGCTTCTTTGAAGGAGCCTTGGAATGGTTGTTGAAGATGGTAACGATCGACACTTCTTCAACAGGAGCAGCAGGAACAACAGTCTTTCTGAACAAAATCTCTCTACTATCTATCAGGTTTTGGACGCCTGACTTCAGCAGAGAACAACCAGCAGGGGAAGCAACACATAGAGGGCAACCTTCACTACATCCCGGAAATAAACCGGCTAGCAACAAGTTCCTCTTGACCATCAGCAACGGAGTAACAACATCATCCACCGAAGCTACATACAAATCCTCCTCAACAGCATTCACTCCATGCTGGGGCATGGGAGCAGTTACAACATTCGGCCTCTCGGGCGCCTCAAACTGTATTTCCTTTGCATCAATGAGGTCTTGAACCTTATTCCTTAGGGCCCAACAGTCATCTGTGTTATGCCCCGGGCTATCAGAGTGATAAGCACAGCGAACATTTGGATTGAACTTGGGGGATGCGGTATTGAGAAACTTTGGAGCCTCCCTGACAGTCACTAAATTGGTGGATAGCAACTGTGGCAGGATCTGTGATAAGGTCATGCTTAACCGGGTAAACTCTCTCCGGGGTCTTTCAAACTTTTGAGGATTAGTTGGCCGAGGAGCGGCAGCAGGTTTGGCAATCATTACCGCACTGACAGATTGGCGGTGTTCAGGTCGCTCTGTTCTCCGGGAGCTATATACAGCACTAGCCTCCTTTTTGAAGGGTTTCTTCTCAGTACTGGAGGAGGCAACTTTCTGTATCTTCCCCGATTTTATACCGGCCTCGATCCTTTCACCAGTTAGGATCAGATCAGTAAACCCAGCAGAGGAATTACCAATGAGATGATTGAAAAATGGACCAGATAGGGTCCCCAAAAACATATCTACCAGCTCCCGGTCCGTCAATGGTGGCTGCACCCTGCCAGCCAGGTCTCTCCATTTCTGGGCGTACTCCTTAAAACCTTCACCCGACCCTAGCGACATACCCTGGAGTTGGGTACGCGTAGGAGCGAGGTCGGCATTATACTGATACTGCTTGTAAAAAGCAGTGGCCAGATCCTCCCAGTTACGAATGCTGATTCCATCCAGCTGATAGAACCATTCGAGGTGAGTCCCTGAAAGACTCTCCTGGAAGAAGTGGATCCAAAGGTTCTTGTCTGCTGTGTAAGGCTGGATCTTCCTTACATAAGAACGGAGGTGCATCTTGGGACAGGAAGCCCCATCATACTTCACGAAGGCAGGTGCTTTGAACTTGTGTGGGATCACCACCCCAGTAGATAATCCCAAGTATCCGAAATCCAGTCCAGGCACCCGCTGAACTTCCATAGCCTTTAATCTGTCTTCCAGCTGCTTGTACCGGTCTTCAGCAGGAGGGTACTGTTCGTCGTTGAAGTCTGTTTCAGTATCAGAGCCCACAGGAGTAGGGACCTCCCTTTCTTGGTGACTACCTTCCTCCACAGATGGAGGAGTCCTTTCAGCTTCAACCAAGGTGTTCCCGAGTCTGCGCCCAGTGTTAAATAGCACAGTCCTCCTCTTCTTCTTAGTCTTCTTCAGAAGCATGGTCTTCAACTCTTGTTGACCCTGAGCCAAGCCCTTGATCAGCTCCTGAAATTGGGCGTTCTGCGCCTGAAATTGGACGTTCTGCGCCTGAAGAGCCTTGATAGATGCCTCGGTTGATGATTCAGGGTTCATGATGCTGAAATAAACAGCGAAGAACAGTAAACAACCTGAAAAGAAGATTACCTATGATGCACATGATGAATGATATGTGTTTATGCAATGCATTCAAGAGTTCGAAAATTCAAATTTGTTGTAGACCAAAAGGAACACACGTTATTATTAAGAAAATCATTGTTTAATACATCAAAGCCTCATGGGCAAAAGTACAAAAAGATCAAATCAATCCCAAAATATGTTGCGCATCTTCTTTGGAGCTATGTAAGTGTTGAGGTTCCTTTCCTCGTGCAACAGGCGGGTGAGCTCCAAGACCTTCTTTTCACTGGCATGCAAACTAGTCTCAAGAGAATTCCGCTCTTCCTTAAGCTGGATCCAGCTCTTCTGCATCTCTTCCCAGGATGTGGGCATATCAGGGTGCTGAATAACATGAGACACCTCTCCTTCCAAGGCAGGCTCTTTGATTACTGGAAGCATGTGAGGATAAGGCATTACTAATTTCTGAGAGCGGGCTCGTACCCACTTGAGGTAAGGCTCCAAAGGGATGGAGTTCCTGTGCCCTAGTGTCTTGCTGTCTATCCTACTAGGCATCCTCCAAGCTCTGATAAATCTCTGGCGAAGTCCTTGAGTATCGTTGTCGAAGTCAAAAACTATGTCAGGAATTAACATGTCATGAGGACCATCCCTCCGAGCATAACCAAATTGTCTCCAAGCCAGGCATGGGCTATAAGTAATACCCCCTCTGATTCCAAGTAAAGGAACATTAGGATACTCCCCGCAACGATCAATGATAGTGACATCTTCTCTGGACCTAGGGCACCAATGTATATCTGCATGTGTAAGAGTCATCAACCGTTGTGACCATCTCAAACCCCGCTCGTTCTTCAGGACCGATTGTGGAAGGTGCGAAATAAACCACTTTCCCAGGAGAGGAGTGCAACACATAAGGACACCTCTTTTTCTCATGGTTCGAGTGTAACATGAGTGAAGGATGTCCCCCAGCAACGTAGGTATAGGATTCCTGGACATAAAGATCTGGACAGCACTGACATCAATGAGCTGATCTGGGTTAGGGAACAACACCAAACCATAAACAAGGAGGGCCACAACCTCTTCAAAAGCTTGCAAGTCAAGGGAGTTCCAACATTCATAGGCCTTTTCAGACAGAAACCTGGCTAAGAATCCTTTAATACCACTTCTGACTTCCCAATGTCCCTTGAGGTCAGATGACTGTAGGTGCAAAGCTTTAGCAATCTCTTCAAGCTTAGGTTCCTTTTCTGTACCGTTGAAGGGTAGCTGATCAAGGATAGGGATCTTCAGGAGTCGGGAGAACTCCTCCAATGTAGGTACCAACTGATAGTCCAAGAAGGTGAAACAGTGATGCAGAGGGTCAAAGAATTGGAACAGGACCTTTATCATATCTTCCTCAATGTTGGTGTTGACCAAGCTGATGAGGCTTCCATGCCTTTCACTGAATGAAGAGTTCTCGGGAATCCTGGATATAAGCTCCTTAAGCTGAGGAGGGATCCTTACCAGACTGATTTGAATTGTCTTTCTACGAACAGTTTCCATGTCCTACAAAACAAGACAAAGATGAAAATTCGAACCCCTGAAATGGTTAGTCAATGCATATGATGCTGGATGATGTCATGATGCTATGATTAAACACACCACAGATATTTACAAAGACAAACATGTAAGGCACACAAGGCACACAAGACAGGCCCTTAAGGTTTAAGGCCAGCATGGGGTCTGGGTAGTACCCTCTTGAAGTTGGTGGGTTCAACCTGTCCTAATCAAAGTAACCGGGTTCTAAGATTCCCAATATCACGGGATTGCTTTCATTGTTCATCGTTTCGATTTAGCCACTGAACTGGCGACCGAAATATTCCAGGAAAGCAACCCTCAATTGGATGTAGTATCGAGTATCAACCAACCTCGGACTGCACCAAAGTCAGTTATCTCACTACCCTAAAGAGGCCAAGATGGTTCAATTAAGGTTCCTAAGGTCTGTTGATGCTTCATGACACCACATGGAGGCCCCGTACTCTCCTTGACTGAACTCAAGGGTTACCGGTACACACCAAAGTGCCACATCAACGTAGCAGACTGTTTCAACCATGTCGGTATACCCCGCACAGTTCCCTCACAGCCTTGTTGCTACTTTCTAAGAAGGTATTCCCCAGATCTGGGTTTAGGATCTATAGAACTCCCAAGCAACCCACAATAATAAAGCAAGCAAAGAAGACAATTGAAAACACAGTGATCTTAGTCCTAAGGTACACCTCACTTTAAAGGTATCCCCAGCAGAGTCGCCAGTTCTGTGATCGGTGGATCTGGAACTGACTGTTTAAAGCTGGTTCGCGAAATGTCGCGGAAGCAAGAGTCGCCACCGTCTTTTATTTTCTCCAAATGGAAAGGACAAAAGCACAGAAAAATTCCTTAAAGAGATTGCTCTCGGTTCGGGAGGTAGGTTATAGAAAGGGAAGGTGTTAGCACCCTTTCTATCCATGGTTATCCATGGGCTCTTAGATACTTGCTCAATGTGTTTTCAAAATGTTTGCTTGCTTTTCAATTGTGGGTTTTAAAAAAAGTTTCTTTGAAAAATTTCAGTTCGACTCGTACGTCAGAGTGCTTGAAAAATTTGCTTTGAAAGCTTTTGAAAAGTGTTGGTGTGAAAAGATTTCAGTTTGTTTTGAAATTAGAGCAAGTATCCTTGAGAACCTACCTACCCTAAGGAATTCGTCTGTGTAAATGTCCTTTAAAGTAGTGCCATCCCACCATTGAGAGGTAGGTAGCACCACCGTTGGAGGTGTTCGGGTCAATTCGAGTTTAGGGGGCATGGTGATCACCGGTGCAATAGGAAGATACCTTAGAAGCTACCCTCATGCCAGGTTCCCGGATCATGAGGACTTACTAAGACATCCTCTACTCGACGATCACCTTTCGAGGCAAGGCAACAGTGAGGCGTACCCTAGGGGTGGTGTGTGCGATTCGTGTGTCATGTTTCAATTATTTTATCTTGTCATGTTTGTTGCGATCTACGCTTGATTTTATTTTTAGGGCCATACATTCTTTCATGCTTTTTGTTAACAGTTATATATTTGCGAGAAAATAAATCTAAACTATTACAAATGGCGCGGGTCCACATCGCCAAAATAAACTGAACCCGATTTGACTGAAAATAAAGAAGCAATAAAATAAAAGTGCGAGAAATAAAGTTACAAGGCTTTGGGACATATACATAATTATAATAAATGACATAAAATAAATGCGCAAATTAAATAAATTATGAACATGGGCGTTGGACCCTTTTGCAATAAATTAAAATTAATGAAGAATTAAAATTAAAATTAAATGTTTTGGTATTTTTGTGTTTTTTAAGATTTAAAAGAAAAAGAATTAATTAAAACAAAAATGAAGCGTCAAACCCTAATTCTAACTATTTTTAAATTATTAAGAAAAAAGATTGAATTTTGAACCTAATTTAAATCTAAGTTATTTATGTACATTTAATTATAAAAAATAAAATAAATAATAATATTATGGAAAAAAAAGAAAGATCAAAAGGAGTGGAAATTATTAATTAACCTAATTCTAATTATTTTTGGATTTTTATTTATTAAAAGAATTAAATTGCAAATATCCTAATTAAAACTAAATTCATTATACATTAATTTATTTACAAGAAAATAATTATAATAAAAATATTTACTCTTTTTTTTGGTCTTTTCTGGTTTTTTAATTAAGTTTTTGTATTTTGCAAAGAAAACAATTAATTAATTAAAACAATGAAAATAAATAAATAAAAAAATAAATTATGAAAAGCAAAGCAAACCAGGGGGGGGATGACCCCAAAATTGGAGGTAAGGCCTAGCATTCTGGCCCATTAAGCATTGGCCTTGTTGGACTTTTTGAATCCTGCGTGACACGTTTGACTCAAGCGCATCATACTCTTTTAATCTAAGCCTTTGGTGTGGATTGGATGGACACGTGGGCATCTGGATGATGGTGGTACATGGTGTGCTCTAATGAGGAATCTGCATGGGAACTTGAATTGAAAAATAACGTGAAATATTGTACAGACCTGGGACTTGAACCCAGGTCTTTGATGCTACAAGTACATCCACCTGCCAGCTGAGCTACAACGCGCATGTTATTATATTATAACAAATAAACAATAAAAAGAAACATTGGTTAGTGGCCCCTAAAAGCGCGCGCTGGTTTGAATGAGCCACTCAGTGGTTGCCAGCGCATCATCTTCCCCACGCCTTTCTTTTTTTTTTTCTGAAACAAGGCCCTATTGCAACGGTTTTAGAAACGTAGCTTTAGATAGGTTTTAAGAAAATAACGATTAGCCCCTCGACGCTCATAAATTGAGCGCGAGGGTGCCATTCTCTTCGTCTTCAAGCACTGGTTCCATTGGTGATCATTTGGAGTTCTGATTTTGCTTGGTTATGAAAGCCCTAAATTTGAGCTTCTGAAAAACCTAGAATATGAAAATGGTAGAATCGCGTATGGCCAATGAAAACTCAATTGAACATGATGGTTAGTCTCAAAACATTATGGTAAACATGAATCAATGGACAAAATGCTGTAAAAACGTTTAAATCATGATGCACGATTTTGGAAATTTTGCTATACAGTTCGAGTTCTAACTACCGATTCTTGGAGATTGGCTTGTTGTTTGTGATTGATACACGTTCAGAATTTGTCCAGGAAGCTATTGGAATCAGTATTAGGGCTTAAAACTCTCTCCAACCTTGATTTCAGATTTGACTTATATGGCTAATTTTTCAAGTTGTCCATAAGCTTTTGAGCGCAGCCTTTGGCATATTGTGGTTAGGGTTTGACTTAGTGCTTATGCTGGAAGAGAATTGGCTTGCTAGCTGACCTAGATTCATGCTCATGAGAGAACTAGTCCTAGGGTTTTTTCATTAACAAATTTTTCCTTCTTTTAAGCCAAGACCAAGACTTAGTGTGCAATTTAACCCTAGCCTGAGTTTTTGAGTTGGCCCATGATACATGGAAGTTGTCCAAATTCAAATGACACTATTCCATTGGTTTTTGAATTTTATTTGAATTTTTAAAGATTTAAAATGAATTAAATTATCAAAAATTAAATAAAATAGAAAAATCAATATTTGGTCTTGAAATTAATCATGGGACACGTCTGTGGCATGACAAGGATGAATCAAGTGGAAGAAAGTGGGCCCTTTTGTCAAAAATTGGAGTTTCAAGGATAGTTGACTTTTGCCATTTCACAAAAATTTCCCAACTTCTACAAGGCATAACTTGCTCAATTTTTAAGCTTTTCACATGTTCTTGGACAATTTGGAAAGGTCGTTGAGTCCTCTAACCAATGCCTTTGGTCCCATGTCATTTTGATTTACCAATCTCAAGTTATGGCCTTTGACTTAAAGTCCCTTTTTGTTGACTTTTGAAAATGACCTATAATGTTGAAATTGATAACTCTTTGTGAGAGCATTTCTTGGACTTGAAGTATGAAGATGAGTTGTAGGAAATGTCTTTTTCTTCAAAATGAGCTTTGGATGGAATTTTTCTGATAATCCATGTGAAAGTTATGCTTTGGTCAATTTCAGTTGACTTTTTCAGTTGTCCAAATATAACAACTTTTGCATCTTTGATGATTTCTGAGCCAAATTTTGAGAATCATGATCAAGCATTGATCAAATGATGTTTGTGGATTCAAAATGATATGTTGACCAAAAATTCGAACTTTTGACTGTCAAATGACCATTTTGCCCCTACAGTTGACTGTAGTGCAATTTAGGGTTTTGACTGTGCAATTTTGAGCTGAATGCCTTGAAACTTGATATGAGGATGCTTGACCATGTTTGTAAGCATATAAGACTTGATTGGGCCTTTGAACACTTCCTTTTCTTGATCAGACTCAAAACCCTAATTTTGACTGTATGGGAGACTGTTGCACTGCACAACCCTTGGGGAATTTTGTAGCTTAGCTTGGCAATCTCTTGAAGAATATGGGAGGGCAAATTTTGGGGTATAACAAACTGTGAGACACGATACTTACTGCTCGAGAAAACTTGTCGTGCTTTGGCATGGGCTGCTCGCCGAGTAAGACAGTATATGCTGACCCACACTACTTTGTTGATATCCAATATGGATCCGATCAAATACATCTTCGAGAAACCCGCTCTCTCCGGAAGAATAGCGAGATGGAAGATGATCTTAACTGAGTACGATATACAATATACAACCCAGAAAGCAGTCAATGGGAGTGTATTGGCTGATCATTTGGCTCATCAGGCCGTGGATGACTACCAGTCTATGAATTTTATGTTCCCGGACGAGAACATTATGCTGGTGACTGACTACAAAGAACCCAAACCAGATGAAGAACCTAAAGAAGGATCCCAATGGACTATGGTCTTTGATGGAGCCTCGAACGCACTTAGTAATGACATCGGCATTGTAATCATATCCCCTGAGGGCTGTCACACTCCTTTCACTGCCCAATTGTGTT
The DNA here is from genome assembly GCA_948472305.1 of Vicia faba. NCBI lineage: Eukaryota > Viridiplantae > Streptophyta > Magnoliopsida > Fabales > Fabaceae > Vicia > Vicia faba. The sequence continues at coordinate 924,799,610 of OX451736.1, read as the reverse complement.
TCAACTGCACTAACAACATGGCGGAGTATGAAGCCTGCATCATGGGTCTCAAAGCCGCTATTAACCTCAGGATCAAGTTTCTAAATGTCTTCAGGGATTCAGCCTTGGTGATAAGTCAGATCAAAGGCGAATGGGATACGAAGCATCTGAATCTCATCCCATGCAAAGAGCACGTACTGACATTGCTCCCACACTTTGAGGAGGTAACTTTTGAACATTTCCCACGAGAGGATAATTAGTTAGCGGACGCGCTAGCTACCATGTCTTCTATGTTCAAAGTTAGGTGGGACAACGAAGCTCCCCGAATCACCATTGAAAGGTTGGATGAACCAGCACACTGCTGCGAGATTGATACTGAAGAGGTAGCAGACAAACCCTGGTTTCACGAAGTGAAAAGGTATCTCGAGGCTCAAGAATATCCCGAAGTGGCATCTGTCAATGATAAGAAGTTTCTGAGAAGGTTCGTTGTGAAGTTCTTCCTCAGTAATGGAATCCTCTACAAGCGTAATCATGACTCTACCTTACTGCATTGTGTAGACAAGAGCGAAATAGGGAGGATTATGATAGATCTACATGAAGGTACCTTCGGAACCTATTCCAGTGGACATACCATGGCTAAGAGGATCCTACGGGTAGGATACTATTGGTCCACTATGGAAGCAGATTGTTATCAGCACTCCCGAACTTGTCATAAGTGCCAAATTTAGGATGATAAGGTGCATGTGCCCCTGGTTCCTTTAAATGTCTTGATAGCTCCGTGGCCTTTTGTAATGTGGGGCATTGACATGATCGGAGATATCAGGCCTACCGCTTCCAATGGGCATCGCTTCATCCTGGTAGTTATCGATTACTTCACAAAATGAGTTGAGGCTGCTTCTTTTGCTACCGTTACCAAGAAGGTTGTGGCACGGTTTATCAAGCATAATCTGATCTGTCGATATGGTGTACTAGAGATAATTATTACTGACAATGGTACGAATCTCATCAACATGATGATCACCAAGCTTTGTAAACAATTCACGATACAACATCACAACTCTTCTCCCTATCGGCCGAAGATGAATGGCGCTGTTGAAACGGCTAACAATAACATCAAGAAGATTATACAGAAGATGAAGGTGACATACAAAGACTGGCATGAGATGCTACCATTCACTCTGCATGGGTACCGTACCTCAGCACAAACGTCGACGAGGGCAACACCTTACTCTCTAGTATATGGCATGGAGGCAGTCCTACCCATTGAGGTCCAGATACCTTCTCAGGATTATGAAGGATACGGGTTTGAACGAAGACGACTGGATCCAAACCCGACTTGATCAATTAAATCTAATCGATGAAAAGAGACTTACTGCTATCTGCCATGGTCAAATGTATCAAAAGCGAATGATCAAGGCTTTTAACAAGAAAGTCAGATGCCAAGAATATCAAGTCGGGGATCTAGTGATCAAACGCATCATATTGCCGCAAGGTTATCCCAGGGGCAAATGGACTCCCACCTACAAAGGGTCGTTTGTGATTAAATACATTTTCTCAGGTGGAGCCATGATTCTGACCACCATGGACGGTGACGACCTTCCTCACCTTGTCAATGCGAACATAGTGAAAAGATACTATGCATGATAAAAGACCCGCTAGGTTGACTGGCCTAGGAAAAAATAAGGGCTTCCCGGCGAACCAAAAGGGTTCGGGCAAAAATAAGGGATGAAAATGAAAAAATCTGTACACCCGGCAAGTCGAGAACCTGAAAAGGCGGCTTGGGCAAGAAAGGGTATCCCGGTGGACTGAAAACCCGAAAGGGAGGTCCAGGCAAAAGTTAGGGATGAAAAGCGTACCACTATGTCCCATTGGATCACCCTGCGATCTGACCTCATTATCAACTATCAAACTCAAACGGCATCAATCAATTTAATCAGCTTCGGACGAACAACAAAGTGAGGAGACGCTCGAAGGCATAGCGATAATAGCATATTTGAAACTCAGTGGGATTATTGTACATAGTTGTTTTCTTTTTGCTGTACACAATAATGTATAGCTTCCATTTTCACGGCGGCGTTCTCTTACTAGAGCGTCAGCTTCCTTGTACAAAAACGCCTGTTATAGGCCAACTTCAAAAATTAATACAAGTCATTTTTACAAAACTAATTGTTTTTCTTTTTCTGTTTTGTTTTTGCAAGAACGTCCAATGATTTATTCTTGACATATGCATTTGAATATGATTGTTGTTCACAAATATTTTCATAAAGAAACAAAAGACAATTACTCGTAACTCCGGAAGCAGGGGGCAAAAATAAGAAATGTCAAACCCGACAGTTACTCTGTCCAGCAAGTACCGGGGAAAGACAACTTTGGAGCACAATCATCAGTACATGTGACCTTGCAACATCTATATTCCCCACAGAGTAGAAGTAATCAAAGCATTGATATCAATTCTCTCAAAACGAGAAGTAATCTCCCTAGCCAAGGGTCGTCCAGAAACCTGACACATATGTCCCCTAGTCGAATTTCATAAACGCGAGCGGATCATCATAAAATTTTTAACTCCCCAAGCAGAGTTTATTTCTCTGGATATAGAAGCTCAATCCCTGACAGAGCCCATTACTTCAGCTACGGAAATTCACCTTCCAAGTTGTTCCCCGCATAGTTATTCTCAAACAGAATCTCTCCTTGACAGAAGTACAATCACTTCCATTCACCATCCCCAACAGGAGTAGAAGAGCCACAGTTCTCTATGACAGTCAGGAATGTTATTTTCTCCAGCAGCAGTCAGGGATTTATTTTCCCAGACTCGGATATGTCACAACTAACATCTCATGCTCATACATCATGGCATGCACATACATATTACATACGACATAATATCGTTTATTTTGAGAACATCATCTTACAATGCATTTCATATAAACTAACCCTGTTATCTTTTCAGGAAAGACAGTTATCACCAACAATTCCAGCAGTTATACATGTCATATCTGCAGGCACCCAAGGAAAAATTAGTTCCCAAAACCAAGCAGGTCAACTAATCTACATGATGAAACGAAGTAACCTTACTATCCAGGTTCCTTCCCACAAGCCCTACTATCCAGGCTTTCATCTCGAAGTAACCCTACTACCCAGGTTCCTTCTCACAGCCCTACTATCCAGGCTTTCGTTTCGAAGTAACCCTACTACCCAGGTTCCTTCTCACAGCCCTACTATCCAGGCTTTCATTTTGAAGTAACCCTACTATTTAGGTTCCTTCCCACAAGCCCTACTACCCAGGCTTTCATTTCGAAGTAACCCTACTACCCAGGTTTCTTCTCACAACCCTACTACCCAGGCTTTCATTTCGAAGTAACCCTACTACCCAGGTTCCTTCTTACAACCCTACTATCCAGGCTTTCATCTCGAAGTAACCCTACTACTCAGGTTCCTTCCCACAAGCCCTACTATCCAGGCTTTCATCTCGAAGTAACCCTACTACCCAGGTTCCTTCCCATAAGCCCTATTATCCAGGCTTTCATCTCGAAGTAACCCTACTACCCAGGTTCCTTCCCACAAGTCCTATTATCCAGGATTTCATCTCGAAGTAACCCTACTACCCAAGTCCCTTCCCACAAGCCCTATTATCCAGGCTTTCATCTCGAAGTAACCCTACTACCCAGGTTCCTTCCCACAAGCCCTACTATCTAGGCTTTCATCTCGAAGTAACCCTACTACCCAGGTTCCTTCCCACAAGCCCTACTATCCAGGATTTCATCACGAAGTAACCTTACTATCCAGGTTCCTTCTCCCTTATCTCCAGACAACAGTTTACAACACTGTAAGGCCTGGACCCGACCAGATACGGTCGATTTCGCATTTCCCTAGTAAGTTGCTATACAACCTGGACCCTGACCAGATATACGTTCTAATTTCATCTCCTCAATCAAGAGTTAATTCCCCAGTGGAGTATTGAACAATCGAAGCTCCTAGACTCTACTTCTCAGGACATAAATCAACATTCCCCAGCAAAGTCCCCCTCAACAGCAGGTACATGAATTCTCGCCAAGGAATCTCTTATGCAACCGATCTTCTCCAGATGGCATCTTTAAGCCCATATCTGATGATTCCTTGTCGCCTTCCAAATGGCATCTATAAGCCCATTTACGATATCACCAATCGACATTACTTCATGCGAGTGCAAATTTTTGGGCACTCTAGTGTTCAATCATCTTCCACCTTCACATCACGAAAGGCAGACCAGCCAATCTACATCCTCAAGCTTAAGAAGATTGAACATGGGCAACTGTTGTACCCCAAAATTTGCCCTCCCATTTCTCAAAGGATCATCCTGGACTCTTAGGTTTGCTTCTATCAAGTTCCAAGTCTTGAATTACAACTTTTCAAGAAAATCACTCACAAGGGAAAAATGGTCTAAAGCACACTGAAAAAAGTCAAACTTTGACTTTTAGACCAAAAACCAAGTTGCAACAATTATATTTCATCAAGACATGAAATTGGTTCATCAAAAATCAAAAGTCAGAATTTACTTTGAAAAAGTCAAATTTCTAAACGTTTAGAAAATTTTCTAAGTGTTAAGAGAATATGATACTTCAGAACTTCTGGACCAGCCTTCATGCGAGTGCAATTAGAATTTACAAACACGGTTCAGAATATGATGCTTCAATCAGAACATGTAGAAGCGATGCTCTTTGGTCAGAACATGATTCTTCAACATATGAAGGCTATGTTCAACGCTTCAGTCAAAACACCACCCTTCGAGTCTCATTCTGGTCTTCTACGATTAGAACATCACCAAATCCCAAAACCTCGTTTAAACAACCTGCTGCACTGCTACAGTACAGTACTCTAACCAGTAGCTAATCCAGTCCACGTCTGCATTTTCCCAAATCCTGTATTTGCACCAAATACAAAAAGCTGTGATAAAAAAGCAATGGAACAGTGTGCCAAAAAAGTTTAAATTCCATTTGTTTCCCCCCCAAAACCACAGCAAATTCACCTATAAATAAATTGCTCCATCACACTTTCAAGGGGCTGGCTTTTGGAGAGAGAGAATCATAAAAAGATAGAAAAGAAAACTGTGAAACCTTAATAAAAAAAATCCAGAAACCCCAAACATAAAACCAAACCTTTGTTCTTCCTTTTGAATCAAAGAGCTTGGCATTTTCTATTCCGTTACTCTTGCTGATTCCAGAACATCTGAAGGCAACAGTTCAAGTACCAAGCACACGCTTTAGGATTCAAGGTAAGTCTTTCTGACTTTGCATCTTTTCATTCAGAACATCATTTAATATGTAAATATCATGGTATCGATGTTGTCCATATCATTGCATATTTAGTAGAAAAACTGTGGATCAGAACTTCTTGATTAAAGTTAGGATTAGGATTAGGATTAGAACTTCTATAAACTGCTGTACTTTTACCCTGCTGACCTGCTGTTAAGAACTGAATAAATTGCTGATGTGATGATTAATATGAGGAAAGAGTTAAAATGTGGCACAGAACCTTTGATCTTCACTCATTATTTTTTTTAACACAACACAAAACTTCTGAGTTCTTCTCACCATTTTAACACACAAAACTTCTCGGTTTTCTTACTATTTTAGCACTGCACATAACTTCTGAGTTCTCCTTATTGTTAAGCACACTGAACTTCTGATACTTCCACTCGCTATTTTAAACACTCAGAGTTTCTGATTTTTACATGCTGCCAATACACTGAATTTCTGATGTTTACTCACCGTTTTAGCGTAACATAGAACTTATGACTTTTGGCTCACTGTCTGAATACCACCCAGAACCTCTGTGTTTTCCCTCTAAAATTTCTTACAGGAACTCAGAGTGTATCGATCCAGAACGTCTGGCTCCCACTGGCTTTTCTTTCTGAAACACAACGTGCCTGGCATCAGAACTTTTGATCTCTGTTGTTTTGCTTTCAGCAACATGCTGATTCTATTTTCTCGTTATTTTCCCTTTTTATCATTTTTAACAGTAATATCCCTTTTATTAATATAAAAAAGACATAAAAATATATCCTTTTTTAAATTAATTTATTTCTTTTTATTTTATTTTATTAAAGACCAAAAACCATTTTTAAAAAAAGAGTTCTTTTTCTTTCTTATATTATTATTTCAATATGGTTGTAATAAATAATTAGGATTTATTTTCTTGCCACCCCCCCCCCCCCCCCCATTTGTAAATTTGTACACCTCATCTCTTTAATGATTGTAATAGCATAGAATCTTTACTTTCCACACTTTTATTGCTTTCATATGTTATTAGTAACTAAGGTGTGTATGGCAAGATATGAAATCGACAAATAGATCACCCTAATCAAGACTAAAATGCATGCAATCAAACACACTTGCATACTATCACCCTTAGAGTAATCCCACTTTATGGCTTATCGGAAAAATAGTCATGTCCCTCGAACATGGGCGTTTTAGCAAAGACCCTCGATAAAAGATCGTAGTCCCTCGATGACCCTCGATGTTGCCTTCGGTAAATGATCTAGTCCCTAAACGACATTGCTAAAACGTCTCATAGGTTGCCTTCTATGACTATATAAACGACCCATGCATGTCCCTTCACATCCAATGATGGGGCTTCTTACCAAATCAATGGTAAGATAGCAACATCTAAAGGAGGAGGAAAAGAACATTAGACCTTTTAAGTAGGTAGGACGCTCATAGTTGCTCGCTTGCTCACAACAAAAACATTTTATACACCCGCACTCTCATTTTGAAAACATTTTCAAAAGACAACACTTTGTACGCGTTCTTATAGAGAAGAGAACCGTTACGAAGACATATTTTCAAAATCACTTTCAAAAACACATTTTCACAAACACATCTTTGAACTATTTTCCAAACAAACACTTTGTATGCGTTCTTATAGAGACGAGAACCATTACAAAGATGTTTTAAAATACTTTCAAAACCCATACCACAAGCACATTCAAACAAAAGCAAGTGATCTAGCGAGTAACTAAGAGCCCATGGAAAACCATAGATGAAAATGGTGCTAACACCTTCCCTTTTCATAATCTACCCCCCGAACTCAAGAAAACATCTATAAAGATCTTTCCTGTGCTTTTTCACCTTTCCTTTTGGATAAAAGAAAAGTAGGTGGTGACTCTTGCTAAACCACAAAATTTGCAAACACAAACGCAACACAAAAAGTCAGTTCTCCCACCGTATCACACTCCGCATCCCCTGGGCTAGGGTAATCACGATACAAGACCCCATAACCTTAAAACCATCCAAAACTCGCAGCACTTCAACCTCATAAACAACAAGGCAGTCATAGACGTACCTGTTAATCGCTGTAGGTTTGTTAGTCGAGGTGAGAGGAAACCTGGGGACGCAATCCACCCCATTAGTGACTAAGGATGAGCTATATTCCTCCCTCATTGGCATAAAATTCTACCCCTAACCTTTAAAGTGGTTAGAGTGAGGTTTAAATAAAGCTCTCCCAGACCCACCGACCAGGGTTACCCAATCCCAAGGCACAAGCACCTTAGTACAGTAAAAGAGAAGAATATTCTGATGGTTAGTTCAACCCCCATCCACCGGTATATAATCTAAAAGGACTGGATCAAACTCGATCTATTAGGCATGATATGGCAAGGAGCCACGTTAAGCGTCGCGAGAACCTCCACAATAAAGAAAGAAAAAGAGAGGTGAACAATAATCTCACGGAGGAAGTTAAAGGAGGAAGTAGATGTGGCGTCAGAAGCGGCCATATGGGTCCTCTCCTATAGAGAGAACATCTCCAAAAACAACTTCATGACCAGAAAAATGGAAAAGAAAGAGGGAGTACCTGTGTAGAACTTGAACTTGAGCTCGTGAAGAAGGAGAAATTGCCCAAGGTAGGAAAAACGATTTGTAAACCCTACACAAGGAAGTTCGTAAAATAAAGGGAAAAAATGTTCTTGTCTCCTTAAATAGAGTGAGGGAAACTAGGGGTTATCAAAGGTCTCTAGGTTTCAAATTATATGTGAATAGTTTCACACGTTTCAACACGTGCCAAAGGAAAAAGACCAATTAGGAATCCCAAGGGTAAATCATTATTAATGGCATTAAATGCCTCACACGCTTCCCTCTAATGGATGCTTCAAGACTTTCCAGATGACTCACGTCACACATACAAACACCAATAAAGGAGCTTGAGGAACTCAACTAAGTCTCGCTTGAACTAAGTATCGCTTGAGAGACGTAACCAAGTCTCGCCCGAGGGAATCGAATAAATCTTGCTCAAAAGGGACATTCAAGACCTAAGGGCAAGAGCAAATCCTCGAAAAGGCTCATCACGTAGGTCCAAAGATGAGTCCAGAGGTTAAAACACTTCGACCTTTATAAGCCCTCGTTCTTGAGGGATCATGTAGTGGTATTATTTAGAGAGACCATGGGGTGAGGTGAGGGACACACTCTTAGCCTTTTGACCTTTTCAGATCGCCTTTGAAGTGGTTTGAGATCCCCCATTAGTTCGAATGCCCATTGTCCAAATGTGTCACCCGAGTCTTCAATTTTGTCCATAATGTTCGATCGTGCGTAGAGCGGATACTGGGTCAACATACTTTACATAAGATGTCATTAGACATAACCACACCTTTTGAATTTCAGAAAATCTACTGCCTATGCTTAAGAGTGGTTGATAAATTATAAGAGATTTTTTTAATAACTTTAAACTATAAATACATCATTATCATTACACTAAAAAAAGACCAATAACACACATAAACACATATGAAACAATTCCTTATCTCATGAGATAGTTCTCAATACTCCAACAACTTTAAAACCTCTAACAATTTTTATTCGATAAGAATTGTCACATATACCAATGATAACTTGTTATTTCTTTCAGGAGTTTATAATTCATTTATCTATTAACTGCTAATTTTTTTTAATAAATTAATAACTTACCCTCTATCATTTTCTCTTCCTTTTACTTATATTATTTTAATTAAAAAATTCAAAAATTCAAAAATTGTAAAACATAGTATATATTTTTTATGTAATTTTATATTTAGATTGGTTGAATAGCAAATGTAGGATTTTTTTTTTGTTTGCAATAACCAGGTATTAGAAAAAATCGCAAATAACCATGTTTCAGAAAAAATTATGCAAATAACCATGTTTCAGATGACTCCCCAAAGGAGGATCCATCTCACTTGGCGCCTACACCTATTATTTAAGGGGAGGCGCCATCTTACTTGGCGCCTAGGTGCTTAGGGCTTTCCCTAAGCCAAGTGAGATGACACCTAAGTGCATTTCTAGGGCAATTTTCACGTTTTTTTTCAATCCGGTGCATTGTGTATTTGATATAGGATCAACAAAATTGACTTTTATTTACAAAAGATGATTACACCCATAAGTATTACATAAAAAAATACAGATTAAAAAAATAGATAAATCAGTGGTCTCCCGGAACCTGGTAATGACCCCCGGTTTCGCATCCCCGTCCTCGCCTTTCCCGTGCTAGGTGTCGTCGTATTTCCTGCAGTGGCAGGGTCGATGGCCCAGCGAAGTCAATGCGTTCCAGATCCATGAAATCAGTCAGATCTCCATATCTAGAAGATCCGCTTTGGTACAGTCGGTTACCCATACCCTCAAAGTTTGGTCATGTTGGCGGTGGGTGGGGTTCCATGGTGGTTCTGTAGCATTGATCGTCTGAGTACGGGGGGTAGAAAGGAAATGGATCTTGGAGTGTTTGGTATTGAGGATGTTGGATGGTTTGGTGATACTGTGGTTGATGGTAAGTTGGGTCGGTTGGTTCATAATCTTCCGACATTCCTAGATCATGGCTAAGGCTGGATGTTGAGGGGCCCATATTGGGATATACAGATGACTGAAATTGTGTGTGGGGCATGCAGATGTGTTGGTATTGTGATTGGAATTACGGTTGGGTGTGAGGCATATGGGGGTATTGGTACTGAGGTTGTGATTGTGGTTGGTTGTGGGGCATTTGGGTGTAATTGTGTTGTGGTGGCGACTGTGGTTGGGTGTTTGTGGTTCTGTTTCATCTGGGGGGTAGGTGGGAGGTTGATGAGTGTTGGGTTTGTTGTTGGGGAAACGAGGGTTGTGCCCATTATGTTCGTGGGTCAACCAAATACCTTGGATGAGACACGTTCATTTCAGGGTTACTAACCGACCTGTACCAAGATAAATACTGATCCGTGTGTCGCATATTACCATGATTGAGGAAAACTGGGAATTGCAAGACATGTCGGTGACGCCTCTGCCACATCTTACACCATTCTGGAGCAAATTCTTTCCAGTTGGTAAGACCCCACTGGGCGTCGACCCTTTTGAGATGCCACGGGGACAAACAAGTCGGATCACTAGGTATCTCTTGATGCATTCCGAACTGCATCTTCACGCGGTCGCTGTGGTGCATCTCCACAACATTGAACCGTATGATTGCAGTCTTGGTGCTCCAAATTGCTGCATCCTCGGGGTTTGGTTCATGGTCCAAACCCAAATATGGTCTCCAGACAAACTGCGCATAAAATTAAATCAGGTTAATGAAAGCGTAATACATAAATAATTTAAAAGTAGAAAAGTTAAAAGGTACGAGTACATCATCCGGGCCTAGGTGACCCAATAGATTACGGTATAATGTGACATTGAATCTTGGATTCTTTCTGTAATCCATACCCCTCACGCAATACCTAAAGGAAATGAAAAATATTTTATTTTAAACATATATTTGGTGAAGAGATGAACAGTAATAAATTATATAACTAGATGACTTATGTTGTACCCCAAAATTTGCCCTCCCATTTCCTCAACATTTTCTCATCACAAGACCCTTGGAGCTCAAGAACAAGTTAGGGTTTACTCTGCTCAAGACTCCTCCTTGCACTGTTGACCCAAATTAGGGTTTGAGTTTGCACAAAGATGTTTTGACCTAAAATGCCAAAGATGACTTTCATGCTTCATGTTGGACTCACAAGTTTATCCATACCAAGTTTCAAGCCTTGATTCCAATCTTTGCCCAGTCAATTGGACAGTTGACCTAGAAATCAGCTGTATTGGGGAAAAAGTCAACTGTGGTCAATTGACAGTCAAACCTCATGATTTTTGACCCACATCAACATTAGGAACTCATATGGACCATTTGGTCAAGTTTGGATCACAATTCCACAAGAAATTTGATCAGATCACCAAAAGGGCAAAATGGTCATTTTTAGGGTTTTGACTGCACAAAGGCAATTTTTGACTGTTTGACCTAGCCAATGGCAAACCAAGCTCACATATGGACTCAAGGACCCAATGGAATTGTCTTTACATGTTCAACAAGTTCAAAAGATCCCAAATGCACAAGATTGACAGATGAATTTTCCAGTCAACTGAGCCAAATTTGACTGTATACTGAAAAGTCAAACTTTGACTTTTTGGTCAAAACCAAGTGCCAAGATTCATTTTTCATCAAGACATGTCAAATTATGAAACTTGTTCATCAAGAAATCAAAAATCACAAATTAGGGTTTGAAATGAAGAAATTTCATAACTTAGAAATTTTCTAAGTTATGAAAATTCCTAATTTTTTCCTAACTTTGTCCCATCTTTTAATCAAGATACATTTGGATTCAAGCAAAACTCAAAACATGAAAGTTGTAGTCCATTGCAAAATCTACAACTTTTATTCACAAAGTTTCCTCAAAAGAAGCTTGTAGCTCAAGTTATGAGTTTTGGAACAAGGGTGCAAAACATTCTTAACTTAGAAATATTTTGACCTATTTTAGGCAGGATTTTTGCCTAACTTCATGACCACTTTTCACATGCTTCCACTTGGAATTTCAACTTGCATTACAAAGATGGATTGTATTACACATTCCAAGCTTTCCAAAATGTCTAAGAACTTCTCAAACACCCTTGTGGTTAGGGAGAATCGAATTTGTCAATATGGGCAAAAGTCACTTTGTTCATAAGCCATGTACATGTTCATAACTTGTGCATTTTTGAAATCAGCATGTGCAAGCTACATTACAGGCCTCTAATCTTATTTACACTCAATAATTAAATTCCAAACCATTGTGCCAAGATGTTATTCTATGCATTTGGTCATTACATGAAGGATTAGTCCATAATTAGAAAAAGCATATTATCCATTCTTGTAAAGTGGCACTTTATGTCAAGTTTACAATCTATGAGGTACAATGCAGATCTTTGAGGCACAAGTTCATGAGCAAAGTCCACTGATCAAGAGTGATTTATGCAGCATACTTGAGGGGCCTGTGTGAGCCTAGAAACCAACTTGACAACTTTTGCTTACATTAGAAGAAACTTGCATTTTGAAACACAACACACATTTTTGTCAACACAAGCCTAAGTAAACTTATTGGACACATTCCATACATCATAACTGAGCTAAAACACGAGCCAACCACTTCCAATACCTCCTCAAACACAGAAACACCATTTTGCTGCACAAAATAGGGCATCCCTGCAGATTGAGTGGCACAACTCATTTCCATTGTGCATTTTCATCCAAACCACTTCATACACCTTCCATAACATCCATACAAACTATTCCAAGCCCTAGCTACAGACTGTAACACCTCTAACCAACTTCACCATTTTCACTTTTTCTGTTTTGCAGGTTGACTTCTATAACTCGATTCATTTAGTTTCAAAGCAAGCTAAAGGTTGGAGAAGCATCCCTGAACTTCAAGCAAGTTGTGCAAGTCCTCACATTGCCTTGAAAGTACCTCCATTGTCATACACGTATCAAGCTGAAACAAGTAAAACTTTGGACTTCTATCTCTCAATCTAGGAAGAGTTAGCCTTAGGTTTATGAATGAAAAAGGCTCTACTCATGGCCCTGAAACTACACATATAATTACTTTGCATTTATGTTGTGTGTACTGAGAGAATCTGGAACCTGAACATTAGAAAAAACTTAAGTCAGGAATTAGGGATGAAGAAATTCTCCTTCGTTTCTTAGAGTTAAGTTAAGTTCTTTATATGTCTGGATTCGTCTCTTGATGCTCTACATTTTTGGTGTTATGAGTTTTGCTTGAAAGTCCAAGAATCAGGATGTTTGAATCAGCATGAAAAATGCGCGTTGAGACAAACTGGCTGGAGGTTGAAGAAGATAGGCTTGGGCTGGGCCTGAGTTCTGTTTTCCTTTTTGCACCACTTTATTTCACACACACCCCCCTGACCCATTGCATGATATATTTGTCATTTTTTATTTTTTCCTTTTGATTTGGATTCTATATTTTTATTTAAGCATGAAAAAACATTAAAAATATTTTTCTCACATTTTTTGCATTTTATTTGGTATTTATTTTGTTTCATTTAGTTTATATGTAAATAAATATATAATATACTTTTACTTAAAATACTTAAAATAATACAAAATACATTTTATTTTCTGATTTTTATTTTATTTTATCTTTTGAAAACACTTTCTAAAAAATATACTTTTTTTTTGTAAATAATAAATATTTTATTTTTGTACATATTTAATATATTTAATAAATAATATAAATACTTATATATTTATTAGAATATTTAGGAAAAAAACATAAAAATAATACATTTTTATTTTTATTAATATTTAACTTAAAAAATCACTTTTTTACAATATACTTCCTTTTTATTTATTTTTTGTACATAATTAATAAATATTGCATATAATTAATAATAAATACTTCTTACTTAGAAAATTAGGGTTTTTCCCTAAAATGTAAAAATATCCAAAATTATTCATTTTTTATTTTTGTTTATTTGACACATAAAAAATACTTTTACATACATATAAAAATCATTTTTTTTTGCATCTTGCATATTTATTGTATTTTATTTAATTATTGTGCAATTAAATAATTTGTATAATTCAATTTGGATGTAATAGTTTAGATTTAATTTTTCTTGCTATATATCCCCATTTGAACATTTGTACCCCCCATCCCATAATTGTGTTGTAATAATTTAGGATTTTATTTTTCGCATTTAAAAGCTTTCTAAATATGTCATGATAGACTTAGGGTTTTGTATGCAAAAATTAACCAAACGGATAGCTTGACCTAATTCCAAAACAAAAAGCATGAAAATGGACAACACTAATCACACTTGCACCCCTAGGGTTACTCCACTTATTGCCTTCAATGATGGGCCATGTTTCATGTTGAGTGTTTTTTTGGCAAAACAAAACAAATTCAAATGAACATAGTCCCTCGATGACGCTTTCGAAAGTTGCCTAAAAATGATCAAGTCCCTTAAAGGAAAAATTGCCCAAAGACACTTGGCACCATTGCAATCATGGTCTAAACGATGACCCGCGCCCGTCCCGTTCACATCCTAACACAAGATTGTCCACCAAACATAATGGTGGAACAAAATTGTTAAAAGGGTTAAAAACATAGGAAAAATCTTTGAGAAATTTAGAAGTAGACAACTCTTGGTTACTTGCCAACTTGCAAAACAAAAACACTTGCCTATTTTTTTTCAAAACCACACATCACAACACACTTTCAAAACAATTTTCAAAAACATTGAAAACTTTTCAAAAGACATACATCTTTGTATACATCCAAACATGGGTCATTACAAAGGTTGCCACCACATTGACCTCTTTTCAAAACATTTTTCAAACCCACACACACAAAGCACCATTTCAAACAATTGAAAATCAAGGCAAGTTGATCTAAGCAAGTAACTAAGAGCCCATGGATAACCATGGATAGAAAGGGTGCTAATACCTTCCCTTTTTATAATCTACTCCCCGAACCCAAGAAAACATCTCAAAGGTTTTTGCTGTGCTTTTTAACCTTTCCTTAGGATAAAATAAAAAGTCGGTGGCGACTCTTGCTCAACCGAAACATTTGCGAAAACAAACGCAAAACCTCAAGTCAGTTCTCCCACCGTATCACAACTTACTTTGTTGCGTACGGGAAAATGAATGTGTTGTTGTTGACGGGGTTTGGGGACTCCATCCTCCACCAACCCCAGGCTTGAAGTAAAAAAGTGCAGACATAAAATGTACATTTTTCCTTGATTACATTTTTGCACAAGGAACTATATAGGTGGGTGTTGTACCCCAAAAATTTCCCTCTCATATCTCAAGCTTTTCCTCACAAGACTTCTTGGACTCAAGTCAAGATTAGGGTTTGTCAACTCAAGATACCTCATCTTGCACTGATGACCTGAAATTAGGGTTTGAGTTTGCACATGGATTTTTGGACTACCAATGCTATATGTGACTTTCATACTTCATGTTGGACTCCTAAGTTTTCTCATACCAAGTTTCAACCCTTGAACCACACTTTTGACCAGTCAATTGGACAGTTGACCTAAAAATCAGCTGTATTAGGGAAAAAGTCAACTATGGCCAATTTACAGTCAAACATCATAATTTTTGACCCACATCAACATTATAGACTCATATGAACCATTTGATCAAGTTTGGACCACAAATCCTCAAGAAATTTGATCAGATCATCAAAAGGGCAAAATGGTTAAAATTAGGATTTTGATTGAAGAAGGGCAATTTCTGATTTTTAACCTAGCCAATGGCCAATTGGGTTCAATCATGGTTTCAAGGACTCAATAGCATCATATTTACCTAATAACAAGGTTCAAAAGATCTCAAGTACATTGAATTGACAGATGAATTTTCCAGTCAACTGATCAAAAATCAACTGTACACTGAAAAGTCAAACTTTGACTTTTTGGTCAAAATCAAGTGCCAAGGGTCATAATTCATCAAGATATGTCAAAATGTGAAACTTGTTGACCAAGAAACCTAAATTTGAAAATTAGGGTTTTAATTTAAAATTTTTCATAACTTAAAATTTTTCTAAGTGTTGAAAATTTCTTATTTTTTCCCAACTTTTCCCAACATTTTCACCATGATGCAATTGGATTCAAAGAAAACTTACAACATGAAAGTTATAGTCCTCCACAAAATCTACAACTTTGATTCACAAAGTTTTCCCAAATGATGCTTGGATCTCAAGTTATGATTTTGTGAATAAGGGTCCATAAACTAAATAACTTAGTGAAATTTTGCCCAAGTTTAGGCAGGTTTTTGACCTAACTTCATGGCAACTTTTCACCTAGTTCCAAGAGGAATCTCAAGTTTCATTTCAAATATGGATTGTAGATCATATTACAATATTTCCAAAATGTCCAAGAACTCTCCAAGATCATTTCTGGTTAGGGAGAATCGAAGAAGAGAAAATGGCATTTTGTTACTTTTGTTCAAGCCATTTTTACAATGCACCAACTTGCAAATCAGATCCTAGCATGCTTGTACCTTTCATTACAGGTACTAATCCATTATTCACTCCATAATTGAATGCTAACTCAGTGGATAAAGGTTTTGTTTTCACTTTTGGAGCTTTACACAAAGAATTATTCCAAAAATGGCATAAAGTTCATAATACCATTTTGATAAAGCAAGCTTTTTGCAACTTTGTTAACATTGAGCCTTAGACATATTTCTTTGTCACAAGCAATATCCACAGTTATCAGGAAAAGCATACCAACTCCTTGCAGCCATAGAACTAGCAAGTACAAGCCTTTTGCATGGTCACTTCAACCTTTCTTAAAAAACAAGAAAGGTGGCCTAAAGTCAAGGAGCTTGTGCATCTGATAATGAGAAGGCTTGGCATCATTCTAAACAACTTCACAAACTTGTAACAAGCCAGAAACACGAAAGCAAAAGACCTGAAACTTTCCCAAACACAAAAACCAGATTTTTGCCCAAAATAGGGCAGCTTCTGCAAAACACTTGCCATTACAAAATTTGCTCGTACGTTTCTTGTTCCAACACTTCAAACACCCTCCATACATCCCACCTAAGCTATCCAAGCCTTTGCACTGCAACTGTAACCCCTATTTCAAGCATCACCATTTTCATTTTTGAAGGTTGCAGGTTGACTCGTGCAGGGAGTTTCAAGCATCTTCAAGGCAAGCTGGGCATTGGAAAAGCTTGAGGGAACTTCAAGGAAGCTCACACGATCTTCAGGCCTCACTCAAAGTCCCCACATTGCCATACCCAAACTCAGCTGAACAAGGTATTTGTCAAAACTCTATCTCTCTATTTAGGCATCCTTAAGCTTTGATTTGTGAAGCAAAAATGTAGTCCTTAACTTGCTTAAGCTGTACATATGCATAGTTGTTATTTATATTAACTGAGTAGTGAGATTTTGAAGCTTGAAGTTCATGAAAAAACTAGGTCAGAAATTAGGGGTGATTAAATTCTCCATGATCCTTGAGAGTTAGATTATGTTTTTTATATCACAGGAATCGTGAGATCATAAACTACATTTTTTTGTGTGATGAGTTTTTAATTTTATGCAAGCTAGAGCAAGATACAGTTTTGAACAAGGAACGCGCGCGCAGGAAGCCAAGGACAGGGATGAAGATGATGTTCTGGGCTTTGGCGCCTTTGGGCCTGTTTGTCCTACTTTTTGCACCCCCTAGTTTACTATTTGTACCCCCTGACCTATTTTCTTATATTTTTGCATTTTTCTTGCATATTTTATATTTTTGACTTGCATTTATTTTTTCTGAACTTTAAAAAATCACAAAAAATATTTTCCTTATTTTTTGCATTTTTAGTTTATTTTTATTTTATTTTTTGCATAATAAAATAGTTTACTAGAATAAATAGAAATTTATTTTCTTAAATAAATAATAAATACATTAAAAAATATCATACATTTTTATTTTTATTATTCAAACACATAGAATATTATTTTTATACATATTTTATTTTTTTAATATTTTTAATATTATTATTATTTTTGTTGTACATAAATGAAATAAATAATATTAGAAAACATTATTTTCTTTAAATAAAAAAACTAGGGTTTCACCCTTTCAAAAATAACAATATTATTTATTTTCTTATTTTTAGGACTTAAATAATTTATTTTTCTCATACATAAAAATAAATACAAAAACATTTTGCATCCATATATTTTATTGCATATTTAAATATTTGTTTATTTATTTATTGTACAATATAATTCAATTGGGTTGTAATAATTTTTAGGGTTTTATTTTGAGCAATATCCCCCATTCAAAACTTGTATCCCCCTTCCCATAATAATTGTTGTAATAGTTTAGATTTACTTTACGCAATTTATCGCATTATATACATGTTAGTAAATTAGGGTTTGTATGATAAGACAAAAATCAAACAAATAGCATGACCTAATTCAAGACAAACAAAATGCATGAAAAATGACAACACATTGCACACAAGAACTCCTTAGGGTTTCACCCACTTTGTTTCCTTAAAAATGGCCATGGTATGCATGCAAGGTATCTTGGCAAAATAAAACAAAATAAAAGATCATAGCCCCTCGATGACGCTAGACAAGGTTGCCTAAAAAAATGATCTTGGTCCCTTGGAAAAAATGCCAAGATACCTAGCAACATTGCTATCATGGTTATACGATGACCCGCGCCCGTCCCGTTTAACATCCAAAGATAGGGTTGCCTACCAAAACAATGGTAAGTCAACAACATCAAAGGAATAAAAATGCACAAGAAAGACTTTTGAGTAGGTAGATAGTTCTAAGTTACTTGCTCCAATTCAAAACAAATCCTTGCTATTTTCAAAAACAAGCACACACACATTTCCAAACAAACTTTCAAAACATTGAAAACATTTTCAAAAATACAAACACCTTTGTATACATTCTTACGAACGAGAATTATTACAAAGGTTTCCTAAACAAAAGGCCTCTTTTACAAATACTTTTCAAAACCACACCAAAAGCACTATTTCAAACAATTTCGAAAGCAAAGCAAGTGATCTAAGCAAGTAACTAAGAGCCCATGGAAATTCATGGATGAAAAGGGTGCTAGCACCTTCCCTTTTCATAATCTACCCCCAAAACTCAAGAAAACATCTCAAAGGTCTTTCCTGTGCTTTTTTACCTTTCCTTTTGGATAAAATAAGTCGGTGGTGACTCTTGCTAACCGCGAAATTTTGCAAACACAAACGCAAACCTTCAAGTCAGTTCTCCCACCGTATCACAGAACTGGCGACTCTGCTGGGGAGATACTTAAAAGTGGGGTTACCTTAGGGTTTAGATTATCTCTACTTGCTTATCTTGTTTGCCTTGATTGCTTTACACTTTGGTTCTATTGTTTGGGTTTGAATCCTCCACCCGGATTTGGGAAAACATTCATAGGTAAATAGCAATACATTGTGGAAACTGTACGAGGTATACCGATACGGTCTAAGCAATAGCTATATTAGTGCGACATATTTGTGGGTATCGGTAGCGTTTGAGTCAACCAAAGAGAATACGGGGCCGCTGAGTGATGTCATGAAGCACTAATGGACTTTTAGAACCTCTACTTGACCATCTTGACCTTTTAGGATGTAGTGAGATGACCGACTTTGGTGCAGTCCGAAGTTGGTAGATACTCGTTACTACACTCATTGAGGATTATTTTCTTAGAATATTTCGGTCGCCAATAAAGTGGCTTAAACTGAAACTATGAACACAGAAAACAATCCAGTGATATTGAGCTCCTTAGAACCCGGTTACTATTTCTAGGACAGGTTGAGCCAACTAAACTTCAAGAGGGTACTTACCTATGAAACCCCATGCAAGCCTAAACTAGGAACTTGTGTGACTTGCTTGTACATATATACTTGTGCATAACATCATGAACATCATGAAGCATCATTTGCATCCACTAACCATTTCAAGGATTTTTGGAATTTTATCTTTGTTCTTGTTTTGTAGGCTATGGATTCACTCCGCAGGAAAACTATCCAGGTCAATCTTGTGAGAATTCCTCCTCAACTCTGTCATACCCCAAATTTGCCCTACCCTAATCTAGGGTTTTTCTTCAAATAAATTTTATTATTTAGTTTTCACTTTTATAGGGGTATTTAAAGTCAAAGGGGTGTGTTGATGTAAAATGGACCATCAATATCTGATGGTCCATTAAGTCTTAAAATTTGTTTCAAATTTAAAAGAGAGGTGTATTGTTTTAGTCAAGGAGGTGTGAGCAATCCATGTTTCTTGTTAAGGCCCGTGTAGAATTCTTTTTGCATTTTTTAAATATTGAAGAAGGGGACTATAAAACAATTTTTTTAGAGGCCCAATGAAAGTAAATTTGATGGCCCACTAAGGTTTTAACTACTTTCCGATAATGGGGGAGGGGAGTGTATGTTTTGGGCCTATGTGCGTTCAGGTTTTTGAAGGCCCGTTTCTCTTCTATTTTTGTGCCGACTTGCTATATGTTTATTTATTTATCTTAATAAAAACATTAATACATTTTGTTATTTTATAATTATGATAAATAAAATTATTTGAATATTCTAAATGCAGAAATTATTAAAACATTTCTATTATTTTACTGTTCTTTAGTATTGATTAATATCAAATATTATTAAGTTATTGTTGTTGATCTTTATAACTATTTAGTTACCATAGTTGTGTGATAATTAAAAATCATGTTGGACAAGAGGAATTAAAAACGCAGCCCAGTCCAAAACAAAAAAATTGCTTACAGCCCAATTAAAACAAAAAAAAAACATTATTGTTAAAATCAAATAAAGATAATGCTTGTTTTTTTTTTCACAAACTGATATTGTACATATCGTTATCAAGCCCTGTAATACATGTTTATTGCTCTTATGAATCAAAAACATTAATATAAGATCAGCCTTCATGCATTTAAACCACAGACCGGAAATTGGAGAGAAAGAGCTGATAGTCTGAACTACAAATTCACTGAGAATTGGAGAAAATGAATCACTACCTGCGCAAAAGACAACAGACAAACTCGTTCCAAATTGACTTCGAATCGACAACGATTACCCACAAAACAGCTTGAAGCGAACCTTGCTTCCGATCGCTCAACACCGACTACCTCTACCCAGATCCAAGACAATAACACCGCGGGAAGCGGTTCCCGCCTTCGACTTCTCTCTCCGACTCACTCGACCGCATACTGTCAACCATCTTTGTCGTACAACCAACACCACGGAACACTGTGAGAACCATCACGCCGAAAACGCAGGATGTGCGGTATTTATTCTCTTCTCCCCTTGACTTTCAAATTTATGTGTTTCTTTTGATTTCTTTTGAGATTTTATACATTGATTTTGTTAATGAGGTGAGGTTGGTTTGCCTGGTTTTTAGTTGCCATGAGTTTGGGTTCTTATCCTTAAGAAAGGAAGAATAGAGTTAATGTGAGAGAAAGTTTTCTCCTGATGTGTTTTGTATAAATAACATATATTATTTGTTTATTTATTTATTATTAACATAACACATATCATTGTTTTATTGAAAGAAGTATATACTTGAAAAGTTAAGATATGAAATCTAATCTCATTCAAATCTCACACTGAAATCACGTCTTATTTTTTTATTATGTATTTATTTTCATTTTATTATTATTATTATTATTTTGTTGTTTATCTTTATTTAATTTATTTAACAACTAGTTTCTAAGAATATCAATTGGGCCTTATCACTTGTACCCTTATTTTCTAAGCCCTCCATTTTACTATCCTATTGTAACTGACACTCCAACCTTTTTGTTTTCAACTTAATCTATGTTTGGAAAACTATTAAGCTTAATTAATTTGGTATTAGGATATTTATTTTCATGACCACACAATATAAAATATATTATTTACTTCATTAGATTATTCAATTAATAATAGTTTATACGATATTAAAGCCTCTCGATTGGTTATTATAAACTTTGTGCATAATCAAGCTTAATTTCTCAATTAAACTGATTTAAATATTTTTACAAATAAATAAATTCTGGACTTTTTTCAAACTAAATTAATTTAATATTTTACATCAAAATATTAAAATTCACGCAATTTATCAAATACTCCATCTGCGAGTGACGCGTGGCTAGTATCTGGCCACGTGATAAGGGGGCTATATCAGACGCCTCATCTATACGTCTAAAAAATATTCAAACGATCATCAAACAATTTTCCTTATTAAATTAATTCGAACAATTAATTTTCGAAAAAGAATGCGAATATATTTAAATTAGCTGCGTATTTGGTCTAACAAACACCGCTATTCATACTCTTAGACCACATATGCGGGAAATTCAAAATATATTTCGCAATCCATAATAAACACCAACCCAACCGCGAACTACGAAAATGAGACTCTGATTCCTCCTAAGGAGGAAACATAGGCATACGATCAAAAATTGTTGCGAGTCCCGCTAACTAAAATTCAAACCCTTTTCCCACTAACTAAAATTCAAACCCTTTTCCCAAATAAATAATTAAAACCCTATTTCCTAAAAACACACTGTTGCACCCCAAAATTTGCCCTCTCATTTTATCAACATTTCTCATCACAAGGCTCTTGGAACTCAAGATCAAGCTAGAGTTTGCTCTGCTCAAGACATCTCCTTGCACTGATGACCTAAACTAGGGTTTGAGTTTGCACAGGGATTTTTGGACCTTCAATGCTCAAATTTACTTTCATACTTATTTTTGGACTCATAAGTTTGTCCATATCAAGTTTCAAGCCTTGAATCAATTTTTTGCCCAGTCAATTGGACAGTTGACCTAGAAATCAGCTACATTGGGGGAAAAGTCAACTGTGGCCAATTTACAGTCAAACCTTATGAATTTTGACCCACACCAACATTATGAACTCATATGAACAATTGGATCAAGTTTGGACCATAATTCCACAAGAAATTTGATTAGATCACCAAAAGGGCAAAATGGTCATTTTTAGGGTTTTGACTGTACAAAGGCAATTTATGACTTTTTGACCTAGCCAAGGGAAATTCAAGTTCAACCAAAGACTCAAGGACTCAATGGAATCATCTTGACCTATTCAACAAGTTCAAAAGATCTCAAATGCATGGGATTGACAGATGAATTTTTCAGTCAACTGATCAAAATTTGATTGTACGCTGAAAAGTCAAACTTTGACTTTTTGGTTAAAATCAAGTGCCAAGGGTCATTTTTCATCAAGATGTGTCAAATTATGAAACTTGTTCATCAAGAAACCCAAAATTGCAAATGGGTTTGAAATTGAAAATTTTCATAACTTAGAAATTTTCTAAGTTATGAAATTTTCTTAATTTTTCCTAACTTTGCCCCACATTTTCACCATGATGAAAATGAATTCAAACAAAACTTACAACATGAAAGCTGTAGTCCTCCACAAAATATACAACTTTTATTCACAAAGTTTTCTCAAAAGAATCTTGGATCTCAAGTTACGATTTTTGGAACAAGCGTCCCTAAAACTTTTAACTTGGTGAAATTCTGCCCTAGTTTAGGCAGGTATTTGACCTATCTTCTTGGCCATTTTTCACATAGTTCCACTTGGATTCTCAAGTTTCATTTCAAATATGGATTATAGAGCATGTTTCAAGCTTTCCAAATCATCCAAGAACTCCTCAAACACATTTGTGGTTAGGGAGAATCGAATGCTTGAAGTTGACAAAAACTCACTTTGTATCCATGGCAAATTCATGTTCACTCAAGTGGCATTTTCAAACCAGCATGCTTTGTACTAGTTTTCAGGCCTCTAAACCATTTCACACTCCTTAATTAAATGCAAACCCATCAGTCTAAGCTTTTTTTTTTGGCCATTTGGATATTGTACACAAGATTAGGCCTTAAGTAGAAAAAGGCAAATTCCCATTTTTGCAAAAGTGTGCTTTATGTCAAACCATGATCTTTGAGCATAGGGCCAAGATCTCAGAAGCCAAATCAAATCCACAAATTGCAGGGACCAAGAGGATTGTATGCAGCATATTTGATGGCTTGTACAGGCATGTGATCACATCTTCCACTTTCTTACTTCAAAAACAAGAAATGGTCCAGACACTTGAGAACTTGAAAACCAGTCAATGCTAGCTTACACAAACATTTCAAACATCTTTCACACAACTCTTTGAGCAAGAAACATGAGTGTTTGAGCCCCAAAACCTCCCATATCCAGAAATCACACTTATTTGGCAAAACAGGGCAGGTGCTGCAACTTGAGTTCTCCAGCTCATTTGGCTCGTGCGTTTTGCCCCATTTTGCTTCAAACACCTTCCATTCAACTCACTCAAGCTATCCCAAACCTCCATTACCAACTGTAACTCCATTTACAGTGTTCACCATTTTCATTTCAAGCTTGTGCAGGTTGAGTTCTATAGGCTGATTCAGGGACATTCAAGGCAAGCTAGCTATTGGAAAAGATCAAGTGAAGTTCAGGAAAGCTACCAGACACCTTAAAACTTGTTGAGAAGCACTGCATTGCCCTACACGAATCCAACTGAAACAGGTTTTTCTTCACTTTCTATCTCTCTATTTAGGAACATTTAGCCTTAGGTTTGTGAATAAAAAATATAGTGTTCATTGCCATGAAGCTGTACATATGCTCAGTTTTCATTTATATTAAGTGTGCTAGGAGAATTTCATCCATGAATATGCTAAAAAAACTAGGTCAGATTTTAGGGCCAGAGAAATTTTCTCTGGTCTTTGAGAGTTATAATTAGTTGTTTATATGGTTGGAATCGTCTTGAAATTCTCTACAAGTTTGAGGTTGTGAGTTTTTGCAAAAGATCACGTATACAGGATCTAGCATTTGAACCAGGGCACGCGCACGTTTCAGTCTGGAGGAAGAAGATGAAGTTGGCTTGGGCTGGGCTTGGCCTGGCTTGCTTCTAACACCTCCTATTTTCAGTTTTGCATCCCCTGGCCCAATTTCTTATATTTTTTCATTTTTGCATTTTTGTTTTTTTTTCTGATTTTGTTTATTTATTTCCAAATATAAAAAATGCCTAAAAAATATTTTCATAATTTTTTACATTTATTTAGCATTTTATTTTAATTTTTCTAATATAGAAAACATTTTAAATACTTTTGTATTATTTACTTAAACTTAAAAATAATATGGAAATTATACTTTTATTTTTATTTCTTATTTTTATTCACACTGAAAATATTATTAAAAATATAATTTATTTTTGTATATATTTTATTTTACATTATACATATTTTATATTATAAATACTTATAATAAAAATACAAAAATATTACATTTTTATTTTTATTATTATTTATACTAAAAAATATTTTTTTTAAGTATTTCATTTTTACACATATTAATATATTTTTTATATATAAATAATATATAGTATTTATTTTCTTAAAGAAATTAGGGTTTACCCTTAAAACAAATGAAATTAATCTCTTTTTTTTTTATTTATTTCTTTATACTTTTTACATCAAAAATACTTTTACATACATAGGTAAACAAAAACTTTTTTTTGCATAATACATATTATTTGATATTTATTTATTTTGTTTATTTAAATATTATTCATTTATTATTCATGCAATTAAATTCAATTTGGATGTAATAGTAAATTAGGGTTTATATTTCTTGTCAAATACCCCCCATTCAAAATTGTACCCCCATCCCCATAATCATGTTGTAATAGCTTAGAATTTTAAATTCTCGCACTTTACGCTTTCAATTATGCCATGATTAGAGAATTAGGGTTTGTATGCAAAAATTCAAATTAACAAATAGTTTGACCTAATCAAAGACAAAAATGTATGAAAATCAAACACAATACACACTTGCACCCCTAGGGTTACAATCCACTTGTTGCCTTCAAAAATGGGCCATGGTATGCATGTTGGGTACTTTGGCAAAACAAAACAAAACAAAACAAAAGATCATAGTCCCTCGA